>JANIPM010000231.1:53459011-53481904 GCA_027478405.1 Erythroxylum cassinoides
TCTTGGAGATGAAGCTGTTGAAGTGGTGAATTTTCAGTATGTTTGGCAATGAATCATGCAGTATTGGACATGACGTGAACACACAGTCAAATAAAAGCAATTGCAAGGGATACTAAAATTTGGCATTGAATGAAAATTGTGCTGCAGGATAAGTGCTAATAAGGCGTTTTCACACAAAATACTTTTGATAAAAACCACCATCTCTAGTATTATGATAAAACATTAACATAACTTTTGACGTATGTTGACCTTCCCAACCCAATTAGGTGATTTTAACAAGAAATGGTCCAGCAAATTGCCAATTGAATAGTCTAACAAAATGAAAAAGCATCACCTGGCTTAAGAGTTACCTTGCAAATGGTGCGACCAGATGCTAAATGAACAGCTTCTATCCCTTCTTTTTGGTGAGCTATAACAACATTAGGAACCCACCATAGCTGAGTGTAGTTTGTTATGGTTGGAATATAAGGTAATGCCTGTAACAGCAAAGCAACACATCAAACAGAAGACTTGAAATCTATAAGATAGATTCACATTGGAAAATTCCACAAGTCATATCCCACAGCTCTGAAGACCTCAACCCCCAGCGAGGTTTAGAAAGTTCCTACAACTTCTCATAATTTATTTTTCTCCCTAACAAATAACAAATTGAATTGTACCCAAAACAGTGAGAATGTACCCATTCTTGAAGATGATCGTTATAACTCAGAAAGTAGTTATTGGTCCAAAATCCAAATGGTATAAAATGAACCAGACCCACAAACTATAAACACATTTATCTCATATATTTGATAGGACTTGAAATGGTTCTTCCACAAACTGCACAAATATATTTCAGTAGATTTCACCTTTTTAGATTTTGCTGAGCCAGCATATTTAGCAGCTTTTCCAATCAAATTTGAAATCTTTTTGGTTGAATCTTTCCCAGGAGGATGATTCTCCTCAGGCTTGTGAAAAGGGTAGTTTGTAGTCTTTCCAGGTGCTTTTTTCAATGCTTTTCTTTTGTGACGCCTGAAGTGCGCCAGCTGCAAGATGGTGTCCTCTCTCCTATCCTGACATAGACATTGAAGCACCCAAATTCTCTCTTAACAATCTTAATTATACTACCTGAATCATGGAAAGAGTAGTTCTGAAATGCTTACCCAGTGGTGTGGCATAACTCCCAGAATTGATTCCCTGAATTCTCTGCATTCAAACTAATGTTCAATTTGCATAAGCAAGCTTTTGTTTCGATCAGAGCAATAATGCAATTAGCAAGCACATGGAAGAAAAGATTAACAGAGCTGGATAGAACATCCTCATCCCCACAACCCACTTCTCCCAATAACAGCTTTTGCGAGTTAGTCTTAATTGCAGAGGAGAAAGACTTAAAATGAATCAAATAAGCTGTTCAGGAGTATATACTTGGAAAAACAATGAATTAAAGCTGCAAAAGGATAAAATGGTGAAACAACCCTAACAAGCACAGCTGCTGCAATGACTTGTTATTGACTTCCTATCAATCTTATGAAAAATGATTATAGAGCTAATTATCACTGACATGAATTTGATGTTATACAATCCTTAAGAAAATACATAAGCAAAGCTTTTGAATTTCAAATGTCATCAGTGCATACCTCTCCAGGATGTCTTGTATTTAAAGCCTGCACATCAAGCTTGTAGTTATGTTGTGGAATTAGGTGAGATCCATCTGAAGATTGCTCTTCGATATTCTGCATCGCCAAAATGTTGAATAAAACAGAAGACAATGATATCACTAAAGGTAGCGATGCTATAATTTGTCACTGTAGGTATTCTCATTAATTAGATACTAGCACAAAAAGATAACTTCCAGTGAAAAAATATTGCACGAAGTGCTTGTTCACTGTAACATGTACTCATTCATTTGTCTACACTACAACTATTTCACATAATACACTAATTTCTAATTCCTACATGCAAATGTTCATTGCATATTTCATTTAACTATTGAAACAATGCAAAATTCCCCGTACATGATAATATACTTGCTATCAAGACCTTATTATCCAAATCTAAACATAAGTGCAAACAGGATGAACTGCAAGTTTAACACATAAATCCCACCTCATTCTTTCTACTCCAGCGCTGATCACCACTTCGACCAGCAAATGCGAAAAAGGCAAAGTGGCGTAGATCCACAGATCCAGAATTCTCTGAGGCCTGTTAAGAATAAAATGACTGCTAAATATTCCACTTCTAAAAAAACAAAAGAAACAAATGACATCAACTCGTTCGTCCTGGTACTATCAGTCAGGCATTGGACAAGAGGATAATCAGTGCACTTTAATGAAAGGGAACCAAATACTTGATAAGGTCATATTAGAATCAAAAGTGCATAAGAAAATTTTATGCAACATTTGTTCAATAGTTCAAAGCATGTGTTTCAGAAACTTGCATGCCTTGTACTCCCAGGTGATAAACTGATAATACTTAGCTGCCAAAAGATGTATAACTAAAACGGAAGCAGATGCACCTCTTTCTCACTTGCATTTCTTCTATGCAACTCAGCATTTTTCTCAGCTATGCCAATCTCTTCAAAGGGATCCAAGTAAAGCTGAAATGGCAGCAAACATACACAAAAGACCATCAATTAGTTATGAGGGTGTGCTTGGATCATAAAACATTAGTCGCATCCAGGAACTGACACATTTTTAGGTAGTTTGATTACCATCAGCTCGCACATGAACCACAATGAGTACACAAAATCTGACTAGTAACAGATACAGTAGAAAAATTGGTATGAAACCAAGAAAACAGGAAAAGGAAAATCAAAAAGGGAATTTAACAGCAAACTCTGTTCAAGTTCAGCAATGAAAACAGTTGAAAACATCAAATGTGCGACATGGTTTATATATGAGGAAATGTTGCACAGCAAAAGCTCTCAAAGGCCATTTCCATCTATTCCTCAAGCTAGCATGTAACGAGTGAAGAATTTCTGAAACCAGATAACTTATTTACCCATTTGAGAGGGATGAACACAGAGGAATAAACAGCCTAAGTTTCTCTTGACTCGTGCTAAGTTCAAATGGCTAAAAAAAAGATAAATGCAGGGAGTAAAGCTTACAGTCAAATTTGCATTCCAAGTCTATAAACTTTGTGGCTAAGTACACACCAGTATCCAAAGTAAGAAAAACAAAAAAACTTACATGAGGCTGTTTCTCCATTCTCCCACCAACAATAATTAATCCTGTATCTGTGTGCTTCAGGGTGTAATTACTTATTGAAATTGCAATCTCCCTATGGTGTGCATTATGCGGAAAATCCTCCTGCATACAAAATGAATCACCAAAGTTAGGACAAACTACAAAATGCGCAAATCCCATGACAGAATAACATCACCACAAACCTGCAGATTCTTCTCCCAGAGCTTCTTGAGGTTGTGATCAAAGCACATCACTGACCAACCCGAAGTAACAACCACCAAAACCTGCTTCAGTGGCTGTCCTTGCTTATAACTTTTATCAATAACACCAGTGGCCATAGCCACTGCACGCCTACCAGATGCAACACGGACCTTGTCAGGCAACAGTGAGATCTCAGTAATCACTCTCGCTTCGCTGAAACCCTCGTCCACTCGCCTCGAGTGCGGCTCCAAAATCTAATATACAATAATTACAAAAAAAATGAGAAACAGCTATCAAAAGCCATAAAAATAAACAAAATTATGGAAATCAATAGAGAGGGACCTGAATTTTGGCGTCGTGAGTGGCGACAAGAACTTCTTTCCTGCCATCACCGTTAAGATCGGAGACAATAGCCGGAGGGAGGCGTTCGGCTTCGTATTTGATTGGGTAATCGTCGAAAAGATGAAACCACGCCTCCCTAAACTGGAAATCACCCTCGTGCTGAGAACAAACCATGGGATCAGAAAAATGAAATCGCAGAAGGAAACATTCTTCAGCTTCTAGGGTTTAAGAGACCAACCTGGAGAGAGAAGAAAATGGCGAATGCGCAGAGCATGAGAATAGCCAAATCTCGTTTCCTCATAATGGATTGATTTCAGCGTCCACTCGTTCTATTCACGGGATCGAATTTCTGGCCGATGATTCCTATTCCTCGATTTTCAGTGACTACAAACTCTATCTAGAATGAAGAAGAAAAGAACGAAGACTACAGTGTTTAGCTAACTCGGAGGACTATAACTATCATGTAGTTACCTTCGACACGGACGGTGCCGTTTACCGTTTAACTGATCCAAGCCTGTGCCCCTGATTTTTATCACACGAAGGTCCCCCTTAAGACCACTTTTTCACTTTTGGAATAAAATCTCCCGACCTTTCTGTTAATGTCGTAATGGAAAATGTTGGAAATTACTCTAGTGAAGCTCACAAATTTAATTCATGACACAAGAGCAAGAGGGTGATTTTTTGAATTTATATTTAATTATTTTAATATGGATTGTATAATGTATTAAAATTAAATAAATTTTAATGAAAGTTGTAAATTATTGACAAACGATTTGTTTAGTGGCTGAATTCGGTCGACCAATTGAAAAACTTTATTGACATGACAATTGAAATGAAATGATAACTACTCAATTCAATATAAAATCTGTACATCTTCAGGTCTGTACTAGCTAATATTACTATATTCAAGGACCTGATGAACCAAGGCGACTAGCAAACGAACAGCTAACTTGCATACACAGTTCATTAGAATGGCTGCATATATCCACAGATTGGATGGACAAAGCTGCTTGCTCTACTCATCCTGCCAAGTTAATGAACTCAGAAATTTGGAAATCTTGTACTTATCACAATACCTTTTCTGTCTGTTGTTTCATTATCTTTTGCTTCTTTCTAGTCTCCAAGTGTGCAGAAAGTTGGGCACACTTCATCTTGGCTTGTTCCAACTCTTTTTCCAATTCCCCAATCTGGTTTCCCAATCCAGAAGCCGAGTGAGTACTTGAACATGCAAAGAACAGACTTTTACAACTAATTACACATACCGTCTTTCTCAATTCAGTCTCCTTCTGACCGTGTTCTTCACACCTGTAGACGATTGTAATTGTTGCACTTCAATACAAAAGCACAGATAAAAGCCAGACAATCAACTGCCTTTAACCAGCAAGTTGACATTACTTCCTTGTATCTATATTAGATACAGAGAAATAATTAAGAGGAAGAAATTGAAGCACTTGTCCAAGCTCAACAATGTGATTGGTGTTCGCTGCTGCTTTAGTCTTTGCTCAACCATAGGAATCCTTTTATTTGTAGGTGAAAATGGTCAAGACTAAATGATTAAGTGATAGCAAGTACCTCATGAAAAGTTTCAAGTTTTCGTCACGTATCTGTTCGACTGACATGGACCCTATATTTTCTGGTATGACTTCAACAGATGATCCCTGCCAGGAAATGAAGAAAAATGAAAATTTTGAAGTGCACACACAGAAATCTAGAAGATAAATAATCGGACACATATGTTGTCCTCTGGGATAAAATGAAGTGACTATGAGATAACAAATCTCTTTGGAATTCTGCATCTGTAATTGCCAACCTGACTTTATACAAATCAAAGAAAAGTTGGAAAAAAATGACAATTTCAAGGGGCCACTTTCTCTCTCCTGCTCTCAGGCATTAACATATACAACTAGAACTTGTTCATATACCAAAATCCTAAAGCAGGTACTTCTTGACTGGCACCAAAAGGTTAAAAGCCACCCTTGTCTGAATTGAATGGTAGATAATTAGAGGAAATTAATTTTTTCAGAACCCTTGTCTACAAGCTCAAGGTATGTCCAAACACCACGGAGTTGCAGATCATATTGCGTGTATTAGAGCCAGATATTCATAGTAATCAGATGCACGATAGAAATCAATGAGGCAGCTGTGCAGTACAAAAGGATTATGGTTCTTACAGCTGCAAAACCTATCGGTGGTTCTTCTGCAAGATAGTTGCCTTGATCTAGATTCCCTCCTTGGAAATCAGCTGAAAGATTAACATCATGCAGGTCAGAAGGCAACTGCTTCTGAAATTTAGCACCATGCTCCTTTGGCACATAATGGCTTCTTGAACCAGGTGGCTGATGCCCGACTAACTGGCAGTGTTTGTTCCTGGAAAAATTCTCACATTAGCTTTCAAATTTTTTCCAGAGATAACATAAAAGTGATTTTATGAGTGTGTGGATCTTTCCTTCTGTTTATCCTGCGTAAATATTGGCTCATAATAATAATAAGAAAATCTGCATCACACTTTTAACATTTGACACATCATATGTGTGCCAGATATAGAAGATGTCTGACATGCACATCAAACATCTTTGCTCTGTGATCTTAGCTTTAGCAAACCATGAATGGAATGTGTCGAATTATGCAGATTATGTAGAATCTGCAGTATTATCTAGAAGATTGTATAGCTATAGAAATCATATAAATCCCTGATTTCTAGGGATTAGGATAAGATATAAATTTCCATGTATCTTAGGAAATCTGATACTTTATTTAGTATAGACAAGTGTATATATATTGACTATAGCTGTAACCTACGAGGATGTGAATGAGATTATTTCTTTTCTGCTAGTATTTCACAGAATGGATAAAATTTTGAAACCTCCTTTATGCATATTACCTCTGTTATATAGTAGGCACCATTCTTACTTGAGATTAACATACAAAATGGAAAAAGGCAGAATATCTGTTGCAAGTTAAAAATGTTATATGAATTTCGATAGGAAACATGCATGAAAAAGCTACAGTTGTGTGGATGGGAACCAAATAAAGGAAACACAACTATATGTCAAGTTTTTACAAATGAAAGGAAAGAACTATACATATCATCTCATAACGTGGAGGGGCTGACAAGAGTAGGGAATGGGAGAGAAGGTGGCTAAATATCCTTTGCCAGACTGCAAGAACTTTGGTAGGGAAAGGTTTTCCCTGAAAAACTTTCTACGGGACACTATTGCTAACACAATAACCTCTATACGAAATACTGATATGGATAGAAAAGGAACAGTTTGAATAGCATCTACTTAAATCACCGAAAACCTTATCAAAATACTTTTACGAGAAGGTTCCATTCAAACATGGCTTTGATTCACACTATGTTTTGATAAATATATACCATCTGAAAAGAGGAAAAAATGGAGTCTTTGTCTAAAGAGGTTAGCAAACAATTACAAACCAGTATTCCATCAGTATTTGCTTCAGTTTAGATTCCAGCCGTATAAAGATTGGTGACCTTTCAAAATCCTGCTTATCATGTGCCGGTTCGATAAAATTGGCTTCAAGAACCCCTGTAGCATAAAGTGAAGTAGTACATGCATACAATTTTACTGAAAAATCATTAAAAAAGATAACAGAAATCTCGAGAAGAAAGACAAATACCAACAACACCATATCCCTTTGAAAGACCACTACCAGTGACTTTCCAGTAAGGCTGCAGTCAGGTAAAGAGTAAAATTAATGTAAGTAACATGTTGCTAATTTACTTTACCCAAGTCATCAAGGACACTTAATGCAGGAAGCAATCAGAAAGTATCTAAATTGCTAAGCAACAACAATCATCCAAATCAAAATTATATATACAATTTGAAGCCTGAGATATCTATGTTCCTATTTTAAAAGCATGAAACCAACATAGTATCAGAATTTACCCTGATTAGGCGATTTTTATGGTACACATTGAATCCAGAAACCGATAGAGAAGGTGCCTCTTTGATGAATCCAATGGTTGTTTCCACAGTAGCCTTAAATGCCCCAAATAGAGGCAGGAGAGATGAGAAAACATACATTTTTCAGGTCAAATAGTTCCACATGAAAAACTCAAATACTTTGGTCCAATAGACAACCAGCATTTAAGCTTTTAGAATTTCACAGAGAAATTCTATAAGCAAATTGAAAATGTGAAAGTGATAGCGCACGAGTGTTTAATTATTCCTTGGAAACAATATATGTTGAAAAAATTATGTACTGACTGACTGAACAAAAAAAGGAACAAAGTACTGGTTGTTAGACAAGTAACAAGACAAATTGCTTTCTTCCCAATATATAAATGAAATGTTTGTCATATGTTGCTCAAGGATACAAGTTAGACATTTTGAAACTGCAACAGCATCAGCTTTCTTAAAATAACGCATTTGACTTTCAATGGTACATCAATGAGACAAAAGTTGCAAAATGCAACTTCATATCAATCGCTATATGCAAGGTGTGAACCGACCGTGAACAAATTCCTGCCTGTCAATCCAATTTCAGGAATTCTAAATGCTTCTTATCATTACTTCGCATCTCAAAGGAATTTCAATCATTTATAAACCCCGTTAAAGTTCCATATTACAAATTTACGATTGTCTTGTACATTGTTCATATCTTGTGCTAAATGTGTTATCCATCTATAATAGCCTGATAAAACTGGACAAAACTCCACCCCCCAAAGCACCTTAATAGGAGAGGATTACCTAAGCCTCATAAGGCTTGTTAAGCTGTTTTCATAATTGATGTGGGATACTGATACACTTTAACACGCTCTTTTCATGCCTAGGAATAGACATTTGGTTCAGAAAGTTTTCAGAATTGAACAGCTATGAGTGGCCCACCTGAATACTTGTGGAAGGCCCAACATCAAATTAGGAATGGGTCTGATATCATAATAAAACTGGACCTAACTCCACTACAATAGTCACCTTAAGGGGAGGAGGATTGTCCAAGCCTTATAATGCTTTTCGGGCTCACTTTTAGTCGACATGGGATATTGGTACACTTTAACATAACTTATAAAATAATCATAACTTATAAAATAACCACGACTACGTGTTACATAACAGGCTAGAAAGATGAGGCAATTGTTGATCAATGATGGAAGAGAAAACGATTAACTGCAATACTAAGGGGAAGACTTTTAGCATAAGCATTTAAGCATAAATTACCACAAGGATTAAATGAAAGCCCATGGTATTACTGCAGCTTGTGGCATTGTGCAGTGAAAATATGACAGACATAAAAGAGAGAAGATTCTAAGAAAAGGAGATGGAGGATAACATTCAGTGATCTTACCTCATTCGATGTCACTGCCAGCTGAGGTCTGTAATTTACCGTTTTAGCAAATTTCAAGTCATCTGCTATAAAAAATTGTTGTACAGGCTTGCCCCTTAGAATAATACTAAAGTTTGTGAACTTTCTTAGGTACAAGATTGATGCATAAGCCTAGTCAAAAGGAAGATTGTTTGCTCAGGTCAAAAAATGTTAACAGAGAATAGAAGAAAACAAACAAACATGAAATAGAATTCTTACCCTCAACGAATAGCGGATGCAGTAGGAGATATGAGACTGAAGCTCAGCAGTCTTTTTGGGTAGTTTTATTTGGCCTCCACAGCTAGCTTCATCCCTGAGTCGTACATCCTAAGTCAAAGATAAATGAGGAACCATAAATATTTCCATGTCACAAATAAAAACTCAATATATGAGTTCAACATAAATTTGTTATTATCAATAGTTAAAATTTTTCCATATATGGAGTTAAAGATATGTCTTTATTTGATATAGGCAAAAGGCACGAATTTCCTCCAACGTCTTCTAAAAAGTCTAAGTTAGTCCCTATTGTTATTTATGGTTTCACATTACACCTTAATGTTTTCAAAATAATACTAGTAACACCTTAAATCCTAAAATAGTTCATTTTTTAGCAGTTTTGGTATATACATAATTAATTTAGCCTATGTGATGGCACAACTAGGGAATTTGGACCAACCAAATGCTGAAAGTAATCTTAAAAATGACTTTTTAAGACATTAGCTAAAGGTGTGATTTTTACCTTAACATTTCACCAGAGGTCTAAATAAGTCTCTGCCATTATTTCTGTTACCACTTTTGCATCTTATTCAACGTTATGATACTTCCAAAGTGGTACCAAAGATAACAGTAGAGACTTATTTAGACTATTTGTGAAACTTTAAGGTACAAATACACCCTTGGCATTTGATATACAGTATATCTTCAATACACAAGATTGTGCACAAGAGAACGTGTTGAGATAAAAGACTCAAAGTTGCCAAACACAACAATGAAAATTGCAAAAGAAAAAAGAAAGATGTCACGAGACATATTTTAAGTTGTAAACCACAAGAAATAAATTAGTTCTAGTTTACAAGAGAAGCATCAATATATGCTAGAATATTCACCAAACAAAACAAAACAATATATGACTTTGTTTTAAGGTTTACTGTTAACTGATAAATAAAAAATCAAAACAAGGATATTCAATCTACTACTTGATTTCTAATGTTTAGGCTTTTGAAACTAGTAAAGACTAAAGAAAAGAGCCTAGCAAAAAGATAGGAAAAAATGAGACTACTATATGTCCCATAGACAAAAAAGGTCTTTGGTTACATTTAGATGTCACTTGCCCCCAGTAGCATACTAATCAAGTTATGTTGCAAGACAAAAATATATTTGTTCCATGAACATAGTTCAAAATTTAATAACACATCAAAGCAAACACAACATACCTCATCATCATCATCAAAACTCAGTTCGTACACACCTTCATCATTCAACCATAGGTTGTATATTAATATTCTTGTACCATGTGGTCCAATATCCTCAAACTGGTAAACACAAACTAATCAGTGCAATCAAAGAAAATGCAAACAACATCAATATGCTAGAACTTTTATATTGTTGTGATTAAGATTTAAAAACAATGATTAAAATAGTCTGTAAGGCATTATCTTTTGAGTAGGCAATGATATCCCAAGAAACCAAAGATTGCAACAACCTAAACCCTTTTGGTGATTATTTGTATGCAAAATTAAGCATATGAAATTGTATTTCCAATAAACTACAAAAAGACATCAGGAATGCAAATAATGTGTAGGGTGCAATAAAAGATGTGAACAACATCCACACACTAGAACTCTTATACTGTTGTGCTTAAGAATTAAAAACAGCAATTATAATACTCTGAAAGGCATTATCTTGTGGGTATGCAACAATAACCTAGGAAGCTAGAGATGACATCAGTGCAAACCCATTTTTTGTGATTAATTGTATGTAGAAATTATGATCAAGAAATTGCATTCCCAAGAAACTACAAAAAGACATCAGGAATGTAAAGAACACATTAAGGGTGCTAGTAACATTTGACTTCTAAAGTTTCATTTAGGTCAGTGAGAGGCAAAGGCGCATCAACCACTTTGTACATATCAACTTTTCTATCAAGTTATAAATGATGCATTCTAGGAAGGTAAATTAAACTCGATAGGTGAAGTTATTTAAACTATTAGTCAGCAGAAATTATGCATGCAGGTAGATTAGACTTTTAAGGCATTAAATAAAGTTTAGCATTATATGACTACACCCTGCAGTAACACCTTCAAGTGGTAACTACATCATACACTAGAAGTGACAAGTTATGGAATCACTATCAATACAACCAACCTGCTGCAAGAGTTCGTCCTTTGATGTAAAAGGAGACCATTCGAGCATTGTTTTCAAGTTTGAAGACCAATCATCTTGTGAGCTATAAATAATTGGTTCCGCCCAATGGCCAGATATGTCAAAATCAATCTGAAAAATAACGAGAAAGGAACATATGAGACAATAATGAATGTATTAGTTTTGATGATGAGTTTACTTCAAAATTATCCAACGTGAGGACAGATACCATTGGAACAATAACGTCATCCTGCCCTGTTTTCCTCAAGAAGGTATAGGATAGAAGTCCAACACTCTGAAATGCCTTGCTATAGAATAGGTGTCAATAGAAAGGTGCTAAAGTTCAAAACCAGATAAAATACAGATCATAGCAATACTCCAACCCGTTTCACCTCAAATATCAAGAACTTAAAGGATGACAAAGAAATCTGCTTGCTACTTAAGAATAAGGAATATCTAAGAAACTAATCCAAATCACAATTTCTATATATCATTAATGATTTCAAATAATAATATCTGTCAAAAGATAAGTGATCTTCAGATAAGGCAAAGTTTTATCCAGTACATTCCCAAATTGTCAGATGTGAAGTCAATCAGAACTGAATTTTGAATTACACTAAATGAACAAATATCAGGGGAAAAGCCTACCTGCCACGAGTTGCACGACTGAAAACAATAACGTCTGCTCCCAATCTCATGGTACTGGTTTTGAATCCATTACCATCTGCAACCATACATATCTTTTCATTCATATAAAGATCTAAAAGCAGAATGCAAGTAAAACAGACTGAAAAAATTGTCAGCATAACCAAAGTGAAGAACCCAAGAAAAGGGATTTGCAACATGCCATGGTCTCATCTACCTTAACATGAACATTATAAGGCATTGCTTAATAGAGTGCTCGTCATGAATAACTATAAATCTTTTAGGAATAACCAGCTACAGTTAGGAGAATGGTAAAAGAAGGAAGACTTATATGTTTGTAAGAATTACTAACACATCTCTGTTCAAAGCTATCTTTAAATAAGAAGGGTAGACAAATTACATTGTCCAATTGTTGTATTAGACTTCTTTGAAGAATAACCCAAGCTCATGCATTTCCTTAGAGCAGCAGGATCCATGCCACCACCATCATCTGAAAAAGCATTCCCCAAAATTTTAAGTTATGTTGTTATAGCGAGAAATGGAGCACATCTAAAAAAGAAACAAAACAAGTTCATCTTCAAACTCACCTTGGAAAATCAGAGCAGGTGAATTATCCTTTGCGATAACAACTTTGTCGACCTTCACAAAGGTTGCACCATTATGAATCTGAATTAAGGGCAGACATGAAAACATTATCATGAACACATTGATCAGACAAGTTAATAAGAAACAGAAACTAATCAAATAAAGTAAAGCATGTATAAAAAACTCGATTTATACCTCATCAACAGCATTATCCAATAGTTCAGCAATTGCTACCAATTAAAAGAAGAGATATGTAAACAAGAAGGAAGTGATAAAAAACGAGTACCAAATTCAACAATTGATTTATACTTCTTAAAAGAAGAGGCTAACCTCCAAATGCCCATTTATGTGAAGTCGCGTTAGAGTGCAGAAACTTGGGATGAACTCGTGCGTGTTCCAAATCAACTGTAAATCAGCAAAATTAGAAACCGAAAATTTACGTGTACAGTTAAGACGCACTAGAACAAACAAATTGAAGGAAGACGAAACTGACCTACAGGAAGAGGCTTCCTGGAGGTGGGGGCCACGTCAAGGCGTCCAGCTTTCCAGAAACTACGAAATTCGAGTTTCTGATCGGCCGGAGAAACCAGCTGCGAGGTGGATTGAGTTTTCAGTGCCGCTTTTGGATTCGAGGATTTTTGGACCGTCGTGACGGAGTCGTCCTCCTCGTCGTCGCTGCTGTCAATATTCACCACCTCAATCGGTGGCTTTTCTGTTTTAGGTGGCATTTCGAAGACCTGTAAGCAAAAGAGTGTAGAATTCCGGTCAGTGTTTCCAGTCACCGACGGTTAGCGAACGGCGGAAAGAACCTAAATGGTCTGCAAGCTCATACTAATTTTCAAAAAGGCAGTTGTATACAAATACGACGTCGACTTGGACCATCTATAATATATTTCAAAAAAATGAATAGGAAGAATTTTGGGTGAGGTCGTGTGGGGCTACCACCAATAGGCATTGCTAGTTTTGAAAGAATTATTGTACACGACGGTGAGTTTCAATAACGATTACTTGCTCTATTTATAAATAAGTTAGCATTTATTGCAGGTTCGACCCTCATTCATTTATATAACTGCTTAAACTTTGCGGCGAAAGTTTTATCTCTCGTAAGAAACTTATTTTGACTCGAGTAAAAATTAGTTTGGGTATAGATAATTTAAAACATCTTCCCATAATTAAAATCTTCCTAAAATATCTTATAAATAACAAAAAAAAGAAAAAAAAGTCAGAGTGAGAATAATAAATGCCCAGATCATAATGACGCTTTATAGAAGAAAAGCCTATTATTATTAACTAAATCTGAGTCTCTTTATACAACTAGCAAAAGCAAAAAATTATAAGACTAAGGTGTAATGCGTATGATAGACCTTATTACGTGTTTCGAATTGTTTATAAAAGAGTAAAAATGAAGAAAATGTGGAATACCTGATTTTGGTTCCATTCAGAGTTTCAAAATAGTTTCCGATATCAAAACGAGCTCTGATCTTTCCAGGACAATTGAAGAAGTTAATCACCGACACTCCGTTAATGCCTTTTTTTAGTTTCCTTAAGATATAAGCACTCTTAATGAGTCACAGCATTCGTATGCTTACGAATTACATCAGTAATTAAAGGAGACCTTCACCTTTATATAACTTAATATCGAGTTTCTTTATCACTCGATATGGGTTCGATCTATACTAATTGGGATTCATTTTTCTCCAAAATTTTGACCCATTAATCTAAATCATTTATTGGGTCACTTTATTACCTTAATTAGGATCGAATTACGTAACTTAATCGATAAATTATTTAAAAATTATTTAAAAATCGAATATGCAATTAATAGTTGTCCAATTTATGGAAAAGGACAAAAATGTCCTACATTCTCCCATTGGCAAGCACTGATTGCAGTTATGACTCAAGTTTTAAAAATAGTTTAAAAACCAGTTAAGTCATGCTACTGTATTAGTACCAAATTTTAAACATTAAAGCATTTGATATAAAGGTAATGAAAGTTCAATATTCCGTTCTGTAAGAGTTTCGATACTAAAAAATATCAAACACATGTGTCATGTATGATATAGGTTCAATATAATCATGAATATCTAATAACTTACTAACATGAATGGAAAAATGGAGTGTGGTAAACTAGGAAAATGGAGTGTGGTAAACTAAGATGATACATATATGATCTAAAATTTATCATCTTCGTTTGTAGGTCTTGATTTCTCCAACTTTAAGATAAATTGTAGCAGAGAAATCATGTTTTCTCTCACCGAATGCTAAATAGCGTTAGAGAAAATCTTTATATTCTCCAATTAAATGTTAAACTACATTAGAGAACCTTTATGGGATTAAAAACTTATATCCCCTAATGTCATGTTAAATTTATGGATATCCATACTAAACTATATATGTCAAAATGACATAGGCTCAAGGTCAATCTTTATATATGCCCTATGACCTTTAAATGCTTAAGATCGACACAAATCTTAAGACTTTCATATGTATTATGACCATACACAACAACAGTTATTACTGAGGATAAAAAGATGATCATCTATATTAATAAATCATCATAACGTCATAATACATCAAAATATACACAATATTAAGAAGCAAATACAATGATCCCTAACTACTACCGTCTAAGGACTTTAACACGCCCATATAGGATACATGACTAACAAACACTAGTGGGCAAACTCCTTTAGTCAAAGGATTAGCTAATATCTCCTCAATCCTGATGTGCTCCACTTTCAATGTCACCCTTCTGAATCAACTTTTTTATGGTCAAGTACTTGATCTGCAAATGCTTAGATCCTGTGATATTCTTGTTGTTATTACTGAACAATATTGCAACAAGATTATCACAATACAACGAAATGGGTCTAGCTATCGAATCCACTACAGACAACTCAAAAATCAAGTTTATGAGCCAAGCCGTTTGTGTAGTAGCTTCATAACATGCAACAAAATCTGCATGCATGGTTGAGGAAGTTACCAGTGTCTGCTTGACTCTCTTCCATGATATTGCACCATCTGTCAACATAAAAATGTACCCCGATGTGAATTTGCGATCATCCGAACACATAGTGAAAATGGAGTCTATCTACCTTGTGAGGTTTAAGTTGTTGACGTTTTTGTATGTCAATGTATAATCCTTGGTACCTCAACACTCTCTTAACTGCATTCTAATGGTCCATACCTGGGTTAGCCAAATATCAACCTAGCAGTCCGACAACAAATGCAATGTTCGGTCTAGTACACACCTGAGCATACATCAGGCTACCAACTGTACTAGAATACAAGAAATTCCTCATAGCCTCTCTCTCAACTTCATTCTTTAGACACTGTGCTAAAGATAATCCCTCACTATGAGAGATAGGTACTGCAATAGATTTATAGTCAGCCATATTAAATCTTTGTAACACTCGCTCAATGTATGCTCTTTGTGATAGGCTCTGGGAGTGTTGAGATATGTCCCGGTGAATTTGCATACAGAGGATGAAAAATGCTTCACCTAAATCCTTCATGTCAAAATGTTTGGCCAAAAGTTGCTTTACCTCATGCAACATGGTCAAATCATTTGACGTGAGCAAGATATCATGTACGTACGGTAATAGAAAGATAACTTTGCTCCCTTGACCTTATAGTACAAGCATCTTTCAAATTTCTTTTCCTCAAAGCCGAATGAGGTCAAAACCGCATCAAAGTTTAGGTACCATTGTTTAGAAGCTTGTTCCAGACCACATATTGATTTAGTCAACCTATAGGCTTTGTGAGTTGCATCTTGATCCTGAAATAATTCAGGTTGCTCCATATAGACCTCCTTATAAAGGTCACCATTCAGGAAAGCGATCCTAACATCCATCTAATGTAGCTCTATATCATAATGAGCTAATGTTGCTATCATCACTCTAAATGCATCCTTCGAGGATACAGGAGAGAAGGTAATATTAAAGTCGACTCCTTCTCTCTTAGTGAATCTCCTAGTAACCAACCGCGCCTTAAACTGCTCAACTTAACCCTGTGTGTCCTTTTTGGTCTTAAATAGCCACTTGCAACTGACAAGCCTACAATGTTGCTGTAAATCAACAAGCTCCCATACCTTATTATACCTCATAGACTGCATTTCATCCTTTATTTCTTCCCACCACAATCTGCATGGGATCCAGAAATGGCTTATGTAAAATGACTAGATCTACAACATGTCCTATGTTGTAGTCTTGCTCACCCAAATAGACTATGTAATTTGGTGAGATAGCAGGTCACCTCTCTCTAGTGGATCTGCACAACTGCATAGATTCTTGTACCTTAGAAACCTCTTCCTGAACAAGTATAGGGTCTTGTGCCTACATAGGCACGGTATTTGAACCTACACCCACCTGACCTGACTATATGAGAAGTGGATATGAAATAATCGCAGTATTCCTCTTGATATCTCCTGAAGGTTGTGAAGATCCTTCCTCATCATGGACATCGTATTCTAGAAACTTAGCCACCTACGATTCCTTTATTTTTACCCCTCATTCTCTACAGTAAAATCTGTGCCTTTTGAGTAATCGGGATAACCTACCAAATAGCAACGAGTAGAACAAGGTTGCAATTTACTCTCATAAGGATTATATAACCTTACCTTAATAGCAGCCCCACACATGATTGTGTGCAAGACTTGGCTTCCATCCCTTCTAGGGTTCAATAGGCATCTTTGGTACTAACTTACTTGGGACTCTATTCAAGATATATAATGTCGTTTTAATAGCTTCACCCCAAAGGTATTCAGGTAGGTTAGTCCTACTCTGCATTGACCTCATCATGTCCTTTAGGGTGCGATTGCGTCTTTCGCCTTGACCACTTTGCTTAGGACTACCTGACATAGTGAATTAATTCACTATTCTAACTGATTCTAAATACCTAAAAAATGGACCCTTTTCTTATCCTACAATCCCATGTCTGCCGTATTATTCCCCTCACTTGTCAGGTCTAACTATCTTTATTGATTTTTCCAATTAGTTTTCAACCTCAGTCTTAAATATCTTGAACTTATCAAGAACTTTAGACTTTTCCTTAAGCAAGAACATATAGTCATAGCAAGAATAATCATCTATAAACGTCAGAAAATATCTAACATTGTATAATGTGAATGCATAGGGATCACTAATGTTTGTATGTTTGAGGTCTAATAAACCAGAAGTACGAATTGACCTATTTTTCTTTATCTTGATCATCTTACCCCTACAACAACCGATAGATATTTCCAAATCACTAAAGTCCAGAGTTGGGAGAATGTTATCCTTTATCAATCTCTCAACCTTCTCCCTGGAAATGTGGCCGAGACGTTTATGCTACAACATGTACAATGTTTCCTTTATGAGGGCTCTCTTTCAAGTAACAAGTTCAACAACATAAGAAGAGACATAGATTTTATTAAGAGTAAGACATATTCTATATAATCTGTAGGATAAGAAGACAATTCTAATATTGTATTGATAGAAATATTTACAACTAAAGTATCAAATACAAAGTGAAAACCTTCTTTATGCAAAACTAATGCAGAGATCAAGTTTTGTCTAAAAGACGGTATATAAAACATGTCTCATAAAACTAATATAAACCCCGTATCGATGTTTAATCCTACATCTCCTATATACAAAACATCCACTCTTCATTGTTGCTAACCATCAGCTTCTCCTCTCTCTTAGTCGACGTTCTCCTGGATCTAAACCCCTACATTGTGGAAGCAACATAGTTAGAAGCTCCAGTATCTAACCACCAAGAACTTGATGTGGTTATAGTTACATTAGATTCATGAATCATAAAGGTCGAGGAGTTACCTGACAGTTCCTGCTTGACCTTCCATAACTTGTACTTCTCACAATCAAACTTCCTATGTCTCTTCTTCTTACAGAAGAAGCACCTCATACTCTTTAAGTCATGTGACTCCTTAGCGATGCTAGACTGTCCAGTCTTAATCCTTGGAGAGGGCTTAGGGATCATACCTTTCTTAGGCTGTTAGGGTTTAGCCTTCCCCTTACCTTTCGCAGTTGCATACATAATTGCGTGAGGAGAGCTCTTAATCTTCTCCTCTGCTGCAATACACCAAAAAATCAAGGCATTGATGTCCCAGGTCTCATCCTAAGAGATGTAGGAGGTAGTCAACATCTCAAACTCTCATGAGAGAGCATTTAATGCCTGATGTACTATGAGATTATTAGGAATTGGTACATCAAGCACCTTTAGCCTAGTATGAAGGTGTACCATTAGGATAATATACTCTCAGACGCCTCCTTCTCTTGTATACTTCATGGAGAACAGCTCTTTAATCAAGGTGCTCTGCTTTGCAAGAAAAGACACCTTGTATCTCTAGGAAATGTCATCTATGAACTCCTTGCTATGGTCATATCTGGCAATCCACTCAACAGATGATCTGAGATCGACCTCTTGATGGTCAAATAACACATCCTATTTGACTGCTCCTACATCGCCATAGCTGCTTTATCAGCTTCTGAGCTAATATCCATAAATGGAGATGGTCTCTCGATGTGCATCATTATTGTTGGGACCCAATCCGGAGATCGGATCCCAACCAAAAAACGGGAGCGAACAAGAGCGAATACAAAGCGAAACACAAAACAAAATAGAATCGCATGCGAAAATCAAAGAAATCGAATCGAATACGAATGTAATCAAAAATTCGAATCAAACTTAGAAGCGAAAACATAAGCATATCGGAAGCGAATCAAAAGCGAAAGTCAATGAAAACGAATCGAATACCAAATCGGATACTAATCAAATGGCGAAGCAAAAACATATCAGAACGAATTGAAATCGGAAAGCGAACTTAAAGCATCCAAACGAAATACAAATCGAATCAAAGCCAACAAAGGGGTTCAATCAGAAACGAAGCATACAAACAAACGGATCAATCAAATCATAATACGAAACAAAGCGAAAGCGGATCCGACATCCGAACACACACACGTATCGCGTTGGAAACCTAGATTAAATCATATCAGAATCCGGTATGATTTTTTCTTTTTTTTCATTCTTTTCAAATTCATGCAAATCCCTATAATTTCCCTTTTCTTGGAAATTTTCCTCTATCAATTTCTTAATGCATAACCAACTTCTTGTACATGCAAAGTCTCAATCCTTAATCATCTTCTTATACAATTATACAAATCCAAAATACATCTTTTAGTCAAATCTTATTTTATTCTATCTCTAATTGAATCAAAAACATTCGGCAACATAACAACTGCATTTTTAAAAACCCAAAACCTGAAAATGGTAAAGAAACACTTCTATAATTTCCAAACAAAACTCAGCATCATCGGACTCTCCCGTCCAGAAATTCAGCATAAACAAACGCAAACCTATTTCTAAATACTTCAATAAGTCGCAACCAATTAAATTCAATCCATATCCAAAATACGTTTATATCTCTACTCAATTTACATATGAAACCATAATGCACAATCCACAGCCATACATAATTCCAATTCCATAACTAGAGTTCTTATACAATTTCATAGACCATACAAATCATAATTACATACGTACAAAACCTTAATGGCAATCCAAGACATTTACAAAACATTTTCCAAAATCCCAAAATACACAAGGGACAATTTAAGCAAAAACGAACAGATGGCTTGACTTTCTTTCATCCGATCTCCTGCTCAAAACTTGGAGATGGGGATGAAAGGGGGGTGGGCTACACAACTCGTGGATAATATGTTTATAAATTGAATGATAAGCGAAAACTTTTGCAAAATCTTTTTTTACCATTTATTTCAAAAGTTTCTCAGTAGAAATTTTACAAATTTCTTACTTCTCAATCTCTTTAAAATCATTACTAAAATAATTTCAATCACAGCACTGTTGGAAATCCACAAATAACTTATTCTCAGAAAAATTTTCACGTCTTTCACTTTTCATGAACAAAATCAAAGTCATGTAAATCTTAATTTCTTTTATATTTCTTAAACATCATTCAAATCATGCAATGCATCACACTTATAAACAAAAAAAAAACAAAACACAAAACATATCAAATGGTTTGGTTCGGTCCAAAATAGAACGTACTGCACATTCCTGCATAGCGGTCCTGTGCAGCCGTGAACGGAACGTACTACACCTTTCCGCATCGCAGTCCAGTGTAGCCGTGACTTATGGGAGTCCGAGATCAGAACTACAGTGCCACTAGCGGGCAGCCGGGAGAAGGCTTTAAAACAGACAAGTGCGCACTCGTCCCACTTATGGGACTTGACCAAACCCACATAATACATAATTCGAAACCAAAAAATATTCGGATTGCCCGAAGGCACTTTTTGAAAATCTTGATTTTCAAATTTTTCATATCTTATCATCATATCGTGTCAATAGTTGATCCATTCTCATATCCACATATTACATCAATTCATATAGCCAAATCATATTCAATCTCAATTCACCAATTTAATCACATATAAATCTAAATCATAATAATGAATGCAATTTATTTCTTTAAAACATAAATCAAACGTATACAAATTCATAAAGCACATTGTTCAAAATTTTCAAATAATTCGAAAACATGATTTTCATAAATCTTGTATTTTCTTAAAACATTCCGAAAGCATTGAATTTAAACCTTCGAAAATCATAATTTTCAAACATTTACATAAACAATAATTTCTTAAAATTTTGCTTCTTGATTTTCCAATAACGCATGCTTAGCTTAAAATTCAATAAATAAACATACTACCCACCTCGAATCGATGCTAAAAGCTTGTCCCATTCATCAATTTGTCCATGGCTTCTTTTCTTCTTTCATTTTAAAATTACCTAAACCAATTTTACCCAAATTCAACATCATAAATAACATAATTTCTCAAATTGAACTTATAAAACACAATTCCCTCATATATTCAAGCTATCTAAATCAAGAACTTCCAAAATCCCTAAATCACAAAAATTGGGCATAAGCCCTAATTCACAATTATCCAAAATTAATCCAATTAAAACATGTAATCTCTAAAATTGAGCTTATCAATCACAAACCCATTCCATTTTCAAGGTTTCTAAACCAAAAATTCAAGAAAAACTCAAAACTTAAAAATTTCTCTTACCTTCAACCTTCACAATTTCATATTTTTCTTGGTTCCTATAGAAAGCTTTCATCATTTTCCCTTTTTTTCCCTTGGAGCAACTCAAAACTCCCTCTTGTACTCATAAAAATTGAAAACCCTAACTCTCTCTCTCTTTTCTTTCTCCACCGAATCCTTCATCTCTCATTGTTTCTCTCTTTTATTCCCCTTCTTTTTCTCTTAATCGTGTATCTCCTTTAGGCAACAATGACAGCCACCTTTTGTTTGTTGTGCCATGTCATTTAATGAGGGTCAATTGACCAAAATGCCACTCCACTTTAGCCTTGTATCTTAAGTTCTTAAGTAGACTTCCAAAATTGCCCTTAAAATCATGCTTTGCTTAGGTTATTTTTTAAATCATAAATTTGAAGGAATTCGCTAAAACTTCCTTCTCGAGAATTGTTCCTTATTGTATCAATTTCTTAACACCACTAAAATCATTTAATTTGGAGCAATACATCAAAAGTTATGCTCAAAAACTTTCAGATTGTTCATATACTAATGCATTTTCTAGCACGTTATTTCCACCCAAAAATTTGGCAGCCCTAAACACAAAATTGAAACTCGATGACTTCATAACAATTATCGTCCTATTTCTATAGTTTAATCCAAATCAATAATCACCTCATTTGGATTACTAGAACAAAAGTTATGTCCAAAATACCTTCAGATCTTACTAGTCCAAGACTGAACACTAATGTGAACTTCAAGTCAGAAATTGATAATCTTAGGGGCTAAATTGAAATTCAATTTCTTCATATGACTTGTAGCCCCATGTCTTAATTTTATTTTTCCTCAAGAATTACTTCAATCGGATCACCACAGATCCTGAATTTCTCAAAATACTGAACTATGTTCAGAAAATTTTCTGACTCACTTTGATTAATTTAATCAACGTCAATTAAATCTCAAAAATTCACAAATTTCTCATAAAAATGAAATTCATTGTCTTAGGAATCCAACGCTTTGAAAACCAAGTCAATTGGATGTCAAACGAAAAAGTTATAAGCGAATGCGAGATTCAAAGATTAGGCGTGGACGCGCCTAAGAATGGAAATCTGGAGTTGCAGAAAATTCCAAAATTTTCAAATCATATCTTTTGATTCCAAACTCCAAATGTAACAAATTTGGTCTCTATAGAAAGCTTGAAGGAAGCT
>JANIPM010000231.1:53669161-53680584 GCA_027478405.1 Erythroxylum cassinoides
CCATGTATTTATAACTTTACAAAAGAAATAAGCATATCTAATTAAATTAGATGGGTTCTTTCTTACCATCAAGAATGACGTCCATTAAATTGTATTTCGAAGAAGCTCCATGTTCAATGTTCATTTCTTGACTTGGACCCAAGTCGTATATCTCATCTGTCCTTGAATTTTCTTGTATATCAGATGGTTCTTCCATTGAATATAACAAAAGAAAAGAGTTTTGTTGTACTAGGCAGTTATCGAAAAAGAAAGGGTTGAAAGTGACTGAAGCTGTTTCTCGAATGAGTCTAGCAGGAGCTTTTTGGACTACTAATATGAGTCTGGCAGGAACTTTTTGGACTACTAATAGGGCTCCATATCTTATAAAGGGTAAGATAAACAATTGATAAGTATCATATCATCCTCGAATTATGATAGGGGCATTTTTGTCTGTTTGCATTTAAAACAATCTGGTAGGAGTGCTATTATAAATCAAAGGAGTGCTACTAACGGCACCCTTTCACTATTTCATAGTATATGTACGGTGAGCGTATATTCAAGGGACCAAACGACATGGAAACGCCACCAAGGAAATAGAAAACGACAATCCAGAGAAACACGCCACCACTCGACATCATGACCCGACCCGGTGAAGCGAAAAGGTCCTGCTGAATTGATTAAACAAATCGCTCCACTTTCTTGGATCTCCATCGGCACTTCACAGCCTCGCCAAGTTCGCACCGTTATCGCATTGAAAGGTAGTTCCTTTATCATTTTTGAATTTGCCCAGTTGGTCTTGTGATTCGATTTGTCATATCATTTTCCACTTATCTCTTCGAATCTCCACATATGTGGATTCAAATATTAGGAGAGTGCGTTAATTCTTTTGGGGAATTATTATAGAATAAGTTTGGATTACTGCATTCTTTCATTTGGTTTCATCTCTCTTGTTCTCGGCATATCAAGTTTATAAAATTTCTGGACTTTGATTCATTTAGGCATTCATGAGATGTGGGCTATCGTTAGTAAGGTTTATGTTTATTTGCCATTGTAGGAACTTAGTTGTGCCTTATATTAGAGTTCAGGTTATTTGCCATGAGAGTTGTCAGTTGGGTTTGATTTGGTCTGGAGGTCACTGGTTTGCTTTCTGGACTACCTTTTGAGAATCTCCTTGCAGTTTTGTGCAGTAAAGAATGGATATCTAGTCTTTCATAGGTAGTAAAGAATGAATTTCTGTGCAAGTATCCCCAAATTTGTGATGAATTCTTGTACACTGGTTAAATTTGTCACAGATTCATTGTCTGGTATTAAATATTGTATCTTTCCATAGAAGTTTGTGTAGACCATTTTCTTGGAATCTATTGAAACTTCCAACATAGAGTGTTTATGTGGTTAATGTTCATGAGCGTGTCTTTTCAAGCACATATTGTTCGGTTAACAGAACAAAGTACTTTTTATGTATATCTTTGTATGTGCTAAACACTTCATTGGTAGCATTAATGAGGTTCTTATACAAAAGGGAAAATACTGCTGAATACATGGGAGAAAATGAGGATCCTGAGCAACAGATGATGTTTCAAGAAAATTGTCCTCAAATTGATCCTAAAAGGGCTCGCTTCCCGTGCTGTATTGTCTGGACACCCCTCCCTGTAATATCGTGGCTGATTCCTTTTGTTGGTCACATGGGCATATGCAGAGAAGATGGAGTTATCCTTGACTTTGCAGGACCTAATTTTGTGTGTGTAGACAATTTTGCATTTGGGGCAGTAACTCGATACTTCCAAATAAACAAGAACAAGGTAAATTACTTTCTGATCTGGACTTGTGTCATATTAGCATCCACATGCTCTGACGACCTGCGGTGGAACTTGGATAACGCAGTCGTTTTTCTTCTAATAAGATTAGTCAGTTTATGATCTTATCTTTATTTCTGCACTAGGGTGCAGGCTTCGTTACTAGTTAGTACCTTGATGTGGTGTCACTCTAATAAGTACAAATTGGAACACTAATGAGCGAAAACTTGTCGTCTTACCTGCTGTCAACATCCCCTTTTCGTAATCCATTTTCTTTAATTATGAGCAGGAATGTTCCTTATCCCATTATCCATCATCATTTCAAAGCAAGGACCAATATGGGGTTTCTTCAGGAAGAGACCCAGTAACGTGGGATGATGCTTTAAGAAAGGGAACTCAGGAGTTCCAGCATTATGCATATAGCCTTTTCACTTGCAATTGCCACTCATTTGTTGCCAACAACCTAAACCGGTTAGGGTTTCAATGTGGTGGCTGGAATGTGGTGAACCTTGCTGTTTTCATATTCCTAAAGGGTCAGTGGGTAAGTACAGGATCACTGGTGATGTCCTACTTACCATTTCTCGTAGTATGTGGTATGGGACTTATATTAGGCGGCGCCACTTTTGCAACTTTTATTTCCTTTTTCGTCATCCTTCTCATTGGTTGGTTTCTGCTTGCCACCTATTGTTTCAAAGATTTGATCCAATTGTAACTTGTTGGTCACTAAACATTTACATGTACAAGAGTTATAGCCCAGTAAACTTGATTTAATTAAGGTACAGAAAAAGTTTAACTGAAGTCCTTAATGTAAATGACGGATACTTTAATCTTCATTTTTTAAATAAATTACTCATTAAATTTTGGATGAAGTCAGTCTGGACAAGAGGGCTCTTTAGATTTCATTCCTAGCTACACAAGGAACAACCGTCCACACTAGGATCCTCTCCCAACATGAACCTACACTTGAAGGGGTTTTGATTTTTTTTCCCCATTTGATAGAAAATGACAAACAAAGCACACACACTACTAATTACTAAAAAACAACCCTTTCCCAGTACCCATATGCACTTTAAAAGGCTGGCAACTGGGGGCTTGCAATTCACCAATTCTCCATATAGCAACGCCCTAGGACTTCTCCAATTCCTATCTGAAGATCGCTATTTTTTTACAGTTGTTTCACTAACCATAATATATTAAGACACACTACATTGACTTGAACATCAGAGAGACCATTGGCCATAGCCTCTCACTGCCTGAAAGGCCACAGCATTTTCAACCAGCTACAGCCTTTCTTCCTGCACCCTTCCTACCGTGCTTCATTGCTTATCTTGCCTGCACTGTGTGATTAAATTACTTATTGCAACATAGATTAGAGATCATTCTTGATCACTTTTAAGAACCCCAGTTTGTTGGAGCACAAACAGCTTCGACGGACAATCGCTTCAATACATTGGGACATGGATCTTGGCCGAAGTTGCTGTTGGATATGGTGACTGTGCATCTCTGCCTCCCTACACATTTCTGTTGAGACAACCAGAACAAGGTGAAGAACTATTTGATGCTACAAACATTAAGCAAGAGACAGTAAAGGTGAATACCTTCTCTAAGATGGCATATGAGGTAGGAGCATGGCAAGGGCCCTGCTGATAGCTCCCACAAGTACCCAAGGGAGTTCCAAAGCTTGCAAACTTAATGGATGAAATGGACTGTCCTGGACTACATCGGAGATGGACCTTAGGGCTATGGAACTCTTCAGCTCTTCCATAGCTCTCGATCTGCCAGTTCTTTATCGTTGGATGGAATTCTGTGACCTCAGCACAAACACTACTCACTGATCTCTTGACAAGAGAGATTCTCCAAGGGTTGCCTCCAAGTTCCTCAAAAACTACTAAGAGATTTTGTGTTGGCTTCAACCAAGACCGTGGCACATGATACCTGAAAGTGAATTTTCTTATTCACGTAGTAGGTATGTCACATATAGTTCAACTGTGAGCTAATTATCTTTAACATATTTGCCTTTTGTAGGAGTATTTACCATCGCTGCGTTGGTTTGCCACATCCAAGCTGACATTTTGAAGGACGGAATGTTCCAGTGTAACTACATCCATTGCAATTGCCATGAGCATATGCAGTCCAATATCTTCCTATGCTTTGCCCATTAATCCATATCTGACCCTTTCCCATACCCTCCATGTCCAAAGCCAAGGGCTCATCTCCTTCAGGTGCATTGAAATAGGCCTGAAAACTTCAGCGAGGTAAGTTCTAAATACCAGTGCCTAATTTTCTTAATTAACCTGGTATGCAATCTCCAAGAATTTATACCTTATGCCATGTCAATGGTTGCTGCTTCTGTGCAATTAATGATGCTTGCATCCACTGAACAGAAGAAATACTGCTTGGAGAAACAAGGTCCATGGCTTCTCCTTTAAGACCAACCTGTTAGATAAAAACATTAGTAATTAAAACCTTTGAGCTAACGAATGAATAAATAAATATGCACGACCTGATAGGTCCATTTTCGCGAGGACAAGTCCCATTTTCCCTGGTCAAGCCCATGAAGTGCAACTGGACCTAGGATCCCAGTATTCCACGTTTCATAGTGTCCACCAACATTCTTCAATAACAAGAAACAGATAGAAGGTTCAGAAATTAAATAAGAACAAAAAATATTAGTCTTTACTAATTAAAAGTGAGACATTAAATAGTCACAGCTTTACTGAACTTTTGTTGACTTGAGATTAAAACATACGGTTAGCAATCAACCTGTTAAACAATACTTAGAATCGTATGTTTCATCCTAAATCATTTAGCCTTAAGAATTTGGTGCAAAGAAACCAAAAGAGCTTTTCTAGTTTTCCTGCCCAAGGTTTTCTTCAGTTTGTGTCATGCCTCCTTATAAAAGAAATGATCTAATAATAGGTGAAGATAAAAATAATCATTTGTCAGAAGCTTCTTAGCTTGAAGTCGTGGTTTGTAAAGTGGCCATGTCAGTTGTGTAGACTTTGTATCGCTATTAGAAACACAACCTGCTAAATATATTAAAGGGAGGGAAAGGAATCTAACTGGCAATCCAACAGCAACGCTCAGCATTGCGATTTGATTTTTCCCTGCATGTAAATTGACCTTCCCAGTATACGTGAACCTTCTATTCTTTCTTGTCCCAAACGCAGAACCTAATACAGGGTGTATAAATTTTAGCTTTCATAATTCAGCTGAAAAGGTAACGTATGAAGGATGATTTTCCGTGTACCTGAAAGTTGTCCATTAATGAAAACATGCATTGCATGGCCTGATGACTGGACCATGAGAGTGGGCTGTTCCCCTCCATGCAGAAAGGATTCAGACGCAGCAATATCAACACTGTTGTTACATTGACAGGGAGGAGATTAGTCTAACAATGAGACTCCTCTGTTGCTTTTTAAATTATGGGTACAAATTATAAGCATTTAACTGCTTCTTTCCCCAAGTTGAAGGGATATGGAACGAGATGTAGAAAGACATAAATTCCCTACCATTACAACATAAAGTAAAGCCTGCCAGATATTTTTGTAAGCAGTCTTACCTTGTTATGTACCACAAGTAGTCACTAGCATCCCTTGTGACATTTATCTGCTCCAAAAGACCAGGGGCAGTGAAAGTTGAGCTATCATCGAGTGCAGAAATATCCTCGTCATAACTCTCCCATGAAAGCATCTCAGTATTTGTGGGTAACATTTCCATTTGAGATGTTTGAACTCCAACCTATGAAGAACAGTGTAAGTTGTCATTTATTTCAGTTAGTCTGGCATTTACTATTTGTGATGGATTCACAATAAGAAACATTTCCTCCCTCTCCATCTGAGTTGGCGAGTGAATACCTTTGCAGTGTTAAAGACCACATTTCTACAATCGGGAAGGATGCTGATGGACCATGGAGGCAAATTATAGTGCATATTGTTGAACAACACTCTTCCAGCAGACTGTATATCATAGTTTGCAAGAAAAGCTGCACAATGTCCTGATTCTGAGGAGTATACATGAGCCTGGAAAGCCCAAATTTTGGGTTAACAACTCTAGGAAAAAACTCGATTTCTGGAACAAAAATTGTCAAGGATCGAGGAGAAACCTGTTGATAGGTCCCCAGTTGAGTCACAATGGGTTCCGTTGAAACTAAAGCTCGCTCACACATCTTAATGGACCTATGGAGCTCCTTTAGATGTCCATATTTTGGTTGCCTGATCAAACCTGTCAATTTAAGAAGTCAATGCAGTTAGATACATGATTCATGTTAAGGTTATTACACCTTGAGCTTTTACATTTTGGTATGCTCTGAAAAATCTAGTCATGAATTAAAAGCAGTTAGGTACATTTTCATAAGTCAGAGTAACGATCAATCCTAGGTTTCTTTCACATAATAATCCCAATGTATTTAGATCAAGCTAATATAAGGTATTGCTATCTCACATGGCATGTGAAACCTTAATTCTGCAAACTATTAAAGAAGTCACTGGAGGTAAGCACATGTAATTCGTCTAACCATATTCATCTAGTGGAGCATCGTAGTCATAGCTGGTAGTGATGAAAGGGCCTCCAGCACTTCGACCAAAATTAGTCCCTCCATGGTACTGTTTTCAACATTCAAAGCTACTAATAGTAAAACGGAATTTTGGAACCAAGTTTCATCCAAGTATGGACAACATTAAAAGATAAAAACTAACCATGTAGTAGTTAACAAAGGATCCTCCTTTCTGTATGAATCGGGCAACTGCAAATGCCAAATCTTGGACTGGACGCTCATGAATTGGACCACCAAACTCCGTGAACCTTTAGAGGTGGACGAAACAAGAAAGCAGTTGGATTTGTAGTCAATTTATTGATGTGGTTCAAAACTACAAGAATATGAATATCCTTACCATCCGCCCCACGCTTCTGTCCACATTGTTGGCTTGTAAGGTTTGTTTGGAGAAAAAGAGTCGCAATAAAAGCCATTGCATGTGTTTATCTAACATTGGAAATGAAAAGTCATGGAATTTATTATACAAGAGAAAAACAAAAGGAATAAAATCTTTAAGCTTTTGTTGGGCAAGTATGGCAATGCTTACTACTGGATCAGGGGCGTCTTCTTCCTTGCACATCACCCAGGGAACTCCAGTTCCTGTTTGAACAGCCATATTTGCTGCCCATGTCATATAATTATAACCAGAAGAGCCAAGTAACTTGCTCTGTTTCCCATACTCATTCTCAATCTTCATAAAGATACAGAAGGGAACCAGGGGAGAACATATAGTTAGTCCAACTTTTGTTTAAGCAATATGAATAAGATGCAGTGAATTGACAAATTATTCTAGTGTGTGCTTTAATCATGAACTCACTTCTCAGAACTGACGATGAGGTAAATCTGCAACAATATAGGAGCAAAAGACTAAAATAAGTACCTGAGAGAGAATAATGGGCCCGCCCTGGGACTCGAACAAGTTGTGACTCTTCATCAATCCCACAATCTTCTCAGTGAACCCTTGCATTGCTCTCTGCAACATAAAAAGACTCCACTTAACAACCTTGGTACACGAAAAAAGATCTCCGACTTCAGTTTTTCTTCACTGTTTTGGGTGTCGGTTGTTATATAAAAACTCCAAGATACCGGAAACATGGGAAAACCTTGAAAGGCTCATTGTCTGTTCGAAAGCTTATTCCCGGTACATATTTCAACCAAACAGGAAACCCTCTGCAAGCAACATGCAGCAAATTGAAATAAATGTTAAGAACAGTTTTAAGCACGCATATCAGCAAGTAGATACAGAGGGAAATGACCAAAAGTAAAAAAAAAAAGGGAAAGAAAAACGTTAAGGAACCGTCCAATTCACAAGAACCACTAAAAAACAGAGGAGTGTGAGGTACCCGAAATTCCACTCCGCACAAACATAAGGTCCAATGCGAATTTGGGCATAGAGGCCTGCTCTTTGTATTGTCTTTAGGAACCTCACTAGATCATATCTCCCTTCAAAGTTGTACTAAAGCCCATACATTGATGCAGCATGCGAGGAACCAAATTAGCGCTAAAGGAAAGCGGAAATCCAGAAGGAAATACTAAGTGCAGAAAACAAATCAGAAAGGTAGAACAATTATATACATTTCCAGGAGTAGGCTCATGCACGTTCCAGAAAACATAGGTTTCAATCACATCTATGCCCCCATCTTTTGCCTTCTGTATCAGATCTTCCCACATCTGAAAAAGCCCACATTTGTCGAGAAAATTAGTGACGACATCAGACAACCAAGTGAACACAACTAAACAGAAGCACAAAGAAATTAAGTGGTACTTAAAAGGAGAAAATGTAGAAGAGAAAGAAATGGAAGATGGTAAAGTACATCGGGAGTGCTCCTTGGGTAATGAATAGAACCAGAAAAGAGGATTCTTCTCTGGCCATTAATCACAATTGCCTTCCTGTCGTAGGTTACTTTACACTGGATCAGCAGAGAACCCAAGCACATAACCGAGAACAACAAAATTACCAACTTGGAAACGGACTTAATTCCCATTCTTCCCTTCACCCGATTCACAACAAGTTCCGTGTGAAGGCTAAGAATGAGCAGGTAGTCAGAGTGAAAAAAGGTTTTTTGTGGTTGTGTTCTACTTGGTCTATTGTGGAACAGAAACAGGACCCATGGCTGCGTTGGACTCCCACACTCACAGGTTTCAGACTCTTAAGCTTAGCAAAGCAACATATATATATGTGTGTGCGTGTATAACTACTGCATTGACAGCTATTAACTTCACACAGTTAACAAGTGGCAATAGTGATCACTGCGTGGCTTTGAGCTACTCTCTAAAACAGCAACAGTAACATAACGAGTATCTGACAAAACTCCCGTATAAGAGTAAAACTAAGAAGCGTTTACACACTGTTTTTCTTACCAAGAGTGAGACTGCACATCACTTCATCATCGTTGGTAAGTGTTTAACGCGCCTTTAACGATCACAGCAACAATTCAGTTGATACGTAAAATCTAAAAAACCTTATTTCTAATTAACAAAGAGCCTACTTTCGAAAGTATCCTTAAAAGAATCTACTAGTAAGGTTAAAGTGCAATTCTTTGGCCAAGCTCTGCACATTCGTACCCAACATTCAAGTTCAACCATCCCACAAAAGAAGAAAATCTGTAGACGTAAAAGATCACATGTAATAAGAATTTAGAAAAGAAACAAAAGAAAAAGAACAAGTGTCTTAGAAAAAGAAAAAGGACCCACGTTCAACAATTCCATGTGAACTAAAGAAACAATCTCATGAAACATGAAGTGATGAAACCCCATACGTTGTCATTGTCCGTCTTCTTTGTCACAACTCTCGCTTGAGCCAAGATCGCTACTATCTGTTGTTGCTTTAATGTCAAGCTGCAAAACAATTCTTTAGATCCTGGTGCCTTTTCTAGCTTCCTGCCTAAAATTGATAAACATCACCATATTACGTTAACCATTATGTGTCTTCTTCACTCGGCTCGCTAAGGGCAAGTACAAAATCAGCTTGGTATATCAATATAGATTGTGAAGCTTGAATTTCATACGTATAAACTTAAAATAGTTACATTTCATAACTTGGTTAATAAATATTATTAATAGTTAATAACAAAACTCTTTTATGATAGACTTGTTTTCAACCTAGTAAAATACGAGCATATCAACCGCATGTATACCCTTATCTTATAAAACGTTGAACTGAATGCATGCAACCTTCTTCAATCCATTAAACCTGGTAATCACAGTGGAAGAATCTTTGTTGCCAACGGTAAAAACTAAAGCATAAGCATATTCATCCAGGGAGGAAAAAAAAAAAGGTAATTAAGAACCGGTGCATCATAAGTTGGTACCTAACGGAACTTTGAGGGACAAACAAAAGAAAAAGAGTCAAAGCTAACGCCCGCTAATGATAGCTTTAATTCCACTTATGTCGTTAACTAAACCAAGACCCATCTGAACAGTGCTCATGATCGTTGTATTCTTCAATTTTTTATTTTTTTTGTTTAATCAAAGGGAGCTAGTGGTTTATGGTAGGTGACTTCCTTTTCTTCTTGTCTTTTGATGTGTGGTCTTCAGTGGCGTGAAGGGCGGAGCACAAGTGTACACTGTGGGGAACCCTAACGCAACGGGGTCATGGTGCTCTCACCCGCAGATTTCGTATTTATTTAGATTTTTCAAAGGAAAAACCTATTTTTTGTTGGTAAGACTAATACAGAGACCGTACAAGTCACAACCCACGTGCCGAGTCTCTCCATTATTTCCTTCTCTTATGTTATCGTGTCACATCTTTTCTTTTGTTTTTTTTTTGGTTTTTTTCATCTCAGGACATCTTAAGAGGATCTTAATTATGAGAAGGGACTTTTATGTTATATATATTTAGATTAATCTCCGTTCGAACTGGTAAGTCTTCGTAAGAAGCAAAACTCTGACTCTAAATTTTAAACGACTGCATACATAAAGAAGATTTAAATCTATAATCTCACTTAAACCAAAAAAATCTCTTATCAACTTACCTGCACCCAAATTTATCACATCTTTTCTGCCATTGAAACGTCACGGTCCTTTCATTCAGCTTCATCAACATCATACAAGCTGTTTAGTTTATCCTTTATGAACGACTGAAAGGTTAAAAAATGAAGGGGGAATTATTGTGTACTGAAAGGGAAAGGCAAAGGATCACCGAAGGTGCATAAGGGTTCCCAACCGTTAGATTTGATATAGGCTGTGTATGGGTCCACGTGAATGTAAAAGATGAGAAATTCGTCGGTGCACCTGACTTCTATCATTAGTTCATTACCCCTGTGGAAAATGGGGTTGCTGTCTCTCTCTCTCTCATAAATTTGACATCCACCCAACCGTTACCCACCGTCAGTCGCCGTTTGTCGAGTACACCTGTTGAAGTGCGTGAGCTTTCTGAGGATCCCAATTCCGTTAAAGTCGGTTCCGGGTTTAGCAGAATATTCTATCTACCTAGACGTTGGCAACTGGACGTCTTACGAGGGGAAAAGGATCTCTGTTGTTGATCATTCTTAAAACCGTAGCCTTCCACGTGGTCATAGTTGGTGCGTTTTGACCTTTTGCTTTCTACATCATTTGGCTTTTGTTTAAATGAGAGATAGTGTTATCAATTTCTTATTTAATTATTAAATAAATTGATATTATTTTATTTAAATCAAATTTAACCAATCTTATACTTAAATTAATTTAATTCATTGGAGAGAATATCATATGCATATATTAACAAAAGATCATATAAAAAGAGAATTTAAAATAAAAGGAAAAGCAAAGTAAGGGAATTCAAAGACAACAGTTGAATAAATCTTTCAATTATCTGCACATTTCATTTGTCCTAGTCTTTAGGTCTGTAACAGTCTGTTTGGTTACCGTCTTCAGCATGTAAAGACAGAACAGGACAGGATAGGACAGAACAAAAATTGAAAACAGTGAGATGTTTGGTTGCGATGGACAAAACAGAGATAATTGTCCTCGTCCTGAGTACAGAAATGTGTTTGATTGCCGTCTTCAAAACAAAAAACAGTATTAATGACAGAAATGCCCTTATAGTATAATATGAAGAGTAGATGTAATTCATTGATTATTTTATAATTGTATCAATATTTATTTTACAATATTTAATTATGTTATTATTAACTTGT
>JANIPM010000231.1:53687425-53697705 GCA_027478405.1 Erythroxylum cassinoides
TAACTTTTTTAAAAAAACTATTTTTTAAATGACAGCCAAACAGTCAACTGTTTTCTTAGAAAAACTCTTTTTAGAAAAGCTCTATTGATAAAAGTTCTACTGACAAAAGCTCTACTGATATAAGCTCATCCAAATAGGCATTTGTTTTTCTTTCTTTGTTGAATATTATCAGCTTTATTGTGTGTCCAATTCTGTTCTCTTTTTGTTTTTTTTGTTTGGTAACAGATGGAGCATAATCATATATGTTCTCCAAGTGATTTGGGCAGTAAAAGCGAGGGTTAAATATGTTGTCAAGACAATGATTAATTAGCACATGCAACTCCTAATTAATTTCCTTAAACATCAATCCCTCATAAGCATGCCCTACACGCAAGCAAGAAACGGACTCACTGGGACCACGCACGTCGCGTCCGGCTGCCATACGCATTAAACACTTATAATTGTATGCATGCCAGGTTCTTCGCACATCACATTCATGTTCATGGTCCCGATTTCACGTCTCCGCCTAATCCATGAGCTTCTTTTGTAGGATTTTCTGCTCTTTCAGCGGAGCCAAGCTCACTTTGTGAAGTGGATAGGATTCTTCTCCAACTTTTGCCTTTGTTTCCTTTCCACTAGCTTTGGCGGTCATTGGGAGTGCAATTTCGCGCCACCTGACACAATGTTAAATGGCACTAACGGCTTTTAGCTTTGGACAATTGTGCTTTTTATGATATATGATTCGTACATGGAGCACTAAAGGCAGCTTCCCATTTAGTTACTTAATTAGAGTAAGTGCGGTATTAACCTTAGGATGTACATGTGAGTTAATAAAGGGTTCTTTTGGTTTAAGTGAGATTGCAGATTTGAACTGCCCTCATTTATGTAGTCATTTAAAATTTAGGACCAGAGCTTTGTTTTCTGCAAGAGACTTATCCGACTCGAATAAGGATTAGTCTAAGAATAAATGATTTAAAGATGCCTACTTATGTTTGAAATCCTCTTAAGATACTTTGTAAAAAAAAAAAAAGAGTAAACGCGGCACTATGTTTGTGAAGTAGCAGTTTCAGGTTTCCACCTGGGCTTGAAAACTACAACCCATTTGAGGATGGGATGGGAGAAGCTTCGTAAGTGATGAGCAGAGCATTTCTTATAGACTACCTTAGCCTAGAGCACACCCATTTTATTTTGGGTCTTTGGGCTATTAAAACAACAAACCCAACACTTATCGCAGACCAAAGGAAACAACAACACATGAAAATGTCTTCCTAGGTACGAGCTGGACGCTGATATCGCGTCAAAACAGACAAAGCTTAAACCCTATGTATTAGAGATGGGATTCGGCGTTTTACGGAGCATCGTTCGACCCTTATCGAAAACGCTGGTATCTCGTACCCTAACAGCCTCACAGCCACCGTTTTTGTCTCCAAAAACAAAATCCCAGTTTGAAGCAGCTATACCTAGGGGATTGCTTCAATGGCCGCATTTCTCCAACCAATACAGCATCTTCACCGAATCGAGCCACTACGATAGCTTGACTGACCACAGATTTCCCAAGCGAAGACCTGTCGACAAACCTCGTCGAAAAAGGGACAGTTTGAGACCTTCAGGTGATCAGTGAAGTTCATGGTTCTAAAGATGATTATTTTCTTCTTTATTTCGTATCGTGTAATGGGTATGGTGTGTAATAGTATAATGATGGTGATTGAATTGGAAATGTAGGGCCCCATGCTTGGGTTCGGTACGTACCCGGAGAACCCATTCAACCCAATAACCCTAATGAAGGGAGTTTGAAGAGAAGGAATGAAAAGAAGCGTATGAGGCTTCGCCGAGCTTTTAAATTGGTTAGTATTTCATGATTGCTTTAGGAAGAGCTGTTTTTGTTGGATTCTTGATAATTGTATCTGGTTAAGCTTGTGGGCGGTAATTGAGGATCAAAAGTTTAGCAACTTTGATTAATGAATCAGTGTTTTTTGTATCTGCTAAGGGAGTGTTGATGAGTGGATACACATAATTGAATTCTAGGAAAAATTTTGAGTCTTGTTTTCTAGATTTTCTAAATTCCCCAGAACCGGGTGATAGAAGAGTCTTTCACTTTTGGCTTTTAGCTTTCTAGTCTCTAATGTGCAAATAGCAAAAGGAAAGAATTATTATTTTAAGTAAAGGTTTCAAATCGTATATCCAGATAAAAATTATTGCATCAGAAGAGAATGTACATAGATTAAGAGCCGAGATTCATAGGACTGGTCTGTTTGCAGTTCTATAAGTTTTGATGTTAGTTGTTCTGTATTGCTCTTTGTAACGTGTTTAAATTTGGGGACAAGAAATGTACTAGGAAACTATATTTTAGCTTTATTTATTTTTGCTGTTATTAAACAATGCTTGTGAATGTGAAGCAGTCTAGGGATGTTGGATAAGCCTGTATGCTCAAGTTTACCACGGTGGAGTTGAGGAATCATTGATTGTTTGATGTGAAGTCTCGTGTAGACTGAAATGATGCAGCTAAAATAATGCATTTACTGTTGAAAATGAAGTATCAGCTATCTTCAATCTCATGTCAGATTTATTTAATCCAGCCTTCATCTCTTCCAATAATGATGTATGCATTTTGAGTTTCTGAGCCAAGACTTATATGCTCTCTAAAGTTTTTGACTCGTATTTCCTCTTGTAATCTGCCTTCTTCAATTCAGAGCTGCTGTATATCGGCAAATTATATAATTGCATCCATACTCAAAACTCACACTGCGACTATCTTTGTAGAGCTTGTATGTTCTCCCCTTGTGAACACTGATGTTCTGCTTTTGCATGCATTTTACTTCCTATCTTGATGTAATATCTTTAGTTCAATATGGGTTTGTCTTAAACATGAACAGGCAGAGGCTAAGAAGCGAAAAGCTCAATTACAGGAGGCTAAGAGGAGGAAAAATATTAAGAGGGTGGAGCGTAAAATGGCTTCAGTTTCGAGGGAAAGAGAGTGGGCACAAAGACTAGCAGAGCTGAAGCAGCTCGAGGAAGAGAAAAGGAAATCCATGGCTTAGTTTCTTGCTCTGGATCTCATCTGCATATGGTATCGAAGCTTTTGCGACTACCATTTGAGAATTATTTGCTGAATTTCTTGGAATTTTTTCCTTCTCAGCTGATTGATTAATGAAAACTGGCCTATTTGATAGAGCCGGTTTCTGTGTATCTGGCGCCTTATCGTCTGTGCAATTGAGCTAGGTTTTCTTAGCAAACACACAATTTAGGACATGGAAAATAACTTCCTTTTGTTTTTACATTTTGGAAGATAGTTTTGAGCATAATCGGAGGAAGTCAAGAGATTTCTACATTATGTTTTGTACGACTTTTTATGTATTCTCAAACTAATTCTCCATTGTCCTATCTTTATTCCATGAAAGGCAAGAATTTACTATGGATCCAAACCCCTTCAAGAGATGACCTAGCTTTTGAGAGAGGGTCGAGGTATTTGATGCATCGCCTGCAAGCTTACATTTCGCCACTTAGCTTACCTTTTCATTTGTTGGCCAAGTGCTTCACACTGCTTGCTGCTGGCTGTTAGATCTTACTGAAGAGGAAATGACTTAAGTTTCATGTAGTGATTGGTGGAATTGTTTAAAAGCTTGACAACTGGATACGCACAAAAAATTCCCAAAGAAAAATTTTGAAAGACTGGAAATGCCATGTCCCAATGGCAACCACATCTGGCGTTGTCACTGCACGGAGCTGTTGAGTGGCTCCACAAGCCCAATATTATTGATGGGGTAGTTATGCAAGGCCACGTCTCGTCTATAACAACCCAAGAGGTGTTACTATCAAATCAGGGATGAGATTTTTTGTGGGATTGTGGACACAACAAGCCTATCCAAGCATCCCCCACTTGCGATATAATCTATGACAGATCGTCGAGAGGGGGTCAAAGCAGCCATTGCTATTATCCAGACGGATGGAGACACCTAAACTAACCATGAACACGCCTAACTCATTTGCCCTTTCATGAAAACACATGCACATTCAGCTTTTTCAATGACAAATTGTAAACCAATCCTGAACCTTTCCTTTTCAATTTACTATTGAACTTGAGATAAATTTGGGATTGACTTGAATTCTAGTTAACCAAAGTTTGAACAATATGACACTCAACTCTATTTGAGAGCGTGAAATTCACAAACTTTGAGTTATCAGTTTCCTCAGTATGTTAATCCTCTGCTAGTTGAAATTAGTTGAGTTTTCAGAGCTGTTCTAAGTTTTCTGTCACCTTTATTGGCAACTTCCTCTTCATCCTTACCGTAGGGAAGTATACAATCTTATCTTTCTCAGCTACCCACCTGGAAGTAAATGGAACTGGTGTGGTCAAATTAGCTAACATCAAACTTTTTTTCTTGACAGGGTTCTCGTAAACCTATAGGCTAATATAAGAAAACATTTCAGGGAGTATACTTACCCAAAGCTGGTGGTTAGGTGATGAAGGAAAACAGCGATCTCTAGCCTGGATAGTTCTAGACCAGGACACAGCCTCTGCCCACCGCCAAAAGGTGTGAAGCAATTGTTAACTACAGCTGCTCCTGTTTTCTGAAACACGATAACTTGATAGTTAAATGTATAAGTAAACGTGTATGATAAATTCCCACAAACCCAGGTTTAGAGGAATGAGTTTTAGGAATCCTTTGTTATAATCTTGTCAAGTAAAGTTTAACATACCTCCCACCTCCATGGATCGAACTGGTATGGGTTCTCATGGTATTCTTCATTCATATGAACAGAAGTAAAAGAAGTTAAGACACACCATCCTTCTGGAATCAAATTCCCTGGAATAGAACCATAATTTCTGTTAGTTGCATGGGAAAGATGAGATAATGATATTGAACCACCAAAGAAAAAAAACCTTTAATTTCCACGTCCTTGACAGCTTTCCTCCAAACAGCATTAATGATATTCGCCAATCTAAGAGTTTCACTGATGACCTGGTGTGGTGACAACAATAAACAAATGAACAGAGAAACGAGAAACGAGAACAAGCTGATACATCATACATGAACTCATAATTGGCACGGATACTGTCTATAGTAATTCGACACCTTCTAGTCTTGCCTTGCAAGAACACGGTGACTTACATTTTGAGTAAAGGTCAAGGACATGTAGTCAGTCCAACTATATTCATCACAGGAACTAGTCCTTTTCCTCTTCAGTTCCATGTTCTCTTCCTATTAACAGACACAGATCGATCATATGTAAACACCAAAGAATAATAACAAGGGCATCCCCCAAGAGTAGGATCAGTTCCCATTTCTGAAGAGATATGCCACATGGTTTCAGGAAATCTGTCCTCAGGTAAGAAATTGCAACCGAGCGAGAATCCATTTCAAGCTTCAATGGTCAATTTCATGTACAGGATAGGCAAAATTTTTAGCAGGGCACTGTCCTTGTGTCAAAATTTTCATACCATATGCTTAAAATAAAACAGACATTCACTAATCAGGCATTATTATGATCACTTAATGCATATGGCTTACGATAGAAAATTTCAGTAGAACAGAAACTGCTTGCATCAATCAATGCCTTAAAAAAATTTGATAAACAGCAGAAACAGAAATTACTTGCATCCATCAATGAGTCCAAGAACTTTGATAAACGTGGGAAAAAAAAGTTTTGTAGTTGATGGTAATAGCGATAGAATAAGACGGAAAGTTTTCCAAAAGCCTTCTGCAATGGTACCATTATGGACAGCTATGATGATCTTTTGTCTAAAAGACAGGGAATTAAGAGGGTGGAGTCGGTGGACCTCTCCTGACAATTAACCAATCCAAAATCATACGGCAAAGAAGCGTCCACACAACATATGTAGGGTCCATCGCACTTAACCCACGTGTGTCTAATGAAAACGACATTTTACTAAAAGTCAAACACTTCAAACTACGGTTTGCTATGTATCAATCCTCCTGGGGCCCAGCAAACTGATACTGGTCGTTGGATGGAAAGGCCGGTGACATCATGACCAATAAAAATATAGAGATTTGTCACATTTAATTTTAATTCAGCTGCAATCATGCGAAGTGGTTGTTTAGATATTTAGTATGAAGTTACGAATATGTAATATAGTATAATTTAGATAGATAGTGGCGCAGACTAGTAGTTAGTTAGTCGATATTGAAGACCGACCTTTAACTGCCTTAACGCAACAGGACAGTCACTGAGGAATTTTACAGCTAGCGTCATGGCTGTCGGCATAGTCTCTTCCCCTGGGATCATCATCTCTATGATATTCCCGGCGATGAAATCCAACGGTAGAGGCGTCCTCTCATTGGCTTCATCGCTGTCACGTAAAAGAGCGTCCACTGCGTCAGTGACTGAGATGTTGGCTCTTTTGTAGTCCACTGATTGTTTCTCCATTGCCAATTTTCTTTCTTCTACAATATTTTTCACCATCTTGAACATCCTTTCCTTAGCCTATACGATCGCACATTACAGAACAGCAAACCATGTTTTGAGATGGACCTTATTACTTATGGCATGCATTCAACGATCAGTTCGAATGTGTTACCTTCAGGGATTTATATAACCTTGTTCCAGGGAGTTTGATAGGTAAGCAGATTAACCCTTTAATAAACTCGTCGAATTCAGTCTTCAGAAAGTTCAAGTCATCGACTGAGCTAATGCTAATCAATACTTTTACCAGAACCGGAAACGTTATCTGTGAGAAAAACCCAGAAAGCAAAAGCTTCATAAGAGTTGGCATAAAACTTTCTTTTAATGTGTATAGATATTATGAGACGAAAGTAACCTTTTTTACTTCATTCTGGACGTAGATGAGGTCATTCGTTTTGTGCTTCCAGGAAGCCAATGTGTGATTGACACTGTTCTCAATGTCTTTGGTGATTCTGGTTTTGAGTTCTGATGATTTCAAGAATCGGCAAATTATCCCATGGACACGTCTCTGCAAGTTCCCATTCATTTGGAGTATAGAATGCTCTCCCATGAGCTCCCTGATTGATTTAGGATAAGCAGGGACGAAAGTGTTGCCATGGTTTTGTAAAACAGCTTTGTTGACTTCAGGATCAGTGGACACGATGATGGGAGTTCCCAGGATGTGTGTTTTGAACACTTTTCCGTATCTGAACAAAGTGAAAAACGAAATTGATGCGAAAGAGAAAGTGAAAAAAAGAAAGATTTGTTTTATTATACAGGCATTTGAAAATAGAATGCAAATGGTCACTTCTTTGAAAAGTGAAAACCCGATTGACACAAGAGGCTGTGGTTACTGACTTCACAAGCTATACCAGTATATATCTAAAGGTCCAATTAATGTAGGTCAGGCTTTACTTTCTTTTACTCCACGGAGCTGCCGTATATCGTCTCGTGCAGGGTTTTGGCTTTGTCGCAATCAAAATTCTCCTCCCAAGTACGAAAGTAGGCTCTAGTGTACAGGTTAGTTGGCTGGTTGTTACCAAACGAATTGTAATCAAGTCATTATTATGAGACATCTAATTTCATACTAAATGCCTATACTTACTACCCAAAGAAAGTAACACAACCTACTTTTTGAGCACTAAAAACCTATGCTACTAGTCTAGCTAGTATGCTGACATGGTCCACTTATTATAGTGATTAAATGAGAGAAGTATTCATTGAAACCTGAATCATCTATTAGCCTGACTCTGTAACTACTCGAAGTATTGTTGTTATTTGGAGGGGGTTCACATAGGGTAAGGGAATCTGGAAAAGGAGCAAAGAGGCATGATCCCTTTTTGTCTTCTTTCTCCAGAAATTGATCACTAGACATGGCTTCGGCTGAAGGATAATATCAAAATCAAGCTCATTTATGACCATGTTACTTCTATTTCATCGAGAAACGTACATACAATGACTAATTTACATCGTATTCTTGCTAGTTTGAGTTACCATCTGTTGGTTATTTATCACGATCAATCCGCCCCCACCATCGGCCACTAATACTTCTGAACAACTTTTGGAACCACTTCCACATGATTGAGGGCAGCCCCCAAGGCTTAAAAAAAGGAGGAGGAAAGAACAACATAAACGAGGAAAACCAATGGCTTAATACGCTATCAATACAGTACTAACATGGATTTAGAAGGATCAGTCAACGAGTAAGCCCTAGAAGTTGAGGAAGAAAAGGTTTCGGCCAATAATCGAACCGAAATTTATAAGAGAATAAAGCATGTATATCTTTTCAAAAAGGGAGTTAGAAAAGTGGCTAATGGTTCATGCATCAAAAGAACCAGGATCAGTTTCAACTCTATTGAAAGGGGGAAGAAGAATAATTACAAAGATCAAGAACATGTAGAGTACTGATTAGGAAAGCTTACAGAGATTTTCTTTTCTCCATGAAACTAACAGGCTGAGAGGTATAACCACAAGCAATGAAGTCGAAAGTTTCTCCGATAAATGGCCAACCTAAGCTTCCCTTGGGAACTCCATACTTCTTCTCGACTCTAAACTTCGCTTTCCAGTACCAAAACCATCCTACAACAATCACCATAATCACCCACCAAACTGTAGCCCATTCCATGTTCACCAAAACCATTTTGCCTACTGTTTCCGAAGAATCTAGCGCGTTAGTTACACAAAAGGTTTCGATCTTTACGAGCTATATCCAATACAATTGTTGATTTTAAGCTCTCAATCAACTCCAACTCCATGCAGGTGTCTCTCAGTTAAGTATTACTATTATATATATATTTCTCTGAAACGATCACTGGGTTGTGGTTTGAAGGTGAAAGAGAGGGGGAGACGCAAGAGAAAGACACAGAAAGAAAGAAAGAAAGAAACTTTATCACTCCTTCTTACTTGTCCTTAATTTAGAAGAGAAAAGAAGAGAAGTGACTGAGAGACGTTGAGTGGGGGTCACAGATATCTTGAGTGGGGAATTGGGGAGATCTAGAGCTTGCAATTGTCATTTAATGAGTGGTGACCATTTTTGGTGTACAAATTGCACCCTAGTTGCCTTCACTTTGTCTTCACGACCTCTTGGATATTTCGTTTAGCTATGCAATGAGATGGATCATCCAAGTAAGATATATCTAATTTTAAAGAAGGAGAATTTGATATAAAATGACCTCTTATTATTTACAAAATTAATTATTATATTAATAATACTTACCTATTATACAACTTTCATCCTAAATTTAAAGTAAATATGACTTGTAATTATGGCTATATACTTACTAATTAATGAAATGAAACTCAAAGGAAATAAACATCCAAACCATCACATAAAGTTAGATAAATAATTTAATGAATAGCATAGAGTTTGACTAATAAATGTCATTATAGATTCTTAAATCAAACTTATGTATTAAGAATCAATAAAAGGAACACAAGCCCAATGTTATCATTCATTTTCCTTTCTAATTTGATATCTCTCATCCCTAAAAGATGTAAAGGTTGTTTCTATGATGTTTCTTTAAGTATTGAACCATTCGATATCTATGTTTTTAGTTTACCCTAACTTAATCTATTTGTTTTTTGAACTTTAGACAATCTTCTTTATGTGACTTCTTGTTTTTTGTTTGTAAATACTCTTGGTTAAATAATATCAACTTTTCATTTTCATACAATAATAAAAAGTACCTAAATGTAGTTGAGCAAATACATCTTTCCATTATAGCTTTTCACGATCAGGCACGTCCCTTTCACTTTGAAATGAATAAGCACCCATGTTACTGATAAATTGATGTTCGTACTTATACATGAGAAAAAGGTTTCATGAATTAGTAAGCAAGCAAATAAATACAAAGTAAATTATACGGATTGTTTTGAAAAAGTTTGTTTCCCTTTCTTCGTATATAGTTCTTAATGAAAGTTTTCATTAATTGCACAAAAGAGAATTAATTATTTACAATGATACCAATAAATAAATAAATTTTAGTAAATGCATTATAATATAGCTTTTAGTAATATTATGATATACTTTATAAAAAGTTGTATTATAATTAACAAAAACCGTAACTTAAAATGGCAAATTTTAAATTTTCTGAGTAATCTTATTTTTAAGAAAATGCAAACATTACTATCAAACTATTACTAATTAAGCTGATTGTATTATGACATGATTTATTAATTTAATTAGTTATTAAGTTTATAATAAGCAATTAAAACAAAAAGTTACCCTTTTATTTATGTTTTCCAAAATACAGATAACGTGAGAACTTATACATCTAAAATATGAAATATACTTAACCAAGGTATAAGATAAAGAATAATCTTATTAAAATAATGTGATTTTCTAAAATTGTTTATTCTTCTAAATAATGTTTAAGTTTGTACATTAATTTTAATCATTA
>JANIPM010000231.1:53783368-53793615 GCA_027478405.1 Erythroxylum cassinoides
ATTTATAAAAATTGACAAATAAATTTATAACAAAAAAATTAATAAGGTGAGTAAAATTGAAAAATTAAAAATTAATTGAAAAGTTATTGTTTAGTTTTTAAAACATTGATAGCAACTCAAGGCACGCTATCTATTTTATGATAGGAATTTGTATATTTGAAATTCCTCTAGATCTTTTAATTATGGTCACTTGTCTTTCAAATCATTCACGTCTCCTCTCAATTTTAAATGGGCTCATGTGACAACAAATTATATAATTTTAGTTGTTTGGCGCCCACGAAATACAAAAGTGCAGTTTGGTGCGCAAGAAATACAAAAGAGACCGATGACCGATCTCACAGATATGTTGGTTTCTAATGTTTTATATGCTTTGTACAAAATAAAAAATAATTTTATAAACATCAAAAAGTGAGTCTTATTTTACTTTATTTTGTATTTCATAAAAATTAAAAATGAGATTTATTTTATTCTTTATAAAAGTTAAAAGGGATTTATATTTTAGATTATTTTATTTTTAATGAGAATAAAAAGAAAGTTCTATTTATTTTTTTCGAGATTAAACCTATCTAAGCTTTCTATCTAGAAACCTGATGACAGACAACAAGTGAAAAATACAGGCAACTACTGGACATGGTAATGACATGCACTGGCAACACGGACGCAGATTGAGATGGTGAAAAGAAAGGTCACCATACTTGATACCGTATGCTGCGGAGGAAAAGTCGAGGGGTGACGGTGACCATACATTGGGTGGTCCGTTCGCATCTTCACACAAGTGGCTACAAAGCTATGGTCTGTCTGCAGACTTTTGAATGCTCAGACGAAGCTCTTTAAATCCAAGGGTAGATAGAATTAAATGATTTATAATAAATACACTATTAATAAATGTAATATTAAATGGTCACAAGAAGCTCATTAAATCTAAGGGTAGATAGAATTAAATGATTTATAATAAATATAATGTAAATAAATGTAATATTAAAAAGTTATTACTTATGAGAGATTAAATGGTTGATAATGTAATATACTGAAATGTTGTTTAAATGAAGTGTTTATTATGTAATATAATATAAAGTTGTTCATTATTTTACATTCCATCGTAAACTTCTAAAATAAGAATTTTTAATTTTACTATTTAAGGCTATGTATTGATTGAACGTAAAATTTTTAATAGAATGAAATGAAATATAAATAGATGTAATATTAGAAATTCGTTGTTTAAGATGAATAGAATGATTTATAATATAATATAATAAAATGCTGTTTGAATATAATGTTTATAATGTAATATAGTATAAAGTTGTTTATCATTTTATATTTCATCATGAATTTTAGGATGAAATAGAATGTAAGAGTTTATAAAACTCTCATTTTTCATTTCACTCTATTCCATTATAAGCTCTTCTTTCAAACGATGGAATAATACTATATTTCGTTCTATTTTATTAATAACCGCCCAATTAAACATATCCTAAGATGAAATAAGATATAATATAAAATTCTCCTTTTCTATCTCATTTCATTATAAACTTTCGTTCTAAATGATATAATAATATTATATTTCGTTTTATTACATTAATAATCCTCAACATAGGGTAAATGCACACTTCCGTTGCCACGTCTTGCCAACACTTTGGTGAGTCAAGTTCTCTTTTAGTAAGTAAATAATGTGTTGTCCATCTTGTACATAATTAATCTAGCCTTTTTGGGGTTAAGTAGGAAAATCGGCAAAAGATGAGGATATATATATATGTATATATATATATATATATTATAAATTACTAATTTATTTTAATTAATATTAAAGATTAAACGAATTTAATTAATATTTTTTATAATATCACGTAATTAATTATCGCGAATTTGTGTAGTTATTGTAACTTAATCTTAGTAAGATTTATATCCAAATAATTTGATAAAACATATTTTAAAAAATTTTAGCATTATAAACTATTTATAATTAATTCATAATAATAAAAATATTTTAAAATAAGAAAAGATTTTTTTATTTTTTTAAACTCGCAAAATCGATATGATGACCAGATGCATCCAATCACCACTCGGTGGTATATATACTTCTTGAGTGAAGTGGGAACTCATCAATTTGTCACTATATGCCGGAAGAATCAACTGGGGCTATCATAGACAAGTGGAGTTTACTTGGGCAGCAAACAAATGATTCCTTACAACATGTGATAAAACTTAAAAGTCGTCAAGTCGTCTCATGCCGTCATTGTTAGCTTCCAAGCAACACATAAAGCAAGCTCGTGTATTGACTAAACGTCGTCTTTGGAATGAATTTTCTATGCATTCCACTGTTTCATTCGTCTTTTAATGTACTTATATACTGAGTCACGATCCAAAACAAAATATCAAAAGAAGAGGACAAGAAGACGTCATCATGATTTAATAATCACAAACGACATGGTATTTGCGTGTCAGCCAAACGCTGGAGCTTTATGATTCTGCATGGATTTTCACTTCTTTGTGCCCTTTAAGGTCACCCTTTTTTTAATACTTAACGGATATCTGTAATTTATTTACGATGTCAGCAGACTTGAGCTCCAATTTAATCACAAGATTTCTGTTCCTGATCACTGCAGTAGTAAAAATAAAATGCTCGATGCCCATGTTTTCGTCTCCTTTTAAACGCCAATCCTCATTCTGAACGAAGAGTAATGGTCGGGTACCCATTTTCTTGGAAATGATAACACATAGTATAAAATACAAAAACAGCAAAAATATAACAGATAATCTGTTACTTTTTGAAAGCAACCAAACAGAGTTTAAAATGGCAGACCACGAGTACCGGCAATGGAACTTATTCCCCCAAGATATCATATCAAATTGCACGTTTAATAAGAAACTTGCCATTATTCCTCATTTGACAACCAAAAGGCAAAAGCATCTTGACCAATCAAAATTGAAATCACTTTTGGCAATTGTGTTTTCGATTTTGCTTCAGCTCATCTCACAATTAAGAATACGCACGTACCGATCAGAAAATGAAATGGTATTCTTAATGTTGGTACCAGCTGTAAAGTCATCTAGCTTTTGGTCACAGTGCATACATTGATGGATTAGATAGCTCACATGAAAGAACAGATGAACCTAATGTTAGGAAATTAAACTATTTCCACACTACTAGAAAGCCAATAAAGTAAACACACACAACACAGAATTTGATAACGGAGTTCGGCCGAATTATGCCTACGTCTCCGGAGCTACTGCACACCCTTTTTATTAGGGAGAAAAACAACACTTACAAGTGTTTCCACTCAACACTCAATTCACTAGTGTTTTCACACACTCTCAACCCTTACCCCAATACACCCAAAAATTTTACTCACAAAAATTTACTACTCTTACTAAGAGTAATTATTTTTGCCTTTTACTTGGATGAATAAATGAGGGGGAGGGGGGGTTTATTTATACTTGTTGAGACTCCCCCTCCCTCTTCTCACTTTCAATATAGGAATTTGTCCCATACTAAAACTAACATCTCATACTTCTTTGTTCATCTCTTCTCTCTTAAGTCCCTAACTCATCTCTTCTCTTTCTCCTTATTTTTTGGTTTGCGTTTGTGATTTTCTAACTTTTTGGTTTGAGTTTCTGCATTTCTAGTTTTCTGGTTTGCGTTGGTTTTTTTGTTTGTGTTTCTATGTTTATGATTTTCTAGTTTACATTTATGCGTTTCTAGTTTTATCGTTTGCGTTTCTGCATTTTCAAGTATTCTTCAACATTTTTGGTTTGTTGTTTTTTATAGAATAGATATAAAGTTTAATATCCAATAAATCTCATTCACACACGTGACAAGAAATTCAGATAGTTTCATGATCATAGCTAATAACAATGTTTCAATTGATAATTAAGTTTTTAAACATATTTTTCTTTTTAGTTTTTTATTAAAAATCTCAACCAAATATATTTTATTTTCAGACATAAAACAAAAATAGAAAACAAGAAATAAAAATAAAAATAAAATATTGATTATCTCTTTTAACGTTATTTATTAAAAACCATTATTTTCATATTATGTTAAATTTTAAATTTAGAAATTTAATGAAATGTGTAATCAATTGGAGAGAAGTTATTAAAGTTATTATGTGATGTATATTAATATTTAATTTGATTTTAATAGTAGTATTTATTAAAATTATTCAACTAAAATTTTATTAATTTTTAAATATTTATAAATGTTTTGCAACAGTTTAGAAATGATAAAACATTTTATTATAAACAAATAAATCAGATACAAAGAGCTTATACTTTCCACCAGAGCATAAAAGTAAGATGGATTTCTAGTTTGAATAAGGATAATAACTAAAAGCTTTCCTTTTCTTTAATAAAAAGTGTCTTTATTTTGATAATTACTTATAGTTAATATTAATTAAATTAATTTCAATATTTTATAGGAAAACCAAAAATGTTATTTATGTAATTTAATGAAATTAGATTATTAGGATATTTCATATTTGCATTATAATAATCATATAAAAATGTCCAATATTTCTCACATTAAACCGTCCCTGTTTTCCTCTGTCTTCCTTTCACTCACTGTCTCTTGTTCGGTTGCTTTTATCTCTCTAACTTGTCCCTTTCTGTCTTCGCCACCGCCACCGCCACCGCTGATTTTGCTATGACCAGCTCATCCTCTGCCGCCCGGAAGGTTTGCCTCAATCCTCTGAATTCCAATTGTAGAATTGACTGGTGTCTTGTAATTTGTTCTTTTGTGCGTGTCTGAAATCGGATTTATGGGTTAATATTTTAAAGTGTGAAATTTATTGGTTATTTGGACGCTTGATGGGTGTCAGGCACTGAGTAAGATTGCGTGCAATCGGCTCCAGAAAGAGTTGGTGGAGTGGCAGGTCAACCCTCCTCATGGTTTCAAGCATAAGGTCACCGATAATCTCCAAAGGTTGCTTCTGTTTCCATTCTTAATCCTTCCTTTACCGGTCTTTTCATTGTGTTGGGTTACCGAAAAAATCAAAGGGAAAGCAAGATATGCAATCTGGGACCCCAAGGGGGGTTCTTACTGTTTCAGTTTTTTATTTTGGTTTCCTTTTCTGTTCAATTTTTGATCGGGTTAGTTTTTGAGTCCTCTTCTTGCTCTTCTATCTCTCACATCTTCTCTACGTCAATTGTTTTTATTTTCCTTCTCTTTTTGGGGGGATTTTTGTGCACAGGTGGATAATTGAAGTAAATGGAGCCTCCGGAACCCTTTACGCCAATGAAACATATCAGCTTCAGGTCGATTTTCCAGAGCATTACCCTATGGAAGCTCCTCAGGTTTCTAACTCTAATTCTCACCTTTTCTTCTTGGAAAGGAAAGCCTTATTTTTAGTTCATGTATAATTCTTGGGATTTTTAAATTTGGGTTTTCATAGTGGGGTTTTTGGTTAAACAGGTTATTTTCCTTCATCCTGCACCAATGCATCCCCATATCTATAGCAACGGCCACATTTGTTTAGGTAATTTTTATGGGATTTTTTATTGCTTCCTCTAGTGTAGAGTGGCAGTTGGTGCCCACTTATAACTGGGAGTTTTCTGATTTTTCCATGCGGTACTTGTTTGTTTGATCCTCAGTTGATTTTGTTCACTCATTGTTAAAGGTGATGGGCTTGTTCCTAGATGTTGCTTCGTGTAATTATTGTACATGGAATCCTTGTTTTTGTGTTCCTCTCTGTATGCAGTCCACGAATTTTTCCTTCTGTACAGAGTTATTGTTCATTCAATTTTAACCTGCTTCATTTTCTTTCTGTATGTGCATTCTGCAACTTAGTTCTAGAGATCATATTGAAAATCATACATTTGCAGTTTCTTTTTGACCTAAAATTGAGCTATTGCAGTTTGAGACTCATAAATATACATATGCAATGATCAGGATGGTAGCTGGGAAAAAATCTGTAAGGGTTATTTTTAGATCACCCGTTATGCCATCTTTGCTTAGTTTAGGGAATGTGTGAGCTCAATCAGTGATGGACGGAGGGTGCTATATTCTACACATGGATTGACCTTAAAACTAACTACTATCTAACATGAACTCCCTCCTTTGAAGGGGTTAGCTTGTAATATTTTCAGATCCTTGCAGAAGGTGATGCAACAGATTGTTGCGACATTCAAAGTTGAAATAATTTAATTCAATATTATTACATTTTCTTATATATTTTATATATAGATATTTTTGTTCACCTTGGTTCAAACTTGCAGCTAATTTGACACTCATTTGCTTTAATGTGTACAGATATTTTGTATGATTCGTGGTCCCCTGCCATGACTGTTAGTTCTGTATGTATCAGCATTCTGTCAATGCTTTCCAGCTCAACTGTGAAGGTTTGATCTAGTATCCAATCCACTCGTAAATTTAATTACAGGATTGTGTTCTTCACGCTGCTACTATTTGCTAATTATTGTGAATTTTCCATCACATTTTGGATCATTGCATACTCCTTCATATTGTACATTTCATGACACACATTAGTCATTGCATAGACATTGGAACTTTTTTCTCTAGTCTATATTGTTTGCAATGCTGTTGGTCTTATTGCATAGACATTGGAACTTTTTCTCTAGTCTATATTGTTTGTAATGCTGTTGGTCTTACTTTCAGCAACGCCCTGAGGATAATGATCGATATGTAAAGAAATGTAGGAATGGGATATCCCCAAAGGAAACGAGGTGGTGGTTCCATGATGACAAGGTATAACAACATTAGTTTTAATAATTGTAGTAGATGGTCTGTTTCTAAGGAAAAGCATTGTCAAAGCAAAATATATGGGAATGCCCAATAACTCTTGTAAATGGCAATGCTCAGTGCTTAGTGGACGGTTGTGTTTCGGATAAATGCGAGGGATGAACTCGGTCCTTATGTTAATCTCTCAGGTAAATCATGGTGCTGCTTATGTCAGCAAATGAGTGGAACCCCCTTAATCCTCGTGTAACTATTTTCCTTATATAAGACTATGTTTGTTATTTTATTTTGGCAGCATAATGAACTCAGATTCCTCATTTTCCATTTTCTTGCTTCGAAAGTTTCACGAGGCAGAGTGTACGTACCCCTGGACCATTGTCTTAGTCAATTACCATGTATATAACAGGTTATTTGGTAATGAATTACTGACAACATCTAAGTTCCAATCAACAAGCTTGGCCTATGGCTCAATTGTCTTTACCCCCCCTCGGATCTTCTGTTCCATTATCCCTGTCTTAACCCTGTCTCATTCCATCTCATCCAATGGGACAGGATTAGGATAGGGGTAATGGGACAGAAATCACATCCTGTCTTTACCACTTACTTGTCTGTACTGCAATGGACAATAAAATTTGTGGATGTGAATGAGCTGTTAAAAATAGTTTTCAGCTTTTCCACGGAGGACATGTAGCAGCTTAGCTCTAGACCGTGTGTAAACTCCAGTAAGTTATGGATTTTCCTCGATCTTTTCTAGAAACTGAACTTAGATACTTGCGTTGTTCTAGAGTTCCAATAACGGTGGAATTGGTAAAAACTAACAAGCATCAAAGCCTCAGCCACCACGGAAACTGGCCAAGTTTTCTTGCTTCACTGCAACCTAGCCAATGATGCAGGCTAGCTCGGCCATTTTAGAAATCAATCATTATGGCCATATTGATGTCCTTATAACAGGAATATCATTGATTCATACTCGATTAGTTTATTTAAGTTAAACAGCCAATACAGTAAGCCTGGTACTTTGCGATATCAAATACCATCTGAATTTCTACAAACTTATTTGAGATTTACAACTGTGTTGTTTCAAACAAAATTTCCTTGGCAGCCAAATTGAAAGTATGGAAATGCCGTTAAGGTACAAACTACCGTGACCCTTACAAATTTATCACCAAAAACCCATTCCACAACAGGCAATCCTACTCATGAATAATCCAATGCAGTCAAAGCTGATTACTTATCACGACTTTAGCTCAGACTTGCTTCACCCAGCTCAAGATGAATAACCAAAGTTTTAGCTGAAAAAACCAATGGCTGCCTTCTGTTTTCCAATAACAGCAGCATACAAGTTTCAGCGAGGCCTAACACGATTGTGCTTCTTACAGTCCCACGTTTTTTGTCGGTTAAGAACTGAAAAATGTAAGAAAAGCTCAGCGTCATAAACATTTGAAATACAAACAGTGATGGACAAAAGTTTGACATAAACATATCAACAAAACTAGTTCAATAGGCAACGGTATCATATTAAGTCAACTTGTCTTCCTATCTTTGAATTCTAATTGATTGGTGTGATACAAAACATTGAGCTCGTGATATTCAAGTAATCCGCTTATCATCATGAGACTGCTTTACATATTTGCAAATTGAAGGTTAAGTTATCGCATTTCCTCCACCTTTACATAGTTTCTTATTCTGATCGCAAAATAAAAAGTAACTTAAACAGAACAAAGATGCACATTTTCTACGTAAGATCTTGCTTTACGTGATAACACAAAAACTTTCTTCTCAGTTTAACTGTGAATGGCCTTCTCTCTTATTTAAGGAAATTCCATGAATCATGCCCATATGCTTTAACCCCAACCCTAATTAGCATATAGAACACTATAATATTGTCTCCATTCACGAAACAGAGCGACCAATTAATATACAGAACAAGCTACCACCCCGCAACCTTCAAAAGATTGCTATCCACCTAGACATTCCATCCCCATTCAGTTCTCTTCCGAATCAGCTAGGATCCAAAAAGCAGTATCATATCTAAAGGCTTTGACTACCATCTTAAGGAACAAAATCAAACAATCTCATGTCTAACGTTGTTGTCATCTATAATTGTACAAGCTTTACATTCAGAATTAACTAACATCTTGAGTTAAACTTCCTTGGCAATGCAAAACCAAGTTCATGAGTTTAGAGAAAGACCTCACCTTTTCACTCCATGGAAACTTTGGCCCCAGCATCCTTCATCTTGGCAATAATTTTCTCAGCCTCATCTTTAGTCACCCCCTTCTTCAAAAATGTTGGAGCTTTCTCGACCAGCTCTTTAGCCTCCTTGAGCCCTAAATCCGTAAACCCTCTAACTTCTTTAATCACCTTGATCTTCGCAGCAGCATCAAAACCTTCAAGCTTCAAATCAAACACTGTCTTCTCCACCTTCTCTTCCGCAGCCGCCGTCGCCGAAGCACCGCCTCCGCCTCGCATAGCGCCATGCAAGCCACTGAACCCCATTCCAGGCATCATAACCGCCATCACCGGCATGTCCTTCACGTCCATCTTGGTCCGCAAAACCTCAGTGAGGTCGGAGATTTCCAGAAGCGTGAGTCCAGCCAACTCGTTCACGATTTCCGAAACTTTACCTGATTGTGCAGGTGGGATTGCCTCGACAGCGGATGTCAAGCCGCGAGCAGTGGAACTGCAAGGTTTAACCTCTAATTGTAGCGTCAAGTTAGGGTTTTGAAGATGGGTTGCTGTGAAACGAGATATGCGGGGAGAGATTAGTCGTAGAATCCTCATTTTCGACTTGGGTATTGCTGAATTAATTGAAAGCACGAAACTTTCTTCTCGCTATGCTAAGCGAGGCTCTGTAGAGGTGACAGAGCTCTCACTCTCGATGCTTTCATCGCTGACAAAAAACCCTAGGGCGAATTTGAGGAAGAGGAGGTTTTAGCCCATCATGATTTGGGCCTATGACCCATTACTTGCAAGATTCAGATTCAAAATCTTAAATAATTGGCCCATAGATGTATCATCAACAGAGGTTGAGCACCCTCTTATGGCTTTTTTTAATTTATTTTTTCTAAAAGAAGAAATTGTATTCATAGGCAAATGTGAAACAGGCAGGTTGACAGGAATCAAAGTCTGAGGTCAAACAACAATAATGAGGTTCTGAGACCAAGCAACATCAATGGAAACAATGTTGAATTGAAACCTAGTATCTGAAGTCTTCCAACCAATCCTGTAGAATTTGATGGTGAAATTGGGAGGCAATAAGTTCATATACCTCCTGATTCATAAAAGATCCAGAGGCAATAATTTTCATTATATTAAAAACTTTATGTTCAACTAAACATAATTTAAGGGGCTGTTTGTTTCTGTTTTTTTTCTCCGTTTTTGTTGTCGTTTCTGTAAAAAGAAAAACAGGTGAGTAAAACGTGTTTGGCTTACTCTGTTGCGATTTTTTGTTTCTGAAAATAAAAAAACTACAACAGTTTTACAGAAACCAAAAAACATCGTTTCTCTGAATTTTGATAACATATTTTTTTCTACAAAAAATCAACATAACCTT
>JANIPM010000231.1:53793715-53821512 GCA_027478405.1 Erythroxylum cassinoides
TTTTAATTAATTACAATATTTTAATTAATGAATGCATTATATTTTAATTAATTATATTGTAATTAATTAATTAATTATAATATTAGTTAAAGAATACCAACCCTTAATAAACCAAAAATAATTAAACATTAAACATTAAGCAAAGTTAGGAATGACTCTCGTTCTTCTCATAATGGAGAGGAATTGAGCAATGTTCCAAAGTAAGGAATGAAAGTAGAAGCAAAATAATCATTAGCTCTTGCCAAGCTTTATTTTTCATTCCATACCCATTCCTCTCTCTTTATACCCACCAAACAAGCACACCCTAAGTGTTTTTTATGCAGGTTCTATTTTGTTGTCTTTACTTGCTTACTCAATTTTAATATTTACTTTTTACTTTTAAGTTGTAATTGATGATCTCATTTAGAATTTTTGTAAATTGTATTATTTAACAATTTGGCTAATAATAGCACGATGATTATCTTTTGTTTTGATAATAAAATGATTTTCACAATATTACTGTTTTATTTGTTGCATAAGTAAACTTATAAATTTATAGTATTCGCAATATGCAATATGTATGATTAGAGTATATAACCAACAATAAAAACATTTAAATTCCATACTAATAGCAAAACCTAAAATACATATGTTTTTGATCATTTATATATGGATTAATATTTATTTTATAGCTAAGAATATTCTTACTTAAATGAATGTGACATTTCTCATATAATATCTTTTGCTTTACTTTCTTTAAAAATAAATTTAAATGTGAACTTATTCATTTAAAATTTTATACACATTTAAAAAACTCATTTTTATTAAACAATTGTGTTAATTAAATGAATTTTGGTATTTCTTATATAACATTTTTTGGTTCAGTTTCTTTTAAAGTAAATTTAATTTGAACTTACCCAGTTCAAAATTTTATATATATTTAATTTATACATTTTTTAAAAATAATGTCATTTTAAACAACCCATTCTAAAAAGGTTAAAATTTTTAAATTAAAAAAATGATCAAGCTCCGTAAGTCAGCTCACTATTTTGAGGATCATTTGTCAATACTAAATATTAGCCATTGGGACCAACTAATGATTTATAAGAAATATTATCTTGTAAGATTTCTATAGACATTATTTTATTGTGAGATTTCGAATTAGATGTGATCACGACAAAGTCATGACTTACAATTCTAACTCTTTTGGAGTGACATATAGCCCCATTTTAAGGCTGAAATTACCGTTGTACCATTTAGATACCCTCCAAAAAGCCTAACTTAATGCATGGATTGCAATGGCTCAAAAGAAGATTTAAGATCCTGAAGGCGACAAGCCATCGTAAAACAAAAAGTTATTCCCCGTTAATAAGGTGCAATTGGCTCAGACACAATCATGACATGTGCCATCAACAATGCTGTGTACCACATTATAGCAAGCTAGAACTTGCAATAATAAGATCACACGTAAATCTTGACACAGGCCTGGACCTGCTTTAAAGGCTGGAAAGTGAACGATTCATGATGTTTCTATTATATTTTCCCTTAAAGAGCTCATAAAGTCCCAACATTAGTCGTGAGAACTGCCAATAATTTTGTACAAGATTATCTTTTATGACGAGGATACCTGTCATATGATTATCTTCCAGAGACATGACTCGCAGCACCCGTTTGACCAGCATTTCGATAATATGATCACATATTGTCTAATTTTATGATTTCTTATTTTATTTCATAAATTTCAATTATTTATTTATGTAGAATTTACGTTTATTTATGCGAGATCGGCATCAGACCCACATAAATAAATGACCAAAATTTATAAGATACAATAAAATATTATAAAACTGAACAGAAGATTTGAGCTTTGGACTATGAGTTGCAATCTTACCCCTAGGAGAGGCAAACCTCATTTTGCCCTGAAATTTTGGCTGTTTCATTTGGAATATTGCCTTGCAAATTTGACTTAATTCAAAGAAGGTTCAAAATGTTTTAGGTGGAACAGATCACCTGTTCCAATAATTCTGTGCCAATCTTATTTTCACAGTCTCCATCCATTCAGTTTCTCTCTATCTTATTTATTATATGAATGAATGTTGTGGAAACAGAGTAAGCACAAAATTGTCGGCACAGATGATCTAAAGCCCTTTGGCAAGCTATTATAAAACTGACAATTATGCCCCACAAATAAAGGTTTACTTGGATCAGACACCAGCCTAAATTATCAATGATATGGTGGGCGGAGCTCCCCCTCGCGGTGAAACTTTGGGGCATCTATTCGGGACTTAACTTGACATAGATTAGGAGTTTTCGGCGAGTTATCTTTGAAGTGGATTCTTTGGAGGTTATAAATATCCTCTCCACATCCAGCTTCACTGACTATTCTTTTTTAGTAACAGGTACACGGGAGCTGTTGGGTCATGATTGGGACTTGAAGTTCTAGCACACGAGGAAGGTAATCAGAGTGCGGACAATCTTGCTGCCCTAGCTGCTTATTCCAGCCCCGGGGTCCACACGCTCTAGGCGGCTCCATCGCTTGTCTTCGCCACTATATCTCGTGATTTTTACGGCGTCTTGTATCGCGGATTTATCTCCTAGTTATTTCTTGCTCTCTTTTCCTTGTAATAAAAAAAAAAGATATGGTGGGCCACTTTTTTAAACTTACCGTCATCAGTAATAAGATTACACTTAAACTTTGGAGCCGGCTTGAACTTGCCATAAGGTTCCATGAATCCTTTTTTTTTTTTTCCTCTAAAGTTGAAGACTGAATCAACCAAAAAACCTAAACACCTAACCAGCCCCACAACACAACGCCAGCAGAAGCATCAATGGTGTTTCGGTTTCGTGCATGTTGATGTTGATGTAGGTATTAGGTACAATTGACTCTCATTCGTTCTCTTATAATGTTTGTTGCAAAAGTTGTCGATGTTTGTTGCAAAAGCTTGTCGATGTTAACATTACTTCACTTGTTCTTGTACGTTGAGTTGATGGATTAATTGACTCCATCTAAATCCTGTTTGGCATCATTTCATGTTACTTTTCCTACCTGGAGAGATTAGAAATTCCCTGGACACACTTGGCGTATTAGCTATTTGTTCCGCTGAAGAGATTGACAGCTATCAGTATGCTGGAAATGATAATTTCTTGGCACTTGAAGATAGGTAAATAACATAATCATAGCAGCATAGGAATCTCTACTTTCTCTTGTAAAGAAGCAGACGCAAATACACAAAATTATAGAAAACAAACAGATACAAGGCTTTTTAGAGAATGGAGTGCTTTTATTTTGAATTAAATTGGTTGACCGATTATGCGTTAACCTCCCTGCAATGCTTTCTGATCTCTCCTCTGGAACCAGTCAAAGGAGAGATATTTCCCATCTTAATCATCGACTTGGAAAATTGCTCAAAGAAAAGCTCATTGTTCTCAGCATATTTCTTCACCAGTTCCATGGATGCTTGGCTCCTCGTCAAGAGAACTTGGTCAGAGCTCAACAAGCCTTTGAAAGATATCAGGTTTTTGAAGTAGCTGTTATCAAACTTTGTTGGGCTGACAAAATCCAGGAAAAACAGGTTTTGGTCTCCTCCAGATCTTGGACATCCGGGGCGCAGTTGAGCAGCAAATGACTGATCAAGGTTGAAATCAGGTTGGCCATTGCCAGACTGGTTATACAGTCTCTGTCTGAAGCTGACGCATCGAGAATTTCCAATCGTGTGACTTCCTGCGTGTAATATGTAGAAAGTTATTAAAGTAACCCAAAGGCACATCTATATTGACTACTCAATTAAATTTCTATCTCCAGTTTTGTACTCTATAAATAAAATGTCTTTCCTAGTTAAAGCTGAACTAAGAGCTGAAAGAGTGGTAGTCCGCTTAGAGATCACCATTTTCAAAGCAAAGCCTTTTGTTTGGTATTCTCTGAACTATTCTTGGAATGAATTATTAAGGGAATAGGAGATAGTAACACAAAAGTTTGATATGCATCAGAGTCTCTGGAAACACGAAGTCGCAGATACTATAAATGCTCAAGTTTACCAGATAGAGCGACAAGATCAACGATATCAAGTCCCTTAAGCTTAAACTTGGTAAGAATAGTTTGGAACGTGTTGTTTGGTGCAGGAATATTGTTGTTAGAGCCACTCAAGCTTGCACTTCTCGAGTCTCTTCTTCCCAGCGGGACCTCCCAACTAGGTCCACCTGTCTGTTAAATGAACGATCAGCTGAGGAATCTCAAGGAACTTACGATGACTAGTTCAATCTCATAGAATGTCAAGTTATAATGCTTACTAGAACTGTGGAGTCTCTAGCAGCTAAAGCCAAGATGTCAGCACAGGACACAGTCTGAGGACACTCCTCCTCCAGTGCAGATTTGATCTCGTCGATTACCTCAAATCCTCGGGCAGAGTTTCGGTTCGGATTCGACCTCTTCTCGCTGAGAAATTTTCCGCTGCTGTCCAACAAGATCGACCCATCACAGCCCTGCAAAAGCACACTTTGTTTTAAGTAGCTATCATCGTAATGAAACTTGGTAAGTAAAACAATCACAAGCATTTTTAAATGGCAATACATTGTGTGTTAATGTCATTTTCCTAATCAGATTAGTCAACAACTAGTAGTGTGTGCTATTATTAACTTGGTGTCTATGGAATTGGACAGTCATAAGGCGGATAGTGACTGGTAGACCTTGACAAAGCAGTCATGGAAATGGAGCCTAAGTAAAGAAGCAGCCATGCGAGCTTCTTTAGCAACTGCCTTGGCTACAATGGACTTGACTATCTGTTGAGCTTTAGGACAAGAGTGGTAATAGTACTGAGGGTAAAGATAACAACCAGTGTTGATGGCACAAAGGCAAGAGGGTGCAAAAGCAAGGAGAGTAGTAAGAACAAAAAGAATGCTCATAGCTTGAGACATGAGTACTTTCTTTTGGAGTTTCACTTTCGATACCAAAGAACTCGTAAGATTATAGAAAGAGCAGAACTTTATTGCTAGCGCCAAAGCCTAGAGGGGATATTTATACAGAAAAGTTTCTGGACACCTTGAAGACCATTCATAGAGAAAAGCTGCCGGTAAGGTGGAACAAAAAAGTTGGAGTTGGTAGCTTACTTTACGTAGCATCTATGGCCGAAAGGAAAAAACAAAGCTTGCGAGGGTTAGCTTCTGTGGCTTTTGGCTGACCAGTTCAAGCGATATATATGCATATATATAATGTTATTTGGGTTAATTCTTAAAAAAAATTTAATATTTTTTAATTTCAATTATAGTACAAATTTTAAAAAGTTGTCGTATAAAATGTTAACTTTTTTTTCAATTATAATTCAAACTTTAAAAAGAAGTAATAAGATGCTCAAATTTTTAATTTTTTTTTAATTCTAGGCTGATGTTTTTTTGTTGCTTTCCTAATGCCTTAACTATTTGTTTTTCTAACGTTTTAAACTACTCTCATATTATAATGTATTGCACTAGTAAATCCTTTGTTTTTAATTTGTTTTCCTGATATGCTTAGTATAAGGATATCGAGACTGCATAATATTAAAATTAAATGATGAAGGCGTTGAGAGAATAAAATGAAAATGAAGGAAACAATTGAAATTGAGACTGCATAATCTAATTTAGATCATATTTAAACAATATCATTTTAATTATGTGATTAAAAGATATTGTTTCATTAATCTTCATTTATTATGTTAATTTTGACTGATGTATATTGATAATCAAAGTTTAAATTAAATAATTTAAAATTTTTACGACCTTAAATTTTTTACTAAGAACATTATTTTTTTATTACTTACGAGGTGTCCTAGAAAGATCTCAATTATGAGAAGATACTTTTAAGTCATCTATATCCAGACTAATCACTGCTCAAGTTAGATAGGTCATTTGTTGGAAGCAAAACTCTAACCCTAAATTTTAAATAACTGTATATATAAGAGCTATTTAAATCTACAATCTTACTTAAATAAAAAAAAAACTCCTTATCAACTGACCTGCATGTTTAAGTTTACTCAAAACATTGTTAAACCAGGGGGTCACATTCTATCTATAGTTTGTTTGTATCCTAATCCTAACGTGCAAAGACAAGCTTGTGAGTTGGCCATTGGAGACCGAGACGACCAGCCTTAACTGCTTTATCGTCAAAACAGAATGATCTCAACATTGTTGACTCCTACTAAAATAGGCGATCACAAAAAATTAAAGCTTTTCAAACAGCTAGCTGGAAACATGCATGGGGTTGAATCATTGAACTTGGTCAGCTGTCTCTAATTCAACTCCTTTTTTAAAAGGTTCCTACAGCATCCGTGATTTTACACGTTCTCAATGGTAATTATCTTTTTGACTTGAATGCTATGCTTCTACAGTAGGTGCCATTCTTTCACATGTTGGGTATAATTCAGGCGTTGATATATGAATCATTCGGGAGTCCAATTCAACTGAAGTCTTTAGGTAGAATGGTTTCTTGATTCTAAGCTATCATATAAAATTAAAAAAAGCTAACGTAAATACTCCAATATCGTAGAGATACTAGTGAGGGTAGGACAACTGCTCCAACTTTCCGATCTAGTTCTTAAAAACTGGGTCCTTCGTATACCGACAAGGTCAGGCCTGGACTTTTGAAATAGTCCCAACAACTTATTTCCTTTCAAATATGGCAATGCTTGTGCTAGCTATATATGTATTCAACAAAATCGTGCTTCTTTTAACAAAAAGACATAACCTAAACCATCGGAAGTACTTGGTGGTCTAATGTAAGCACGTTAACCTAATCCATCAGAAGCACTTGATGGTGATTCTAACGACTAACATTAACATGTGCCACTAACATTAAAGGTTTCTCTTCTCTTGTCCCATTAAAAACCCATTTTCCTGTTAAGTACAAGCAGCATGCATCCCAAAATGACTTCTACACAGGCCATCTTTCTAGGGTCTATTGGTTCAGGTCACTGTTGTCATTACCTCATGCACATTCTTTATAATGGTCTATGACTATTTTTTTAACCCTCATAAATAACAAAGTGAGATAAAATAAAACTCACTCTTCACTGTCGTGTAAAGACTCTTTTTTTACATTACCAGTACCTATAAATCGTTAGAAATAGCCTGCCTCTGCACTTTCCCGACTGTAGGTTTTTACTGGATTTTCAATTAGATATAGGATATCTTCTTATGTGATTTACAAGAATGGTTGGACTTCAATTATTAGTTAATATCAAATAAAAAATGTTCAATAAATTCTGAAACTACAAACAAAATGGTGAATCCATGTCTAGCTCTATCAATGGATCGGAAAATAGGGATGGCGCTTAAAGTTTTTTCTTGAGGAACGTTCTTGGGATGTGTTAGAGAAACACATTATAAAGATCAATGCTAACTATTTTATTTTGGGGATTAAATCTGTTAAAAAATGCATGAATATCTACAACCAGTTCAACTCTAGAAATAATTTGTTAAACGGTGCCTTCAGTTTCAGAAATCTAAAGCTTATATTGAGCCGTAATTTCTTTCACTTGCTCTAAATTTTTCTTGGGTTGAAGCAGAAGATCGTTCCCAGGATGCTTCGCTAGAATAGCCACCGTTTAGGTCTTCTGCTCTTGTATAGCCATGCCGTGTGTCGCTAACCTGTAAAATTATACCAGGACAAGAAACAGTTAGCAAGATTGAATATGTTAATTAATTACTTATCCCTGGATAACACAAAGAGACGTAATTCTGAGCTATGAGGTTCTGAGTAAACTTACAGTTTCTAAGCATGCAGATAAAATTGTCATGCCTGGCAATGCATTGATCCCTCGCTGCATTCACATGATAAACGGCTCAGTTAATAGGGGCATATATTATCCATATCAGAGCGAAAACTCAAGCACTACAAAAATCAAACGCTAAGCCAGAGATCAAGAGACTACCAGGTGTTCCACACGTGTCTTGTAAACAAATCCACCAACGCAAACTAGTGTAAATGAGACGATAAATCTGCTCATGAAATTTGTTTAAACATCAGATGTCAGCATGGATTACAAAATAGTCACTAGAGATTCTAATATTCCATCACATTTCTATGAGTTGCTGATAGAGGTGAAGCAATTGAAGTTCATAAAAACCAGTGTCATCTGCATCACATGTCAAATAATGTTTTAGGACCAACAAGGAAGAGGGTAATTTAGACAATGGGGAGGATAACAGAAAAGGGAATAAACCGTTGATATGGAAAGTATACTCTAGGAGAAAGAACAGTGGGCCAAAGGAGAGTTAGTTGGTAGCTGATGTGGCAAGTATTTAGGCGTAACAGAATGGATCCTAGCCTGGGGGTTTTAGGCTGAGAGAGGACGGGAGAGAAGGGAGGCAGGAAAAAAGGGAACAATTTGTGACAGAAGGATAGTTAAGCCTTCTGAGGAGCATTCAGCTCTGGGTAGGGAAATACTAAATATCACCATTGTAATGGTTTATAGTATTGCTATAATTCAATAATACCACGTACCTCTGGTATTCAAAGACTAGAGTTCTATCATAATGAGTCATACTGAATGAATTTAAACCGGAAATTTAGAATGATTCTGATGACTATGTAACGGAAATTTAGAATGATTCTGATGACTATGTAATTCCACAAGATATGTACAATGTAGTCATAAGATGTGGAGTGTCAAACCTTATCATTACTTGGACAAAAATTGCATAAAGAAATCTCAACATCATTTTAGTAAGGAAATCAGAGAAGTGTTACATACATGCAAGATAGCATCCCAAAGAAAGCCCATCCCCTTCTAGAGTCCTCTTGTTGATTCTGCCTATGTTCTACAAAATTTGAATAAACAAGGTTGTTTCAGTAGAAAAGGAAACTTAACAAAAAATATCCACAATCTAGCACGCAGATATGTCCAGAAAAATAGCACCCTTTCAATTTCACGAGACCTTTTCTAGCAAAACCCTTACCGCACATTTTTGTGAGAACAAAATGAACGGGCTCATAACCCTCTATAGGGATTGTGGCATCAATCTCGTAAGGTGTATCACGGGCCTCCTTACCTTCAAAATTTTAACCAGGTTTAAACGATAATCAACCAAAGAGGACATTTACAGAATTGCAACAGAAGTAATAGCCTTACATGTCCAGTCCATAACCAACATTGTAGGTGACAAGGTTGTAGGTGGACTTCCAGTAGCACCTGTACCTGACAACCTAACATCCAGGCCTTTCTTTGGAAGAACCTGAAGCAGCAGTCAATCATTCAAAATCAACCAGGGGACAATATTCATGGTAAATTCCTGAATTTGATTTGTCTATACCTTAATGATAGGCTTTCTCACTAATGAAGAAACTGAAGCAACTGCAGTCATGTAAAGGACTACCCTAGTTTGTTCAGTATTGAAGCTGCAAAATCAGAAACATCTAACACTATTAGAGAATAGTGAAAAAGCAATACATTTTGTGGATGTGTGTTCCATGAGTAGACTCTTTTACCTGAATTCCTGGCTAGACTTTTCAAAACCTGGCTGAGTCAAGCCATTATATACCTACACGTAAAGGAAAATGTAAGAGCTGTGATTTTGATTCCCAAGGGAACGTCGGCAGTGAAAAACTGATTTTCTTACAATTTCCCATGATCTTGGATGAAATCCAACAGTGAACCCTTCAAACACCCGTGGACCCGATTTGTCACATGAAATAGCAAGTTCAACAACGATTCTGGTCGGAGAATAGATTGGCAACACAGTTAGAGAAAGGAATCAAAGTTCATCTAAAGACTTGGACACATTCAGTCCAGAATGGGAAAATTTTTAACTTATATCTGCTCAGAAAATTAAATACAGGAAGATAACACTATGCAAACTATAAAGCAGAATAAGTTAAAGTAGAAAATGCAAGACCTGCAAGTTGACTCATAAGTAACATTGCATATGCATTCAATTCCGCCTGAGATAGGGAATAAACACAATGACAGTGGTCAACGATAACAAAGAGTATTTTAGGGTGTAAGGCAACTGAACGCTGACAGTTATTAAATAACGCACTCGCAAACCTTTGCATTTTCCATTTGAACAACTTCCACATAAAATATTCACCTGCAATTCCAAATGAAAAATTAGCTTTCATATGAAAAACAGGCTGCTAGATGCAGAGCAAAGTTAAACAAACTAGCATGATCTTCTTCCAGGCACACTAATACAGAGGCAAAATAGGCAAAAGGTTAGAGCTGTGGCTAATTCTTCCAGAACAGTACTAAACAAGTCTATGTATTTTTATAGCGCTTCCTTTCAGTTCAGCTTTTCTTTTTTCAGTTTTATCTATGCCTTTGGGTAAGGGGATTGGAAGAAGCATCAAAACTTACCTGAGATGTACGTCCCAGCTTTTCGTAAGTATTCTCACAATTTCTAAGATCACCTTTGTAAAAGCCCTAGGAGAAAAATTGATCATAAATCAGACAACGACATCAATGGGTTAGACAGGTAATATGGAGATTACAGCATGTTTAGGAACTATAATTGACATGCAGGGATAGTATGACAAGACACAAGGAGAGAGAAAAAGGAAGGAGATATGAGAATCCAAGATCCACATAATTTCTAAAAGGGAGCCTAAAAAAGATGCTGAACATATCTTCACAGGGCTATTGAAGAGAAACTTTTATCTGAGACCAAGCATTGGCATCAGAAAAGCTAAATTATTCATCCTATCTAGTAACAGAGGAAGGGAAAAGGAATGAAAATGCACTACTGATGTGCCATGCTTCATCAACTTATTGTGCTTATGATTGCAAAGTTCAAAGAGTTTTGTTTAATCAAAATTTCTCACTTGAATAAAATCAGCATTTGCAGAACCTATATTGATGTAGTTGAACCCCTCAAATAGACCAAAACCAACATATCCCTGCACAATTGTTTAACACAATAACATGAACATGCAGGCATTGCAGAAATCATCTACTAACCAAGCAGCAGAATAATGATAGTGTCACAAAAAATTCATCTTTAAACAGTTATAGCTCTGAAGTTTTCAGCATAGTTCATATCTATCAGTTTTTAATGGTCCTGGAAATTAAGAAGGCATGCATTGCAGAAATCATCTACTAAGCAAGCAGCAGAATAATGATAATGTCACAAAAAATCCATCTTTAAACAGTTAGAGCTCTGAAGTTTTCAGCATAGTTCATATCTATCGGTTTTTAATGGTCCTGGAAATTAAGAAGAAAACATAAACTAGAGAAATTTCAGCCAGAAGAATACCAATGTTTTCTAAAAGGTGTATTTTTAAATATGATATGCTATATGCTGTGTAAGACAGGAAACTATACCTGCTTATTTTTGTTGTGATTAAAGGAATAAAAATGATAATTGCACAAACGTTTACATTACTTTCTTCAACATTTCATGCTTCAAGTTTTCATGTTGTTCTTAAGCATTCTTGTTAGAAGGGGCGAGAGGGAGAGTTGCCCCTCTAAGCTACTAAATAGTTAATTAACCTAAAAGTACAAAGCTTATAGAACAAAAATCCAGAACAATGTACTTGAGAACATGGTATTATGGACTACCGTTTGTGATCTACTCTCCACATCTTTACAAAATCGAACAACTATATCGGCATCCTGTGAGAATGTAACACAATCAACAGTCAAAACAAACAACTGGCAAAAGAATCCATGAACTGTCCAATTAGCATTTGTTTACTAGCTAATCAAAGCAAATTACCTCCCCATCATACACAAAAGTACGTCCAATCCAGCTGGTCTGATTTTTAGCTAAGAAAAATAACAGTTTACCAGAAAAGAGCATAGAGACCGGTTGCGAAGAGAAGAAATTCCAAACTTTGTCCAATTAAAACAGCATGATTCTCAGAATTATAGACTCTGATGGGAATAGCAACTTAATTATGGTGACCACTGACCATCCAACAAAAAGCCTACAATTATAACACTATTTCGAATGATCAGCTGGTTTTAGTCTCCAATCCACATGGTACTTAAGGGGATGAGATTCAGGAAAAAGAATTCTAGGGTCTGATTAAACAATTGAAATTTAAGTTTATAACCTGAAAATAACGAACTCAAACGAAAAATTCAGGATACGAAGTCGACAAGGCGACTAGCATTATCAAAAGCATAACAGTTGGAATGCGGAGCAACAACCGAGATAGCTCCTATTGCTTGTAACAGAACAACTGAGGAAAATGAAAAAAATAGAAGTAAACAAACAACACAATTAGAAAGGAAACCAACTAAGAGATATTTCTCGACTAGGCTATGAATGAATTATCACTCATGAAAATCATAAGTTCGACAACTCACCTGGGACGATCCAACACAGGCATTTTAACGAAAACATAAGAGGCTCCCGAAGATTCCTCATAGCCTCCAAGTAACAGTAAGCTCAACTGGTCGACGGAACAAAACCAAGAGCCGAGTAAGCCCAAAAAGAACGGAACTTTAGTAGCAAATCGAATTGGGTGCTACACGATTTCCAGTTTCAAGTTAAGAAGTTGAATCTACTTCGATTTTCGTGTACTCAGATGAAAAGCATTGGTCACTGTATGAGACTGAGTCCGTAGTGAGAGTTGGATTCAACAATGAGCATGGATCAAAGAGGCGCGTGAGTCGGCAAGTACCTGAAGGCGATGGTTATTGGAGGGATCCCTCGGCGGCACTAGCAAGCACCTTCGAGGACGGCGAGGACTGTTGCTTCCTTTGTGTCTCTACAGCGAAGAGTTTTGCTGCGGCCAAACTGAGACCCTCAAGTAAACCAGTCAAATAAAAAACAAAATACAAATTGATATTTATCTTACCTTGATTAACAAAATCAGATGAAAACGAAACTCCGTAATTATCGTCTCCATATATTTAAACTTTTTTTTATATATATTTTAGTATATTAGAATTATATTTAATAATGATTTAATTAAGTTATTGTTAAATTTGGTTTTAGATTTCCACTTACCAACTTAATTTTCCCTCCTTCAGTTATAGCTTAAGCGTAATTACAAGTGTCCATTTCGCAGTAGCCAAATGTACAGACACCGGAGCTTCAGCCCTCCATTCCCAAACCTAAAATGTTGAGCCCCGTCAACCCAAGCTCTCAATTTCAGATCCAGAGGCCGAAAAGCAGAGATGGCGAAGCACGCCGCCGCCGGCCCCACCGTCGCATGGTGGGTACCACTGCAGAAGCGTTGGCTTTTGGCTATTCTTCTGATGCTATCAGTCTCGACCGTGTTCGCCTTCTTCATCAGAGCTGCTTTCTATTCCTGCGATCGACATTTCGAGGTCCACCGGAATGTGGTGGCTACCACCGGGGCTTTGCCTGTCGAGTCGCTGTCTAGTCCTCTTAGTTTCATGAAGTCGAAGCTTGTGCTTTTGGTTTCGCATGAACTCTCTCTAACTGGTACTTATTGTTCTCTATTTCATGTGTTTATTGATACTTAATATATCTGTTGTATTCGTGTAATTTTGGAAAGGATTTAGCTATTTATTGATGTTAAAGGGCAGTCAAGCTTACACCTTTATCAGTCATGCTGTTGATATAAATGCTTAAAAGTTCCAAGTTTGTCTGTGCTAAGGGAAATATTTTGTCAGATATTGTAATTTTGGCTTCCTATTTTCGCAATAGTAGCGATGTTGGAAAGTTCACTTTGTGCTCTTTTTTGGATGGTTAAATTCTTGTACCTGGAGCTGACAAGAGCTAGCTGATTGATCATCGGACCCAGTTGTTTCATTCACGTGATGTGTTTTCATACTTAATTGGGATTGGAAGAAAGGGTAGGGAATAGGGAAGGGCATGCTGATTTGACTGCTATATGCTGAAGGTTTACTCCTGATGTTTGATTGCACAATGTTGCTATTTTTTTTCTGCCATTGATAGCTGCTGACTATAACATGGGAAATTATGTAGTTCGGAGAAGCCCGATGTTCTTTAGGGCATGATTGCAATTTGTCTAGTAAGATGTTTTGTTTAAAATGTTTTAATGTCACATATGTTTTATGCCCCTTTTTTTCTTTCATTAGAGAGAATTTGTCGTCAAGTCCAACTTTGCCGGAGAGAATTCATTTTGTAACTTATATCAAACAGGCCAATTGTCAGAAGATTATTGGATGTTCACCTTGTATTAGATGAATGTCAATAAAACTCTGCTGTTCTGCTTCATTTTATGTTATTCATCTTTTAATGTTCCCAAGTTCTTATTATCTTTATTGCAATAACATTTAGCATTTGAAGAATAATACTTTCCTAATCAGTTACACCATTTTGTCTTGTCTTGTGTGGTAAATATATTGCAAAAGTTGTGTATTTTTGGCATGTGTCATGTGAAGAACTTTTTTCTTTGAGTCATCATACAAAAACTTCATGGGTTTAATAGCATAGCAAGTTTAAATCCATAACAAGACTTCTACGGTGGGAAGAAACACTTGCTTCCACCAAATAATTATTGTTTGCACTTGGTAAAGGATGTTGGACAAGGTTTCCATACATCCTTCTAATTGATGAAATTCCCTATATCTTCTTGAACAGATTTGGCATAATAGGTATGAGTCTTGATTTTTAATGTTTGTTTTCATCTTGTGTAATGTTTTTTGGATGACTTTTGCAGATGTAATCTTACTTTTCCCTACGTCCTTCCTATATTTGTTGTTTTAGGTGGGCCTTTGTTGCTCATGGAACTAGCATTTCTATTACGAAGTGTTGGTGCTGAAGTTTATTGGGTTACTGTCCAAAAGCCAGCAGGAACGGATGAAGTGATATACAATTTGGAGCAGAAGATGTTGGTCCATGGGGTACAGGTATGATACCTATATACCTTCACAATTTTCAGTATATATGGACTGCAAGCAAATAGTTTTTATTTGAACTTGCCTAATTTCTATAGACCCCTCTGATAGTTTTTATTTACACTTACCTTAATTACTATATAGACCCATCTGACTAGAATGCCATGTGTAAATAGCCCATGAGATTTTTTTGACCGACCTATTCTGTTAGGTTGAATCTGCCTGCTTTGCGCTAACCTGCTACCCAATTAAGCAAACCTTTTGTAAAATGTTTTTAAAAGCTTTGGTTCTGATTATTATGCTATATGGCGTCACAGGTAATGTATGCAAAGGGCAAGGAAGCTGTAGGTACAGCTCTCAAAGCTGATATTGTTGTATTGAACACTGCAGTTGCTGGGAAATGGCTGGATGGTGTCCTAAAAGAAAATATTCCTCATGTTCTCCCAAAAGGCCTGTGGTGGATCCATGAGATGCGTGGGCATTATTTCAAACTAGATTATGTCAAGCACCTCCCTTTTGTTGCCGGTGCTATGATCGATTCACATGTCACAGCAGAATACTGGAAGAATAGAACACAGGAGCGTTTAAGGTAGATTTTCGACTTTTGCTTTTCCACTTGCTTTTTTCTTGCTTGGGAATGCAAAATTTAGACTAGTTTATGATTATATTTATAGGTTGTACTTTATTTGTCAAAGGTTATTATTTGTACTCCTTTAAGTAGTCATTGCTTAGAGAATTTTAATGGGCAATCCTTTAATTATAATCAAGAAGAAGTGTTCATTAATTAAATTGCAATCCTTATGGATACTTTCCTTGTTTACTGCTGAAATCCTCTTAAGCTAATTGTTGAGTGATAGATTGTTTACCGGGGTTCTTGGGGTGCATATTTAACAGATTTTTCTTTTGCCACTTGAGCGTTTTCTCTCCCTACAGGATTAAAATGCCTGAGACCTATGTTGTTCACCTTGGAAATAGTAAAGAACTTATGGAGGTTGCTGAAGATGGTGTGGCAAAAAGGGTTTTGCGGGAGCATATTCGACAATCTCTTGGCGTGCGAGATGAAGATATACTTTTTGCCGTAATTAACAGTACGGTTTCTTACTGATGGCATTATGCCCTTCTTTTTAACCGTATGGGCTTTTCCCTGTACGTTAATCATCTACTCTGATAAAATTAAAACCTCAAGATGTCTCTTGGTCATTTCAATGTTAAAATTATTTTTTAATAGCTTCTTTTCGCCGATGACCACATTTCGACATTCAAGTAGCATGGTTCCTCAATTGTCTTGATTATTGTTCGTTCTCCATCTCATCCATTCTAAAAAGGAAAAATGGGAACCTGATTGCTGAAGCTTTTTTATTTTGGTAACCATCATATCTACGCTTCCTAAGCACTGAAGTGATATGCAGGTGTTTCAAGAGGAAAAGGCCAAGATTTGTTTTTACGCGCGTTCTATGAGAGCTTGCAATTGATCCAAGCAAAAAAGGTACAGGTGCCATTGATGCATGCAGTGATTGTGGGGTCTGATATGGCAGCCCAGACCAAATTTGAGACAGAATTGCGGAATTATGTCATACAGAAAAGGATTCAAGATCGTGTTCACTTTGTGAATAAAACTCTGACTGTGGCTCCTTATCTAGCTGCAATTGATGTTCTTGTTCAGAATTCACAGGTAAATTAGTGTAGTATGGAGCATCCACTTTTGTATATTTCATGGATACATCTGAATAGACTTTGGAAGTGTAGAACTCAAAACAACTCTAAACAAAAGGAATGGCAAAAATATCAGGTAGTGAACAAGGACGGGTATCAAAGCAACTGTAGTGCACCCTTTGATTGACAAATTTACAGACTGAAAACTGGAGCCTCATTTCATATTTCTTGCAGGCACGAGGAGAATGCTTTGGGAGGATAACCATTGAGGCCATGGCATTTCAATTGCCTGTACTGGTCGGGCTCTTTACATCAGAAACTTTCTTTCCATTTTGATGGTGATTATAACTCTTATTTCATTAAACATGCATTCAGGGAACTGCAGCAGGAGGTACCACCGAAATTGTTGTGAATGGGACAACAGGTCTGTTGCATACCGTTGGAAAAGAAGGGGTGACTCCCCTTGCGAAAAACATTGTCAAACTTGCAACTCATGTCGAGAGGAGGCTTACGATGGGGAAAAAAGGTTATGAGAGAGTCAAACAAATGTTTCTGGAGCATCATATGGCTCACAGAATTGCTGCAGTACTGAAGGATGTATTGCGCAAGTCAAGAAGGCACCCACATACTTCATAGTTCATACACTGCTTGTCCCCATCGCCTTTTGCCAAAATGGAGCTGTCCTGTGACACAAAGATTGGGTCCGGCACTTCATGCGTAATCGCAAAGCTTAGAGATATTAACTTGGTTACTAATAATAGCAGATCAACATGAAGAGTCATAATCTTCTCTGGTTGTCTTTTTGCCCGGAATATCTGTAAATTATGTACATACATTGACTAATTCACACCAGTTGTGTGCTTATATAGTCAAGAAATCAAATAAAATTTTAAAGATCACCTGCGTCATAGCAATTTGGGGCCGTGATTGTTAAAGACCTGATACTTTTTGATCATGAAAATCCACCAGGTATGAAACTGCAAGTAGGTTAATGAAGCTGGAATTGCCCGCCTGGTTTCGAAACCATGATTAAACCGGACACAGAAAAACGTCAACAATATCCTAACAAGAATCCCGACCAATGTAATAAACTGTTTATTGTATCAGGGTGTCTTCGGCCGTTGGGGGGGAAGATTGCTGGCGTCGGACGGCGGCTTGACGGAGGACTTGGAGAACCAAGTAGTGTACATGAATTGCTTATGAGGTCCAATATGGTTGCAGATCAGCTTAATCTTCTGCCTCTCTCTCATCCACCTCATCACTATCTTCATATGCCTTTTGCCCTTCAACCCTCTCAGTCCCACTTCCTGGTACACAACAACAAACATCAAATCAATCATTGTAATGAAGATGAAAATTACTGAAAATGGGAGACGGATTGCTTCTTTAAAACCCAAATCCCTATATTACCTGGACCTTTTCCCAGATATCTGAAACACTTATAGGACCGTGCTCCTTAACTATGTCGAAGATCGTTCTAGTTATAGTCTGCGTCTGCTCAGGCGGTGTCCTCAGCTCTATCTGTTTCATTTTTGGCTTGGAATTCGTGGAAAAAAACCTGATGGCCGCTCCGATCATGGCAGTTACTTTCTCCGTCGAAAAAATGAAACCCTAACCACCGAATCCAGCAACTGTGGACTGATTTATAAGCCTAAGAACCAAAGGGATACGATACCGTTTAGCTTCATGAAGCATACCCAATAAAGCCATGGTGTGATGGTTGCTCACTCATATAGTTACTCCACAACGAAAGCTCTGGCCATTACACCCAAACGACTCACTCCCTTATGTCAGCTTCGAGAACAAAGTACCCTTCTTAAGTCCCAACTGGTATCTACTCTCCACTGCTGCAAAAGTCTTGCTCAGTTCAAGCAAGTTCATGTCCATATTATACTCAATGGCCTCAGTCAGTGCTGTTATGTCGTTACCAAGCTTGTTCGTACACTCACTGGAATTAAGGTTCCAGTCGACCACTACCCACGTTCCGTCTTTGACCGGGTCGAGAATCCCAATTCGTTTCTTTACACCTCCGTTGTTAGGGCTTACTCAGTTCAGGGACTGGTCGCAGAGAGCATTAGTTTGTATGGTGACATGAGAAGGAGAGGGATTAGGCCTGTGTCATTTACATTTTCGGCGATTTTTAAGGCGTGTGGAACAGAGTTTGATGTGGGCCTGGGAAGGCAGATGCATGCCCAGACGATTGTGATTGGTGGGTTTGAGTCTGATTTGCATGTTGGGAATTCGATGATTAATATGTATGTGAAGTGTGGATCAGTGGAATGTGGGCGAAAAGTGTTTGACGAAATGCCGGCCAGGGACTTGATTTCTTGGACGGAGTTGATTGTTGCGTGTGCCAAGTATGGGGATATGGAATCTGCGAGTGAATTGTTTGAGAAGTTGCCTGTTAAGGATATTGTGATTTGGACTGCAATGATTACGGGCTTTGCACAGAATGCTTGCCCTCGAGAGGCAATTAAATATTTCGAGAGAATGCAGGTTGTAGGCGTTGGTGTTGATGAGGTCAGTTTGGCCGGCGTTATTTCGGCTTGTGCTCAACTTGGCGTGGCCAAGTATGCTAATTGGATTGCTGATGTTGCTGAGAAATCGGGATTTGGGTTTGGGAATAACGTTATAGTAGGATCATCATTGATTGACATGTACTCCAAGTGCGGTAGTATTGAGGATGCTTACAGAATTTTTGGGGGACTGAAAGAGAAGAATGTGTTTTCTTATAGTTCAATGATTATGGGGTTTGCAATCCACGGTCGTCCACATGCTGCTATGGAGCTCTTCCATGAGATGTTGACAACAGAGATTAAGCCAAACGGTGTCACTTTCATTGCGGTGCTAACGGCTTACAGTCATGCAGGCATGGTAGAACAAGGTCGGTCTTTGTTTAAACAAATGAATGAACTTTATGGGATCGAACCATCAGCTGATCATTATACTTGCATGGTGGATCTAATTGCGAGAGCTGGACACTTGAAAGAAGCACTTGAACTTATTGAAACCATGCCAATGAAACCTCCTGGAGGAGTCTGGGGGGCTCTGCTTGGAGCATGTCGCATCCATGTGAATCCAGACATTGCTAAGATTGCTGCTAGTCATCTGTTTGAGCTTGAACCTAATTGTATGGGAAACTACATCTTGCTAATCAACATATACGCATCAGCTGGGAGATGGAAGGATGTTTCAGAGATGAGAGAATTAGTGATAGCGAAAGGTTTAAAGAAGAATCCTACAGGCAGCTGGTTCGAAGGAAAAGAAGGTGTAAAGGTTTGGTGAGATCAAACGAGCTCGAGAAGATCAAGCAAAGTCATCGTGAGAACACATAATAGTGAGGGACGGCATGAGCGACGTTCACTATTAACCACAATTGTAACCTCCCATCGCAATATCCTCGAATCATTCTTGTACTTCATCGGAAAAATTTTGTTTGATGCGCTTATCCTTGAATGTTCTTAGTATTTTGCCATTGGAATGTGCAAAAATGAAATTTCTTTGATTATGTTATAGTCGTCATGGCAGTGAGATTCCAAGAATTTAACGGACTACATATATTAAGGTGTGGCTTATTATTTAACACACAAACCATACAAAACCAATAGTACAACAGAAAAGCTTAATCCGACAAACAGATGTCAACCCATATGAGGACCTAGACACCTAGTCACTTATTAATACTGTATTCCATTCCATCGACTTAGAAGTCCAGAATAGGATCAGCTACAAACCAAGTCCTAAACACACTAGTCCCAAACTCCAGAACAAGACAGCATAATCCTACATACATATTACATGAACATCTAGTTTTGCTCATGGTGACCAGGTAGCTTCTCCTTGATCTTCTCCATTATTCCCTTCTTCTCATGGGGACCCTCCGTCGAGGTGTAAGCACCAGGAGTGGTGGTTGAGGTGGCGTGCTCATCCTTGTGATGACCAGGCATCTTCTCCTTTATCTTCTCCTTCAAACCCTTTTTTCTTCTCCCACCTTGTCCATCATCTTCAGACTGTAGAATGTCTTAGTTAAGACCACGTACTCAAAAGGGTAAAAACTAAAAATAAAAGCTAGCCATAGTTGGATGCTTACAGAGCTGGAGCTTGATGAGCTTCCAGAGCGGTGAAGCTTGCCAGAAACTCCATGATGCTCTTTGCCAATGTCAGTGCCAGTCGCAGCTGCTGCGTCACCATAAGTCCCAGCGGTTCCATACGCACCAGTGGTGTCAGGGCGCGGGATTGGATTACCATACTCGTCATAAGCGTCTGTCGTGACGCTAACTGGTTTACCGTACTCGTCGGTCTGGCGAGCAGGATAGCCATATTGATTCTGACAGTGCGACATTGTCAAACAAAACCACAAGCAAGAGATTAACTTTCAGTTCGGTATTTATCACTAGACAAACAAAATCAAAGCTTGAGACGCGTAACACTTGGGAGATACCAACTGTATATATAGACAGGTTTGACGTAGAGTTGAGATTATATGTAATAGACAGAACTCTGATTGAAGTCCTAACGTTGCATGTGCATTGATCCATGGTTGCCACGTAGTGATGATGGAGCTCCCTTAAACGACATCTGTTCTTTTGGATGTTGTCGAGAGGAATATAAAATGAGAAAAGGAAGAATACAACTTGTGTTATGGCTCTTGGCGGTGTCCGAAGGACAGTCCTCGTGTTAATCTCAAACCTATGTTAGGTACGTCTGGTAGTGGATTGGTAAAATATTTTGCAAAATATAGGTTAGCGGAGAGATAAAAGAACATTACATATTCAGGAATTTAGACTCTGGTTAAAGAATAAATGTTTATTAACTATAAGCCTTATTAAATTGTAGATTTCCTTTTGATTACATAACAGAAAAATAATTCCATCAAAAAACAATGAAAAGGTAAAATAATACTCGGGACCTGAGAATATTTCTAAGCCCTCCACTTGCCTTCTGTACCTGAATGAAAATTGGAATGATTCGTGCAGAAATAGTTGAAAAAATAATAAAGAGAAGTATGTTATTCTTAAGCAAATAGAAAACTTTTGAAAGAGTTGAAACAATGAGAAGGAAAAATCTGAGGTTGAAACAACAGAATTTTCCTTGCACTTCTATGTAAGTTGGGAGAAAAAGGTGCATATCACTATGATAGAAACAGAAGCTGTACAGAATCTATACAATCCTCTCCACAATTACAAACAAGTCCCCTACATGCAGCATCACAAAAGTGTAATGACAACACTTAAACCTGAATTTCTGCTGGGATTGAAAGGCCCCAATCACCGAAATAATAGATATTTTTTAAATGGAGTCTGCTTTCCTGTAATTCCCCAATTCCGTGGAAATAACAGTCGTCGTCATCCAAAACAGTATTGATTTGATCTTGCAACTTAAATCAAGTCGTAGGTTATTCAGTTTGCATCATCACAAGTTCAAACCTCTCAAACGAAGTATCATCTTCACCTAGGCATGGTTAACACCGAAAAGTGCTGGAAGAAAGCACAGGAAGGTGGAAAGAAATCCTTCCCAGATCTCATGCTTTCAACTAACTCTTCTATTTGGCATGCCAACATAAAAGCTTCATCGGGTTTATTTTTTGTTACCCAATCCTCTAATACCCTGCAGGAAAGCAGTTTCATATTAGTGTAACTTGAAAAGAATGAAAGGAATAGTATTGAACAGAAAAATACGAATTAGATTATATCTCGATCACTATTTTTATTGATCAAAACCCATCATTCCCAGAAGTACAAATATTTCAATTTCATCTAATTTATATGATTATATGACAAGGAAAAAGAAACCAAATCCATCAGCATACTACAAGAACTAGCAGTATAAGACAGAAATAAGAATGAATGAAGAGCATTCATTTGTGCACTTCCTATAGATTAAGAAATTTACTAATATTTAACCATCTTGAATTGGAAGTTCCAGTTTGGTTTCTCAGTTGCTAGATAACAATATCAGAAAACCATTCTCAACGGACAAACCTTGGCTCAGATTGGGTGGTGCTTCCACAATCACAAAAAAGAATCTTGATAACAGGGTGCAGATCTAAATTTGAAACTTGTTCCATACCGCTTTCTGTTTCTGAAATATTACCAGTGCAGCACCAAGAATTTGGATTTATAAGAACTACTTGCAGCATAGGTGATTTGGTCGTCAAATCCCTGACCACTGTGCGGAATGATAATTCATCGTGCGCAAACTCCACAAGATGGTTCGCAAACATTTTCTCCAAAGTATATTTCCTGTCCAAGATTAGAAACTTAATTATGATCACAACACCAAAGCCATTTCTCCAAGAGATTAGTTAATGTTAATGTAATTGATGTTATTGATATCGTTCAGTTTAAAGGAAGAATAAACAAAATCCACCTCTCCTGAACCACGGTATTACCTGAATATGTCGCTTGATCCTCCAACAGGTAAAGAAGTGGAAAGGTAACATTTAAAGAGTCTGATGCCAGCATCTACAGGCACATAACCTTTAGCACAAGGATAAGCTCCAAGAAGAGATGAACACTGAGAGCAAACAAATTTCTTCCAATCAATATCTGCCGAGACATTATAGGATCTGGCCATGAAAACATCTCCAAGAAGGCCATTAAGAAAAAATCTCTGACTTTTCATGACCTCAGTGGTTTTTGCGACTTTCTGGTCCACTAAACAAGAACCAGACAAATCATATGTGCAAAAATCACTGGCAAGAACTTGAGTATGACATGTTGTACCACAACATCCATTCCTTGATGCCACATTTTCAGAGATTTCTGAAGCTGATAGCTTGCAGAACAATTCATTGCCACAGGTTTCTTCCTCCATGACTCCAGATTTCAGGTTCTTAGACCTGATTCTCCCATTAAAACAATCAATTCTCTCATGATTGTCACAACTTGTCTCTGCTGCAGGAATGCTTATAGAATTATGTGGATCTTCAACATTTACAGCATAATCCTGTCTCACCTCATTGACTTGGTTTCCTACCATATCACCAAATTTACATCCTACAAGGTCATCTTTGCAAAGAGTAATAGTAGAAGAATCTAACATGCACAAACCCTTTGAACATGTATAGGCATCCACATACCTATTAACCAACTTCTCACTAATTCCACCAAAAGAACAGCAGCAAGCTCCAAACCAGTTGTCAGCCATCTCACGCCAGTTAACAGATGGCATTTCTACAAAATGTCTACGTACGGAAAAAATATAAGGAAACAGAAAAGAAATTAAACCAACCTTGAATAAAGAAAGAGAGTCTGCAGAAATATAGTAATTTATCACATATTTCACGGCCATACACAGAAACCACACAGCTACAAATTAAATAAGCTACAGAACATATCTTACCTAAGGGGACTCGTAGTTAATCTAGTGGAGCAATTTCTACAGAAAAAGTGCACTCCTTCTTCCATTGACGACAACGCCTTTAAATCTAAACCAAATCAACCCAAACACGAAATAAGCGAAACCACACCAACTGAGAACTAAAGCTTTCTAGTTCATTAACCTTACCAAAGCCCATAACAAGAGGTTTATTCGAATCCAAGACCTCATTACTCTCTCCAGTGTCACCGATATTCAACACAGAATCGAAGCCCGAAAGGAGCGGATGATCCACAGGGAGAAGAAGCAGGAGCTTAACTTCAATGTGATCATCCAACGCGCGAAAGCTCACCGGAGAATCAGTGTCGATCAAAACCCTAGGAATTGGAACCCAAAGTGAGACCTTTACAGCGGCTTCAGTAGTCCAGCTCACATGAAGCCGTGAACGTTCCGGAACCAGCTCAACCCGAATTCCATTGCAGTGGATTGAAGGCTTGGTGTGGGAATCGAAGAGGAACAACTTCAGATTAGGGGTGGCAGATTGAGCCTCCCAAGTGTACCGCCATTTTCTAGGGCTTTCAGAGGACATTTTTGGCTCTGATCAGGGCTTGGAAGGAGAGAGAGGAGAGAGGAGCGAGGAGCTGTTACTTACCCGCTTAAATACGAACGGCTAGTCGTTTTGGTATTTATTTGAAAAATAGTTAATGGGCCGACGAGGAGTTTGGGCTTAGCAGATGTAATGTAAGCATTAAACTTGACAGGCTCACCACTTCATTTTCGATTGTTGCCAAGAACTACTAACTTTAATGAACGACAGTTATCAAATTGGGCTACAAATACAGACTCGTTGGAAAATATGCAGATCGTTATAAATATTTGATGAAAACAAGAACCATGTTGAACGAGGGAGAGCAAATTGTTTATTTGATCAAAAATCATAAGTTCGAATTATTAAAATATTTTTTTTATAAAAATTACAAAAAAAAGTTGTGTAACCCTTCTCATGAGCGGGAAACTTTGTGCATGGAAAAGGATTTGTTTTTCTTGTTTTTACATATTAAAAAAACTAATCAATATCTTTATTTATAATCACACATGGAGGTGATGACCATAATCGTCTTTTCCTGCATATTAATTGTATTGATTCAACTATTTATTTTATATAATTGTCCTAATAATTGAATAATTTCAAGAATAATGAATAACACTCTACTCTTTTAAAAATTCTTAAACATTAAAGATTGTAAACTTGAAGATTCTTATACAAAATAATAAGATGATAGCGTATGAGTAGACAATCTTAAGAAAGAATTTATCTCCCTTGTAAGAAAAATGAATTGTGAAAAATGGCATGCGATGTGACATTTTGTCCAAGTACAGCCCTATGTTACAAATTAGTGCATTTTAATAACTTCGTTCTTTTTTATTTCTACTGTCATTTGTTTAGTTGAACAGGTCAAGTGTCTGTTACTCTTTTCTGGGAAAAAAAAAGTGAGTTAGTAGTAGAAAGTCAATAACAGAGTAATTTTCTCTCTGATTTAGTATGATATTTTGGGAGTTCTTTTAGGGAATTTGTTACCTCTTTAGTTTATAAGTATTCGTATCTGATGTAATTTTTCTTTATGCTTTCAATAATATATCAGCTTATTCTCCAAGTACTTGCCTTTGCTCATTGTTTCGTTAAGAATTTTCTAGTTTTTTTTGTTTTATGGTATCAAAGTAAGGTTAGGGCTCTTCTACCTTTACTTTCTTGTTGACATTTGAGAAAATTCTTGTTTTGTATTACGGAGCTGTTTAATGGGAGAAGTGGTGCTAGTGCATAAAATGGCGTTGAGAAACTTGTAGACACAAACTACAAGTATTGGAGAATGTGTATGGAGCCTTATCTTCAAGGTCAAGACTTGTGGGAATTGGTGGCTGATTTTGATTCAGAGATTCCAGCGGACACCCCTGATAATGTTGAACCACGAAAGAAATGGAAGATTAAATGCGGGAAGGCCTTGTTTGCCTTGAGGATGTCGATTAGCAAAGAACTCATTGATCATGTTTGTGATGTTGATTCGCTAAAGCAAGTCTAGGAAACTCTTGAAAGGTTATTTTCCAAGAAGAATACAGCAAGGTTGCAGTTCTTGGAAAATGAATTAGCAATGATGACGCAAGGAAGTATGACAATTTCAGAATATTTCTTAGGAGTTAAAAATATTTGTGTAGAGATTTCAGAATTGGATATGGATGAGAAGATCAGTGAAGCTCATTTAAGAAGATTTCTCATTCGGGGGCTAAAGAAGGAGTATACACCTTATATCACCTCCATTCAAAGATAGGCAAACCAACCATCAGTTGAAGAGTTGGAGAACTTGTTGTTTAATTAAGAAGCTTTGGCTAAGCAAATGCCCAAAAATTTCAATTCTGAAAATGATGTTGTCCTTTTCTCTAAAGAAAGACCAAACGAAGGTGATCGAGAAGAAGATACTTAAAGGAGAAAAGCTACTGGCAACACTCCACAAAGTAACAGATCTATCAAGTGCCATTGATGTGGGATGCTTGGACACATTAGGATAAATTGCCGTGTGAAGATCTCCAAAGCAAATGTTGTTTGCGAAGATGAAGAAGACGATCAACCCAAGTGGGAGCAATGTTTCACTATTGAAGCAGTTGTAAGGAAAGACAAGGCTACTCTTAAATCAACATCAGACCAATCTCACATTAACTATGTTGATTTCAAGGAAGAGTGGATCATCGGTTCTGGTTGCTCGCACCATGTGACTAGCGATGACTTATTATTTTCGGAGCTACGTAAACATAATGGAGAAAGAATGATAGTTATAGCTGACAACCCCACCTATCCAGTAGTGAAGGAAGGTGTTGTGAAGATTGGTGTTGCTAATACAAACATCAAACTAAATGATGACTATCATGTTCCAGGTTTGAAGAAGAACTTAGTTTCAGTATCTCAAATAGTATGTATTGTTTGGTCCTAATGATGTGAAAGTGCTTGATAATATGAAAAATGTTGTAGTTGATGTTGTTCTTTCTGGTAAGAAGAAAGGCTCTCTTTTTGTCATGTCAGCTAGGGAAGTGTATGTAAAGAAAACTAGTCAGACTGATAATGAAGCAATATGGCATGCTCGATTGGGACTATCAAATGCTACAACAAATCTCCTCGAAGAAGTTGTTAGATGGCTTACCAACTCTAAAAAATGTACATGAAGAAGTGATTTGTCAAGGTTGTCAATACGGCAAATCACATCGCCTTCCTTTCAAAAGTTCATCTAACCGTAGATCAAATCCATTTGAATTGGTGCACACAGATTTGATGAGACCAATAAGAACAACAAGCTATAATGGCTATCAATATGCGATGATATTGGTAGATGACTATTCAAGATTCACATGGGTGTATTTTTTGAAAGAGAAAAGTGAAGCACTCTCCAATTTCGTTGAATTCAACAATATTGCAAATAAGGAGTTTAGCCAAAAAATAAAATGATTGAAGAGCGATAACGGTGGAGAATTTATGTCGACTGACTTCTTTCAATATTGTGAGAAAAATGGGATTCAAAGACAAATGACATGTCCTAATACCCCTCAACAAAACGGAGTTGCAGAAATTAAGTTGGCACATCTTGCTTCGACAAGTCTTTCATGGTTACAAGATAAGAACCTTCCTCGTGAGCTTTGGGTAGAAGTTTTTTCATGTGCATGTCATGTGATAAATGGTTTGCCTCCATGGCCAGGTAAAGAGAAAGCTCCTTTTGAATTATTGTATGATCTAAAGGCTAATGTTAGTTATTTTCGAGTGTTTGGTTCCATTTGCTATGTTCATATTCCTAAAACTAATCGAACTAGACTTAACCTGAAAGCAAAGAAATGTGTTTTTATTGGCTATAACTCAAGTAGGAAAGGATGGAAGTGTATGGATCCAGAAACCAAAAAGTTTGTAACGTCTAAAGGTGTTGTATTTGATGAGGTGTCATCTTAGTGTACAACCCAAAAATTAGATTTAAATAGTACTGCACTTGATGATAGTCAAGATAATACATCATTCTTCCCTGAAACTAATTCACAAGGACATGATGAATCTCCTGTCCCAATGATGGG
>JANIPM010000231.1:53853256-53864023 GCA_027478405.1 Erythroxylum cassinoides
TACATGACTATGAACAAAACGCGCTAAAGGGGATTGCCTTTAGGGCACTACTCTAACAATCTAACGATACTGTACACTCATAAGTCGACTTACATTGGTTAATAAGGCGACTTATCAGTATCTAGCAAGCATAAGTCGACTTACACATGGTACCCGTCGACTCAGCACTTACACCATTACTATAAAATCAAGTAACATAGTTTAATAAAATTTACATTCCTCTGATAATGCAAATGATGTAAACTATCTATCGTATACACAATACCTTAACCAAAAGCTTTCAATTGATGCAAAATAACCAGGTTAACACTACGATGATCATAGAGATTAATCTGCAATGATCCACCATTCCATTGCTCACTTGCTATATTAAATTAAATGCTAATATCTGAAAAGGAAAAATAGAGATTGAATTCAACCGCTTTATGAAGGCATATAAGGCTGATGCATCTAAGGATCAAATATTATCGACTAATCAAGTTGTTCAGCCAAAATATCACTGCTGCTTCTATATACCCACGAAATTGCTCGTCTTTCCAAATCTACAACAGCTGCTTCAAGATTGGTTCCTATGACAACTTGAATCAAACAGATGAATGCATCAATACTATCTCAATTTCTCATTACATTCATGAATTGAATAATACTCATCATCTATATTTAATCAATGTGGTACAAGGCACTGAGAGTCAAGAGTCACCCCACAAAAAGGAAAATAGAGATCCATAAACTAATTTCAGGAGCAATATACTTCAATCCAACACCTATGAAAAGTGAAAAAAAAAACAAGAAGAAGAAACTTGCCAATCACTGCTTAAATAGGATTAGGTTTACAATCTGCTATCCAAATTGTGCAATCCAATGAAACATCATCTTTAACCATTTGCCATGTAGAAGGAGGTTGAGAGAAATCAAATGGATCCTTCAGATTAAGAGTACAAACAGATCCATCAATTGGTCCAGACCCAAGAGTAGTGATTCTGTTTCTCCAGTTAAAGGCTTACAAATGCAAAGCAATAGTGATGCAATAAATCAAGTAAAAAGAAAAAATTGAAAAGAAAAACAGAATATATTAGGAAAGAAATTGTTTCATACAATCAATCGTAAAAATGAAATCCTTAAACATGTGAAAGATACAAGAAACTTCATGATCTGATCAAAATTTCTTCGCAGTAGAAAGATGCATAACCCAAACACCTTAGAAAGCATATGTGTTACCCCATTTAAACTTTTGAATGCATTGGACCAATGGTACATCCACCAAAGTGCCAAGTAACTTCCAGATGAGAAAAACTTGCTTAAGAATCCAAACTAAATCTTATAATAGAAGCCAATAACGAAGCAATCATTAATGCATTCACATATTGTTTAAACATAATCAACTGCAAGAATATATGGCTACGTATGCCAATGACAAGATAGCACATTTAGTAAGAAATCTAAACCTATGAAATATCTTAAACAATAACATGATACAAATCATTAAGAAATCTGGAAGCATCACCAGTAGGATGAGGAAAGTGCTTCCCAGGAAATTTTACACAGGATATCCTTGAAGCAAATTGTAAAGAAAAAAGTTTCCACAAATGGCCAGGAGCTTCACCATACACTAGAATATGATCCCTAGGCCATACACATTCGGGAATGAATTTGATTCTATCATTAAAATGCTCACCAACTTTTCCAACTTCAAAAAGACTGCAATGAGTACCAAGCTTCAAAAGCAGCACGTGGTAATGGAAAGTTGACAGAACATAACTCGTAAAGACTATAGATGCTATAGATGTTGCAACAATGTCGAATGCAAGAACCAATGTGATAGCCTATGATTGGTTATACGTTAAAATCCAAAATTGCATAGGCAAAAGTACACAGCTTCAATAGAAAATTAAATCCATTGAATGATACCTCATATAGCCATTTGAACTGCCAGTGACTAGAATATCACTTTCAGTTTGACCCTCTGGTGTTTGTACAAACACTTGCATATGATACAAATCAATATTGCCTATGGATTGCTTGCACTCTGTAGAAGCTCTACCTTTATAGTACATAAGCATGTTAAACTACGACCTTTAGAGCCGAAAAGACACTATAGTGCACAAAACAAAGCAAAAGGCTAACCTTTTTGACGGAAGCAGACTAGGAAAGAGTAAGGCCTAGAAACAGAAGGAAGAAGCTCTCAAAGCCTTTCCTAGATCCTCTCGGTACGGGTTGGGGAATACCACGAGCTTCAAATTGCTCACAATCCTAGACAGATCTCTCTTCACCGTGTTCCAAACAAGCTCCATCAACATATTCGGTGGAGATCCAACCATTTGATCCAATGGAACCGTTTGAAGTAGCCGGAGGCGGAGACAGAGGAGGAACTGGTGGAAGCTGTAGGGATTGTTTCTGGTTCTCGCGAAAGAGAAAGGTAGGTAAGAGTGAAGACAGTGCTGAGTCGCGGGTAAGTTTTGCACCAAAAACTTTAACAATGATTCCCATTCCTCTAGATTACCAGAGGAATGGAATATTACCAAAAAATAGGGAATGAAAATATTCCCTGTATAATGAGAGGATGATACCAAATGTTAGTTTTCAAAGTATACCCATACCTTTTGTCCCATATCCCCCAAACAAGCATACCCTAATTCTTGATATGGATAATTTCCTAAGTGTTTCCTTAATTCTTTGTTCAATTTCATTATCTATTTTATTTTACTTGCCTTAGTTTTATTTTCTTTTCATTAAAAACCTAAAATCAATCCTTATGCTAGATAATAGGGGGAGGATAATTACTAGTATTCATAGTCTTTCTAGGATCGACTTGTACTTCCTGGTACTAACTATAACTAAGTCGTGCATTTGCGGTTATTACAATGTTGACTATCACAAAATAGGTTAATCAATTTATATCGACATATTTGTAGCCTTGCAAGAAACTCCTTCCAATTATGTAGATTTATTTATACAAAAGAATTTCTCAATCTCATTCATATCAAATCATACATTGAACTAATATCCCGAGAATATTAATTCAAGACATAAATTCCATAATTGAATTGCAATGAATTAATCAACAAAATTGCATTGAAGAAAATATCAACTCACAATATGCATCCCTACTTAGGGTTCATCCTACCTAGGCACTAATCAAACTTAGTCCATAAACATAGAAAAAAAACATCAAAAGTTTAGAAAAATAATTAAGAAAAGAATCCATAAGATATATCCCATTTTCTCTAATGTAGTCCCCTTGAGATTTCAATGAAAGGATGTTCTCTATTGGATCTTCAAAATAATCTTCATACTTTTGTCATTTTAGGAGCATAATTATGTCTCCAACTCTTATTTTTGTCTCTAACTCCTACTATAATTGCCTTCCCCTCATCTTCTCTTCATATTTACCTTTTATATTATGAAATTATGTTCTTTAGATTATACATGATCGTGTGAGTGACTGTGAATCTTAAAAACACCTTAATATCACAACTTTACACATTTTCATTTAGTTAAACTGGCATGGGATATGACTATGTATGTGACTTACACGGGCATGTATTTTCACATAGGAAAAAATCATGTCTTTAAAGCTTTATACATTCACAATCACTTATACGATCTCTTAAACTATTGCATATGCTACTCACATAGGCATGTACCTCCAAAATAATTCTAATTCTTCCATAATTTATCCCAATTTTACCTAAATTTCTCTCCTTTTGATCCATGAAGGCAATTGAGACCCAAAAATTCACTTGAAAACAACAAAAAGCTCTCTAATAATATGCAAAACACATTAAGCTTTTGCTTGTCCTCAAACAAATCATAATCCAAATCATTAAATTTAAAAGCATCTATCCCTTGGTGACCTCATCCTGTCTATTCACATTATAAATCATTATATCATATTAATCAAATTAACATACAATTATACTCAAGTTATCCTAGAACCAACCTTCATAATTCAATATCAATAGCAATCACAATGATAATCTTTTTGAAATCAAAAGCACAATTTCCACACCTTCATAAAAGATTCACTCAATATACTTAAAGTTTTTAGGGTAAAAAATGCAACAATCTCTCAAATCATTACATAAGAGGAATCTTCAACATAAGTTTATAATAAAATCACATCTCCACCACTAATACGTAAACTAGAAACAAAAATCAAAAGTTCTTTTTAAAAGGGTGTAATGAAGCTTAGTTATGAGCGAAGTTGAGCGATATTCAAAAGTAGATTTATTGTGTTTTCACTTGCAAGTTCAGTTTCCTTGTTTTTTGTTACATGCTAATGATCTAGATTCAGATTAGCATTTTAAAGAAAATTTTCCTTGATATCTAACTTAATGCATGAAAGGATCTTTGACCAAACATAGGTTAGCATGAAAATCATTGGTATTTATATCATTCGTAGATACGATTAACCACTCCTGAGGTAACTGTATGATTTTTCACATCTTGTTTAACTAAGTAGAATCAAAAAGCTTTTCCTAATGATTCTCTCAAATAGAAATAAGGAACGAAGCTAGTTTGGTTGGGTGGAGAGAACAAAAAAAAACTGTTTTTGATTTTTCCTTAGTTTCGCCAATCTATCAAGTTATGTTAGGGACAATTAAAAGGGTAAAAATATCAAAGGAAATTCACATAAACAAGATTACCTAAAAATTGATTCTTTATAACATAGGTACTTTAAATAGTAATGTTATTGGTACCAAATCAATTCTTCTTACTCTATAATAAATATCACATTTTTTTCAATATGCTCATAACAAAAAAATTTCAACTTTTGAACTTCTTCAAGTAACTTTGGAGAGAATATAAAATTATACAAATGACCACTTGAGAAGAAATGAATTTCATAATCATTATATACCAACAATCATAGAAATATTATGCCTTTTCTTTAAAATTCTTCAATATAACCCAAGTTTCAAACAATCAAGTAAATGCCAATGTTTTAAAAAACTAAAATCAGACATTGAACCATTCAAAGAAAGGTTTAAGGTTTAAAGGTTCAACCGATATATAATATATAAGAAGTAAAAATTATAAAATTAAGTAAAAATAAAATATTTTATTGAAATAAAAATTTATAATTCAATAAAACAATAAAATTAGTCCTTAGAACTTCTTTATGATAATTTAATCATTATAAAACTTTATTAATAAGAAGTTTGTAATTTATAATTAATCTTGACTTATGAATGTTTTTTTACAAAATATTTTTTTTTGTTTTCAAATAATTGCTTAATATAAAATTATAAATGAGAATAAAGTTCCATAATTTAATTAGTACATAGGAAGAAAATGAGTATTAATTAGTACATAGGAAGAAAATGAGTATTAATTAGTACATAGGAAGAAAATGAGTATGAATATCACCAATATAATCTTTCTAAACCATTGCCCAAACTAACTAGAACTTCGAGGTGTACAAACAATCAAACAAAAGGCATGTAAAGACAAGCAACTATTAATGTTTCATGCATCCTTGTCCTCTTTTTTCATCCTCTCTCTCACGTGTCTTAGAAACCAAACGTTGCTTGCTTTGTAAGAATTGTCACCTATTATAAGGAAAGAAAAAAGGAAAATCAATAATGAAAGAGTCCATTCTAGTTTAATGCTTCTCTCATCTATATGGAAAGTGGAAGTGGCCCTTTCAATGGAGGCTAACTAGTGGACTCTTGTGTCTATCATGCTTAGCAGCTCATTTTTTTCTAACGTTTTCTTTCTTTCACTTTTTAAATACTTTATAGCTATGATTATCTTCCTTCCTCATTTGAGATTCTTTAGTTGTCTCTAAGGATGTTATCATTCCTCCATATTTTCTCAAAAACATTTTAAAAACAAAAGCCCCTATTTATTCCTTTAATGGGTCCTCCTTAAAACGTTGGATTTGGCGGGGTGAGTGACAAGATTCAACAACCTCACATCGATATTACGATCATCTATTATAGCATTAAGTTGAGCAATATTTGTGAGTCTCGCTGTCTCCCTATCTCTCTCCTCCCTCTCTCCCTCTTTGTTTCTCTTTCACTCTCTTCTTTCTTTTTCTATGTAATTTTTCTTGAAGTGTAGTTCTCATTTCGCACAATGATTATTGTCTTCTTCGATTATGTTATTGAAATTTTTGTTAAAGGTGGCTCTGCTATGAGTTATGAGCTTGTTTAGGGTAGGTTTTGTGTAACTCTGAACTGAATGATCGAGTTGTTGACAAAGCTTTAAGTCATATTCGTTGTTTTGTTTTTAGTTTAAAAAAGAATCAAAATCAGGTTCATGGGTTTTAAGAAGTTTGTTCAACGTCGAGTCAATTGGAGAAGCCGGTGGTGATTTCCTTAATTTTGGTTTCACGGTTCAGACAAAACTGATCGGTTTATTATTTAACTGATCGGTTTTCACTCATAACAGTTAAAAGTAAAAATTGAATCGAAAAATTAGACTGATTCGTTCTTAAATCGATCAAACTAACCGCTTTGTTCCTTTTTTAAAAATGAATAAGAAATTAGAATACCAATAGCCAGCTATCACACTTGGTTTAAAAGAACTAGACTATATTAGTTAATCAAAACATATATTGACTAGGTCCTAATGGAGGTACTAGTCATAACACCAAAGAGACAAAAATTTTGCAAGGGATCCATGAGTAAAACCACAAATCATAGATTCCATCTAATCTGCATAGGAGGGGTTAACTGGTTTTGAGCTTTTTTAGCCAATAATATGGGTCTAATATAAGTAATAATCTTATAAGCTAATTTGTATTTATCCTCCTCTAATTACTTGTACAACCTGTAGTTTCTCTCTTTCCATATCATATATATCGTAGTAATGAAAACAACCTTAATTAGTATAACATTCTCATTCCCTAGTATAGAATGACTTTTGCCCAATCTCAATGTATGGCCTCCTAGTCATAAGTAGGGTGTATTACATCCAACAGATGAAGGAGTCGACTTTAGATAGCTATAGAATAATCACAATTAAGGAATAATTGGTTTTTGGTTTCATCTACGTAGTGGCAAAGTGCACAGATGGTATCAAAAGATTCCATCAACATTTAGTCCTCAACCTGTTATTTATGGCTAGCCAGGTACTAAAAGACGCTTTGGGGTATGTTCTGGCTTTTACATTATTAGTAAATGCAAATCCTTTAGAGTTCAAAAACAATGAGAGGTTTTCAAGAAAAAATGGGGTAAAGGCTGTCAATGTAGTTATAATCAATCAAAAGGTCTAAGTCTCAAAAGTAGTTACTCCTAAGAAATAAAAATAGTTTGGATAATAATCAAAGAAAACAGGCTAAGACAAAAGGGTTAAATTTAAGTGTCTTTAGTTTAAAATTTTGGTCTCAACATATCTCAATGGTTACTAAAAATATAGATAAAAGAAAACAGGCCAAAATAAAGGGTTAAATTTAAGTTCCTTTAGTTTAAAAATGTGAGATCCCACATCGACTGGAGAGGAAAACGAAGTACGCCTTATAAGGGTATGGATACCTCTTCTCTATAGACTTGTTCTCCCGGGTGTAGGAAGAGCAAAATCGTGAGGGCCTTGGCTTGATGGGCAACCCAAAGCAGACAATATCTATGGGCGGGTGGTTTGGGCTGTTACAAATAGTATCAAAGTCGGTTCCGGAATCGTTGTACCAACGAGGATGCTAGGCCTTAAGGGGGTGGATTATGAGATCCCGCATCGGTTGGAGGGGAGAACGAAGTATACCTTATAAGGATATAGATGCCTCTTCTCTATAGACACATTTTTTTAGGTGCAGGAAGAGCAAAATCGTGAGGGCCTTAGCCTGATGGGCAACCCAAAGCAGACAATATCTATGTCATATGGTTTAGGTTGTTACAAAAAATGTGGTCTCAATATATCTTAATGGTTACTAAAAATATAGCTTATAAAAGTAAGTTTATCCAAACTTTCATCCTTTTGCAAACTAATTCAATTCAATAGTCAATAATATCCTAAAGTGTTTAAGACATATTTTAAAGTAAATCAAGAAGTTAGTTAACAAGAATAAAAAGTAAAGTTTATAATAAGCTTAAGAAATTTGAATTTTTTTTGAAAATTTTGTTAATCCCTCCCTCATACTTAAGATTATACATTGGAAGTTTGTATTGCAGTGGGTAATTTCCAAATCAAGTAAAGGAGCTCTAAACACAATCCTCTTTTCAGTTGTCTTCTCAATGTTCACATATTGCATTTGGAAAGAAAGAAATAGTCGCAGATTTACTGGTGCAAAGGAAGAGAAATTCTAATTAGTCGACATAACTATTAATCTGATTCGTGTAGGCATTTTTTCCAAAGATGCACATAGGTTTCTTATCATTGATATGAAAGAAAATGGAAATCCTAATACTTCTTAATCTTGCATTTTTTATATGTCCTTCTCAATATTTTTCCTCGGTTATCTTTTGTAGTATAGAGTAGTCTCCTCTTTATCTTTAAACTCATTGTAATGGAGTAATAGTTTCATCTATAGTAATTTATCATTCATTTACCAAAAAATAATAATAAAGTTTAAACAAAATAAAATAATAAATAAAAGAAAAATAATAAAATAATAAAAGAAACAAAAGAAAACGCTAATAGAGCATCCTAGACTGCCTCTATAGCTATCAGTCGTCCAATGTACTAGGAATGTCTATAGCCTTTGTATCATCAAGTGCAGTTGTTGGGGCAAATGTTGATAATTTAGTTTTGGTTGGTGAAGGTGGTATCTCGAATCCAATGTGATTAGACATCCTTTATCCATCGATTATGTGCCTTTAGCTGCAATATATGTGCCATGAGCTTCCATTAATCATCTCGTATAAAGATCTACCTACCTAGAATCATCCTTATGTACTTCTCCAATATGGTGATCTTTAGTTGCTCCTAATATGGTGGTGGTAATAGACTCATAGTTGTGCTCGTGCTAAATAGGGAGTCATCCAACTGATTTGCTCCTCCCATCTATAGTGGTGGTGAGACTTATCTCGGTTGCTACTCTAATATGTTGAGGTGATCCTTGTCTATTCCTATAGATATTTATTTTCCCAAAAACTCAATCAATTGATATATGTCACCTGATGGGCCTTATCACTGGCGTACAATGTGAATATACTTTATAACATCCAATTAAAGTTGACCATGGTACTGAGCAACCTCATCAATTGTAGACTCTCAAAGACTTCCATCCTCTTTGCCAATCATGTCATGTAGGGCTTGATGCATATCGTCCATATCTTCTTCTCTTCACTTTATTACCAGAAATATTAGGCTAAATCATGTCTTAGGTGTATCACTGTCCTCTTGATCATACTCAACAAGTAAAGCATATCCAATTTCCTAACTATAATAAAATTATCACCTGCCTACTTAGTGTATGACTCAAGATCCCATGAGTGTACCTGAGTATGGGATGTTATATGATAGATTCTTTAGATTTGCTTAGACCATAATCTAACTCCTCACTAATATTGTGCTATAAATGTAGGCATGCATCCCATACAAAAAATCTATCCGAAGGGTTGTGTACTCTTGTGAATTCAAAAGGTCCTGATCGTAAAGCCCTATCATCATGGAGAAGTCTGTAACATCCCATTTTCATACTAAGGGTTAGAGCCCTAGATTTCATGCTCATGCAATAATGTGAGCATACACACTTGTGAATTTGATTATTGCACACCTTATATTGAATTGTTCATGCATTCATTTGATATTTTCCAATTATAAATGATTGTTTTAATGCGATTATAATGTGAATTATGGATTATATGTCTTAAAATTTGAGTTAGAGTGTATAAGTAGTGAATTAGAGTTTTTGGTGAAATATGATAATTTTCTGGAATTTAAGGGTATTTTTGGACTAGAAAAAATGCCAAGTGGCAGAACAATTGATGATTAGTAATAGAAATAAAAGTCAAATGGTAGTGAAAATTTTTATAAATGACATTGAGATTTAATGATAAGTGTCATTGAAAATTGGGAGAAATGGGACCATAAGAAAGTGACAAGTGCCACTACCACTCACCACTTACTATTCTTTTACCTAAATTAAAGACCATATTATGGTCTTTCACTTGTCCACTTATGATACATGCTTCATTTCTTTATCTCCTTCATTTTTTCATCTTTCCCTCCTTCACTTAGGACCATCCCACCTCACCCTCATCATGTTGATTTTTATTCAACTCTTTCACCTTGTTTCTTTAAGATTCATTATCTTCTCCATCTTGTTACTAAAAGACCCAACCTATTCCACCTTAAAAGTTGGTGATCGTATGATGCGTGGGAGAAGCTAGGGTTAAGTGTGATTTGAAGACATTGAAGCTAAACAAGTAAGTATAAGCATTAACTCTTCTTGAATTGTTGAATAAAGTATGTATAACGATAGTTAGAGGTCAAATGGACATAAAATGATGTTTTATGTCTGTTGGAATGTGAGTGATGAAATTTTTAGTTTATGCCCTTGTAGTCAATCAATTGGATGCAAATTAATGTATGACATTATATTTTATTAATGAAAAGAATTTATTTATCTTTGTGTATTAATCTAATTAATATTTTATGTTTTAATGCGAAACATAAAATCCTTGGAATATTTACTGTTTAATTGAAATTATGATGAGATTATAATTATGAGACTTAATTTACACTTATGTATTATTCCTAAATATTCCTAGTTATAGTTTTATCAAGCCTGGATATTGTTGAAACGGTAAAACTAGCACACATTATGTTTCTTTCTTATGAAGAAAGTAATTGATCTCATAAATTAAAGTATAGAGATACTTA
>JANIPM010000231.1:53905135-53915228 GCA_027478405.1 Erythroxylum cassinoides
CCACTAGCTCGACCCAATTTACCAATATAACCTTCCCATCGGTGATGGGATGTTACAATAGGTGTAGCATCCCACTACCGTAGGTACATATCGGAACACCCAGAGGATATTCCAGTACATAACTTATAATAATGGCGTACTAGAGTAGTCACTATAGTCACTTAACATGGCATCATCTATCTTTATTCTCTTATAAGACATCATTAAGAAAGTCACAATATTTTAAAACCAAAATTTTCTCATTTTATTTCATAAATCCGAACGTATTTACATTGTAGCTTTTAAATACACATACATCTACATCATCATATCCTAATACAAAATATGCTACATGAAAGAGGAAATTACACAAAAAGTCTATCTAATCTTTCCGATCCCCACTGACCGACCTTTGAGTCATTTCTTCTTCTTCTCAAAAGTACAAGACTTTATTTCTTGTAGCATCTCTCAGTAGCTAAAGTCCTCTATCTCAGTCCTGAAAAATTAATGCTAAAATTTTGGTGAGTTTTGCAAATTCAATGAGATCATCATCATCGATAGTTCACTCAATTCATGCAACACATCACACATGTAACATATACTTCACATCTTTGCATTTTTGCATAAATTATCACATATCACCTTCTCATTTAAAAGTAAGACAACATATATTTCAATAAGTCAACATATGTATAACAATGGATATGAAATCTCATGTGACTCTTTTTTAATTATTACATTGTTGTGACTGACTGCCTAAACTGTCTCGTATCTATTGTGAATACTGGATTCATTTATACTATCCTTTATCCGTTAGGGATACATGGCTCATTTTATATAGTGAATCTTTGGCTCTTAATCATATTTAGAGCTTTAAACTCATTTTTGGTAGCTACTCAGGTCACAAATCTCATTATCTGATCAAGCATTCATGTTTGGAATGCATCTCTCATATGCAAACAATCAAGAAGCACTTATTTCGTCACATTCATATACAAGTAGCACTTCAATATCACATTCATACATCAAGTCTCGGACTTTCATTATCCGACATCAACATAATCAAATCACATTCATATCATCATTCAAAACATATTTTAAAGCAAACAATTAATTGAGTGAAACCGTCTAGGTTATTCACTTGTTGCTCCTGAAGCTAATGCTAGAAGTTCCAGCAACATCTAGATGTTTACGTTCCAGTTGCTCCTCTATAATATGCAATACATATACATATCACAATTTTGCACAATTTCATAAATATTCATTTATGCACATTTATGTATATGAAATATGCACAATGCATGTTCATGACAATCCTAAGTATTACTCTATTATTCTCATCATGTAAACATTCATATTTCCAAACTCACATAAGTGTTATTTATACTTATGGTTTATATCTCAATTTGGATTTTTCCTGAAACATACCTTTGAGTCTACTATACATGATCAATATGACAATGAACATGAAGTAATTTGGCAATACTTTCTTCTAGAAATTTTTTCTCCTATCACTTAAGTTTCTAATGACACCAAGATCATTATTTTTGGACTATTCTTATATTGAAACAGTGCCCTGTATTCAACTTCCATCCAAAAATTGAAATTCCTAGAAACTAAATTAAAACTCGATTTCTTCATAAAATTTGTAACTCTATGTCTATAGTTTACTCCAAAATAAAAATCATTCCATTTGGATAATTACATAACAAGATATTGTCAAAATACCGAAGCATATCTAATGAAAATACTCATTCATCAATTTTCAAGAACTGTTCATCATTTTATCCCACATTTATCACTCAGTATCTCCTAAATGATTTCAGATGGTTATAATTTTTGGTGGAGATATATAAAAATGTGTTTTAAATCTGTTGGTTCAAATCCCATGTCATTTGGAGGTCGGGAGAAGAAGATATGGCCAAAAGATCAAAGGATGTTTGAATTGTCTCCAGCCATAGAAGTCACGATCGTGAGATTTTTATTGCCTACAGAAAGCCACGATTGTGCAGAAGCACGATCATAAGACTATAGACGATAGTAGAAAGTTGCACGATCGTGCTTTCCCAATTTTTTTCCCAAAGGCCACGATCATGTTTCTTCTTTTTCTTCCAAATCTTTGCAATTTTTCTTCTTCTTTCTTTTCTTTTAAACCAACTTCTCTAACTTACTCTCATTTTCTCTTCATTTTTGACTCTCATTTAACTCAAAACATTTATAAATAGATCAAAACCAAGAACCAACACCAAATATCAAAAACCAGAAAATCTTTCACGCATATCTTCATTTCTTGCACTTTCCTTTATTTTTTCTGCATTTTGTTCATCTTCTTCTTTTCTTTTTCTCTATCTAACATTTCTAATTTATATCTACCCCAATTTCGACTTCCATTAAATTCAAATCATTCACAAACAAAGCCAAAATCCCAAATTAAAACTCAAACATTAAAAGTAGAAAATCCATTCGCACATATCACCATTTTACTGCACTATTTCACTTTCATTTTTTTTTTTTGCATATTCAATTTCTGCATTCTCTTCATTTCTTCCTTAAACTTTCAATTTAACCAATCTTTCTCATCTCTAAACATCACCATACACCTATCTCTTAACTCTAAATTCATTTTTTTATCATTTCTAAAATCACTCAAAACTATTCACATACAGAAACAGAGCATTAACTTCTATTTTCTTCAAAACATTTCTGCATCAATTTCATACACATTTTCATTGATCTTTTAACTCCAAAAATAATTTCTAAACTACCTTATAACATATTGATCATCAAAATAAAAAATTCAACAAATCCACATTTTCATACTATATTCGCGGTGAACATGAAACATGTATATTTTTCTTATGGTTATGAAATATCAACAAATCACCATTTTTGTTTCATAATCCAACAACTCTAAAAGATTAACAAGATACTTACTTGATAAAACTCTAAAATCTTCAAAAACTCCAAGAAGCGCTAGCTCTCATGCATTGCACCCACGTATATTATCTTAAAGGTAGTTTGGGTTAGGTTTTTCTTGAGACAAAAGAAATGGATAACAAAGTTGGGAGTAGCAAAAAGGATAGATGAAAACAAGTTTTTTCTTTGGTGATGGTTCGGTGAGTCAATATCTGAAGAAGAAGAAGAAGAAGCTTTAAAACTAAGGATAAGTCAAAAACCAATACTATAACTTGGTCTTTCAAAGTTATGAAAAACATGACTTTAGATTTGGACACTTGTCCAATTTCTAAGACCTTAGCTAGTTTCCCAACTAACTAGTTCTTATTGAACTAGTCCCATAACTCCCATCTTTTTATTCAAATTATATCTAAAATTTTCAATAACTTCTGCTCACAAATTCTAAAGTCATCTATAAAACTCTTCAACATCATTTAACTCATTTCTATTTCCATTCATCAATTTACTTGCCAAGTGATATTTTTTCCTAATTCAATAGTATCCAACAATTTCGAATAAATTTTCTAAAATTCTCCAAAAATTCTAAATCAACAAGTAAACTCTCCAAATCAATTTTCAATACAAATAAGCTACAATTCTCAATAAAATCACATTCCAAATATATAAATCAGTTATACCCAAAATGTCAATGAATACATATACAATCATTTTCATGTACAAAAATATCTATTTTCACTTGTATGTGTATGTCATATTATGCATGAACATGAAATGCATTTTCTAATCTCTCAATAATCTCTCATATTTACTATCCTAACCTTAACATGAGTAGCAAGATGTTACAAATGTTTTGTAATCAAATGAAAAAGTTCTTTAACACTTGTGTTAAATGTAATAAACAAGTATTTTAAGAGTTGTCCCATATGAAATAATGTTCATGTTTCCATTTTTAGTGTATCCTTCTTTTACACTTGTGTTAAATGTAATAAACATATATTTTTAAGAGTTCTTCTATATGAAATAATGTGCAGGTTTCCACATTTTAATGGGTCACAGAGTATAAAAGAATAGGTATACTTCCAAAGCTTTGAGAAGGGTTACAGAGACAATATGAAGAAGCCTGACACCGACTTCGAATTGTATAAATGATGAAGAATTGTTGAAACAGATGTAATTTTCTTTGCAATTATTGAGGATTGTAGAATTCGTTTTTGTATTTCGTAACAATAAAAGCATATGTAATTTGCTTTTATTTGAATATGTTAAATGTTGAATTTTCAAGACCTTATGGACTATATATTATATATAAATGCAATTTTTTGATCATTTATATTTGATAATACATACGTAATTAACATGTACACTAATATCTATATATTGCTTTAATGTATATATGGATGTTCTTAATGTAATGACAAGAATTTGCTTTTACATTAAATATTATTGATAACGAAAGAACAAATTGTTGCTTTTATCGTTACAAATTGTTGGTTTTATTGTTACAACTTGTTGCTTGAAAAAATTACCTTTGTTGCCTTATTTATTTAACATTGTTGCCTTAAAAGACTTAAAGTGTTGCAATATCTATTAAAAATAGTTGTTATAGTTTGAAACTAATGTGTTGCCATAGTTAAAACTTAAAGCAACACTTTTTATTTTGTTACATAATCAAAAAATTATGTTGCCTTATACTTATTTTAACGATATGAATTATGTTGGCTTAATAAAAAGGTAACAATAATTATACTTATAGCAATGCTTTTGCCTGTTACTTAAAGCAATTTTTCCCATAATGAGATTGCATTATATATGATATGTTGTTAATATTTTAAAGTAGCAAACATTAAATTTAATTCTTAAGAATTATACAAGAGTGTTAAGGGTATTTGGTAAGGCACCTTAACCTCAATGATCACACACAATGTAAGCTAATATCTTGTAACTTATATTAATCCCTTTATGATCGTATTTGCACGCATGGTACGAATCATGTGCAACAATATTGACTCATATTTGCCTTATATGAAGGTCTTTCGTTCATAAAGTACTATACAAATGTTAGCTCAAAAATATTAAATGTTTAATTTAAGTTCACTTAACTACTCTAAAAAGAATTGTATAGAACTCGCATATAACAACTTAAGACAAATATGGTGATCATCTTATCATTTTGTACCAGCTTCTTTGTAATTTAAGGTAACATTTATGGTTTAAGTTTCTCGCTTCAATTATTACTTAGATAATAAATTTTAAACCTGCTCATCTCTAATGACAACAAATCCCTGGATGTGATTGCTTGTATGAGAAAGCCGAATCTTACATGCTCTTGATTCATATATATTATTCATATATATAAATATATTTATGAATCAATTATTATACAATGTATAATCTTCTTAGACATTCTCATTTAAATATGATATTATAACAAATGAACATACAAAGATAAAATTTTAAAGTGAAATGGGTGAGAATACTTATATATAATAATTTATAAATTAAAAATAGATTATTTAAAGAAGTAAGGATTTGATTATAATCAAATAAATTTAAATAATTGTTTAAAAACCTATAATTTTAGAAGTAGTTGGTTTGACAAACCTTTTATGTGAATCAAACACAACATCTAGTGATTGAAATTTTTTTTTGTCCCCGTTCTGTTTAGTCTGTCTCCATCTTCTTTTGCTTTAGGAAGTTGACAAATCCTTGTAGGGCAGCACCAGAAACATCACTTTTCGCTCTTCAGCTAAAGTTGCGGGGCTGCACACTTTATCAATTCATCAATCTCTTCAAAGTGTGGAAGTGCTTTACTCTCAAGGTAGTTTGACGTCATCGTTCTGACACCTGGAGTGGTACTAGAGGACAAGTGAATATGCATATCCATTCCACATACTGAACATAACTCGTCTATGTAGTTAAAAAGTGCTGCGAGTGTAAACAGCCAGCCAAACAAAACGGTGACAACAAAACAGTAGTAAATGAGCCAACTTATTGAACTATTAAAGAATACAGGCTGTTTGTGCAATCACGAGACACGAATCTAAAACTAAAGCTTTAATCTTTAAAGAAAAGTCTCTAACCTTGGGAATATTGCAACTATTGAAGTTACTGGACTCGTACACTTGCAATTATCCGATAGACCTCGATTCCAGGACTCTTGACTACAATTGTATCCTCAATAACGATTATGAAGCTACAGGTAGATTTTGCGGCTCTATGACAAAAAAAGTAGCTCGGTTTGTGCAGAACATACCGTTCCAGATTCTCGGGAGCCAGTTCCCTGTAATTTTTTTTTTTTTTTGCAGCATCAACGTTGTGAAGAAGGACATACCAGGAAATTAGATGCTGTGTTGAAGGTATAAACCCTGATCGTGAGAAAGCAAAAACTGCCGTAATCAAGAGAAGCTAGAAGTATGGTTTTGGTCCCCAAGCTTCAGAAGTTCAGAACTTGGATACCAAAGTTTACAGATTGATGGATAAAAAAGAAATGGGTGTAGAAAAAAAAGAACCAATTTTGCGATCTTTTTTTAACTCATAAAAGGTAGAGCTCACAGGTTGAGAAATTTCATTGTCAAGGGTGCCAGTTGCAAGGCATATTAAAATGTGAATCTCATCCCAGGTTTTGATACGTCCAACCAAGAATATGGTTTGGTCTACTCTATCATCGGTCATTTCAGGAGGAAGCTCCAATTTGTTGTGTGTAAAGAGTGGCCGGGGAAGATTGTTCTATGGTGATGATTGGAAAGTTCGTCGAATTCGTTTGGAATTTAGTGACTATGTTCAAATTCAAAAGAGGTAACTCTAATAAGCAATGATTAACTTAATAGCTTATTGCTAATTTATACATTTATGTTGACTAATGAAACGTTTCGTGGGGTTCTTTAGTGGGTCTAAGTGGAACGTGATTTTAAGGTTGCATGAAGTATGCAACGTTTAGCTAGAAAGTGTTGTTGCTATTTGCTTCTGTTTTGTTGTTTACAATAAGAATCGGTCTTTAAGATTTGTTTGTGTTTCCTATTTTCTAGGCCACTATGAGTAGTGGATGAGATACTTAGGGTGCAAGCTTATTTGTTTCCTATATGATTTGGATTGTTATAAATAGGTGCTGAATATTCAATAAAAGGAACAACCAATTAAACCAAATCCTTCCCTATCCTGATTCTATCTTTTCTAATCTCCTAAAATCTCTCTCTTTTTCAAACTTCCCAAAAATGGAACCCATATCAAATCTACTTGCATATCAACTAATTAATAAGATGATATTATTTAAGTAACAACAGATCATTCCAAGTAAAGTTGCGAAGTACTTGTCACTTATAATTGTTAAAAGCTTATCTTTCCCAATCCTTATAATTCTCATTCAACTCATTCCTAGCTAGAAAACAGAGTTATATCATCCATGATGTGTCTCTCTAATTTTAGAATCTTGGGAACACTAACGTCAAGATGAAATACATGACATCCAAATAAACTCTGGTGCTCAAAAGGAAAATAATTAAACAACCACAATATACATATGTATAACGTCTTTTAGAGCATGATGGGTGAGACTTAGCAGGATCACTCCATGAAGATGAGTTTGGGATTTAGGAAATAAGATAAAATGTTAGGTGATTGCAAAATGCATTATATAGTAACTTAAATGATAAAATAAGAAGGATGAACATGAAGGACTACCTAACTGTTTAAGATGCGTTGACGTTAAAACACCAATTAACGTTTGATGATGTGATAAAAATAGAGGATTTATGTACAGAGAAATGTAAATCTTGCCTTGGAAAAAAAAAATCCAGAAACTAGCTTTATTAAAATCATCACACGTCCTTAAATTTGCTTTGCAAAATTTGTTCAAGTGTTTAGAAAGAGCAAGAGTAGAACTTCAAATATTTGATCATAATTGTTGAACAATTCTAGAGCTCAATTTCGCTTTCTTTTCCTTCTCAATCTTTTTATTTCTCTTTTTCCATCTTCTCCTCTTCAGAATTTTCTATCTCATCTTCTTCTCTTACCCAGCTTTTTCTGCAGCTTTCTCCATCTTCTTCTCTTGTCGTGCACCTTCTCTTCCAAATTTTCTTTTGGTGTCTTTCTCCATTTTCTTTTTTTTCAAGTAACTAAGAACTCCTTCAAGAGCAACATCAGGAAGTTCGCTTTTCATTAATTCTTCAGCCAAAGCTGCAGGAGTGACCTCTAAAGTCCTTATTAAATCATCAATCTCCTCAAAGAGTGGATGCTCTTGTATCTCAAGATAGTTTGAGACCAAGACTCTGAAGCCCTGAGTAGTGCAATAAGACATGTGAATATGCATATCCATTCTACCAGGTCGAAGCAATGCAGGGTCTAACAGTTCCTTGTGATTTGTGGTGAAAACAAATATACGCTCATCTCCACACACTGACCACAACCCGTCCATGCAGTTGAGAAGAGTTGACAGGGTAAACTGCTCTCCAGTGTAAAAGGGCAAACAAAAGAAATAGTAATTAATTAATGACAAAACACATTGAAATATTTGCAACTTATGAATTTGATCAATAATAAGAGATAAATCTAAAACTAAAGCTCTGACTTTTTAACAAGTCACTAACCTTGGAATCGTAGTTGGAATTGCCAGGGCTGTTGTCATCATTTTCATCCTCATCGTAATACTCGTCGTCATCATCTGACAAGTCTCGGTTCCAGACTTCTTGATTACAATCAATGTCCTCAACAACAATCAAGGACTTATTGCCCGTGTCTAGTAATGTATCCCTTAGATCAGTATCTGAAGTAACGCTTCCAAGCTCTAAGTTATAAATATCATATTTCAAGTAATTGGCTATGGCTGCAATTAAGCTTGATTTCCCAGTACCAGGAGGACCATACAATAGATAACCCCTCTTCCAAGCCTTGCCAACTCTTCTGTAGAAGTCCTTTCTTGACAAGAACTTGTCCAAATCATCCATTATAGCCTTCTTCAAATCATAATCCATGGCGAGAGTGTCGAATGTGGATGGGTGATCGAAATCAAGGCTTGTCCAACTTCCTCGGTAATTTTTCTTCGTGAAGAGCTGTAGAACCCTTTGTCCTTGGTTCTTAGTAGCTTCATGAATTTGTAGAATGCGAGTCAAATACTTCTTCAAGACAATATCTCTATCTTTCTCTTCAAAAGTTAACTCAAAGTAACTATTCGCCTCACTAACATAACGTTTCTGCCGCCCACTATTCTCATTGTCGTTTTCATTAAGAAGCTTCCAAGTAACCTCAATCCCATCAAACTTGTCGACAATCTCCTCTCCACGAACAAGGCCAGTCGTCAAATCCTCTTGTTTCCTGAATTTACCCACTTTTACCGTCTTATTATTGGGACCAATCTTGCTGGACAGGTACAAGGTTACAGCTTTAATGAGTTCGTTGCGGTCGAAACAATCCCAGTAGTCGTCAATAATGAAGGTAGACTGAGATGGTGGGGCTTTACGTGAGAAAAATGAGCTCAGCTTTTCGAGAACATACTCTTCAAGCTTCTCGGGAACCAGTTCCTTGCAAGCGTTTCGTAGCAGCATCATCGATGTGGAGAAGGAAGCATAGTATGAAAGCAAAGAGGCCGATGATGGCAGCATCCGTGCATATTGTACAAGAGTGCAAGCCATGATTTTACGCAGTTCTAGGGCTCTTACCTTTTGGTTTCCTTTAAGTCGAAGAACTAAAGACCTATATTTGCCTAGGGCTGCTGGTAGGGTTTCCCCGTCACATGAGCTCTATTTATAGCGAGCCATTAGCATGTCAAACATAGGGAAGGGAATAAAAAAGCGGATAATAAATTAAAAAATAAAAAATTCAGTAGAGGAGATCATATTTTAAACGAACAAATTCAGGCTAAAAAAAAAAGATACGAGTGGTTCACTAGTCTCATTCTTTAATTAGAAATCTCAAGTTTGAACTCTAAAAATGGAGAATTTTTTTTGGCCAATACTTTATTTCATATTAGTTAACTCAATTACGAACGAAGATTAATCTGGATATGAATGATTTAAAAATATCTTCTTATATTTGAGACCCTCTTAGGACACCTCGTAATAAAAAAAGAAAAAATAGTTAAATTACAACAAAAAGTTCTTTTTTTTACACTTATGTTGTGGGTAGCTCTTATACTAATTAAACTCGAAATCTTACAGGGGATATGATGAGTTTGTACCAATGAGATGAAGCATATACAATATTCCCA
>JANIPM010000231.1:54163815-54173856 GCA_027478405.1 Erythroxylum cassinoides
TCATTTTTAGGCCACTTTATTATCTTTATCTAGATCAAATGGCATAACCTAACCGATAATTCATTTAAAAATCAAAAAATGCAATTAATGTTGTCCAACCTTATGAGACATAGACAAAATTGTCCCTAAGGACAAAAAAAAATCTAACAATCTCCCCTTTGGACAAACATTAATTACAATTGACTCTAGTTTAAAAACAGTTTAAAAACTCGGTTAAGCCACGCTACTGTATTAGTCAAATAATTTTTAAAACTAAAACATTTGATCCAAAGATAATGAAAATCCATCATTCTGTCCCGCAAGGCTTTCGATACTGAAAAGTATCAGATACATGTGTCATGTACGACACAGTTCCAATACAATCACGAATACCTAATACCTCACTAACATGAATGGGAAAATGGAGTGTGGAAAACTACGATTATACCTTTAAGATCTAAATTGTATCATCTTCATTTGTAGGTCTCGATTTCTCCAACTTTATGCTAAACTGCATTAAAGAAATCCTATTTTCTCCCACCAAATGCTAAACAGCATTACAAAAAACCTTTATGTTCTCCAACTAAATGCTAAACTACATTAGAGAACCTTTATGGGATTAAAAACTTATATCCCCTATGTCATGTCAAACGTCATAGATATCTATGCTAAACTGTATGAGTCTAAATGAAATAGGCATAAAACCAATCTATATATATGCCCACTGACCTTCAAATGCTTAAGATCGGCACAAATCCTAAGACTTTCATACGCATTATGACAATGTCTGATAACACATAATACTGAGGATAAATAATGATCATCTTTATCAATGAACCATCATACTATCATAATACTTTAAAATGTACAAATGTACATGGAGCAAACATAACGATCCCCTAACTAGTAGTGTCTAAGGACATCAAAACACCCATACTGTATACCTGTGTCATAAACACAAGTGGGTGAAATCCTTTAGTTAAAGGATCGACTCACTGTTCCTCAATCTTTAAATGCTCCAAACCTTAATGTCACCTTTTTGTGTCAACATCCTTATGACCAAATAATTGATCTTTTACTACTATGACTATGTGGTATTCTTCGTTGTTATTAAACAACGATGTAAGAAGAATACCACAGTAAAACCAAATAGGTCTAGCTACTAAATGGACCATAGCCTACTCAAAAATCAAATTTCTGAGCTAAACCATCTGCGAAGCAGCCCCTTAACATGCACTTTATATGCCTAGTCAAGGAAGTTACATGTGTCTCTATGACACACTTCTGCGACATTATACCATCTGCAAACTTGAACTGTAACCCTAAGTGAACTTTCGATCATCTGAACACATAGCTAACTTTAAATCTGAATTCCTTAAGAGGTTTGGTCTGTTGGCTTTTCTAAATGTCAACATATAATCCTTGGTTTCTTTAAGTAGCTCAATGCTCACTAGACTGCATTCCAAAATTCTATAACTGGATTAACCATATTTTGACCAAACAGTCAAGTAGTGAATGCAATGTCCTATCTAGTACATAGTCGAGCATAGATAAGCTATCCACTATATTAGAATACAAAACATTCCTCATAATCTCACTCTTTGCTTTATTCTTTGGGTACTGTACCAAAGATTATCTCTCACTTTGAGAGATAGGTGTTATGCAGGTTTACTGTCAACTGTATTAAACCTTTGTAACACATACTCAATGTATGCATTCTTTGAGAGGTCTGATGAGTGTTGAGATATGTCCTGGTGAATCCGAATACCTAGGACAGAAGATGTTATACTAAGGTCCTTTATATCAAGGTTCTTGACCAAAAGTTACTTATCCTCATACAACAAGGTCAAGTGACTTAATGTGAGCAATTTACCATCCGCATGCAATAATAGGAAGATAACTTTGCTCCCCTCAACTTCATAGCACAGGCATTTTTTGAATTTATTTTCCAAAAAGCCGGAAGAGGCCATAATCTCATCAAATGTAAGGTATCACTTCAAGAGGTTTATTATAAACCATATATTGATTTACATAACTCGCAAACCATGTCAATACTGTCTGGATCCTGGGACCCTACAGATTTTACCATATAGACCACTTCATAAAGGTCTTTATTCAGGAAGGGGGTTTTGACAACTTTCTGATGTAACTCTATATCATCATAAGCTATAATTGCTTTTATCTCTCATAATGTATCCTGCGAGGATACGAGAGAAAAGGTATCACAAAGTCAACCTTTTTTCCCTGAGTGAACCCTTATGCAATTGAGCGAGCCCATAAATCGTTGAACTTTATCCTGAAATCCTTTAGGTCCAAAACTTTATTTATAATTGACAAGCTTATAGTTCTTGATGCAAATCAACTAGCTCCTAGACCTTACTATGCTTCATGGCTTGCATCTCGTCATTCATCGCATCCCACCACACATCCGCATTGGGTCCAGAAACAACTTCTGTAAAAGTAACTGGATCCGTAACATGTCTAATAACATAGTCCAGTACACCTGACAGACTATGTTGTTCGATGGGACAGCAGGTCGCCTCACTCCAGTGGATTTACTCATCCTTATTAGATCTTGTACTCTCAAGAATCCCTCTATGTGCACAGGTATGGGTTCCTGTTCCTGTACAGATACGGTACAAAAATCTAGATCCACCGGATCTAACTGTATGAGTAGTGGATACGTGACAACTGTAGTATCCACCCTACTATTGTCTGAAAGGTCAAAAAACCCACCATCATTATAGACATGATGTTCCAGTACCTTGGCTACTCGTAATTCCACTATTCTGGTCCTTCCTTATCTACAGTAAAATCTGTAGCCCTGAAGTGTTTGAGATATTTTACTAAATAGCAGTGAAGAGAACGAGTATGCAATCTTTCTTTATAAGGATTATCCTATCTCAGTAGGGTAGCCCTTTACACGAGTGTGTTCAAGGTTGAGTTCTTTAATTTCTAGATAGGTATATTAGTTCTGCTCTGCATTGACTTCTTTAAGTCCTTTGGGGTAGAACTATGCCTTTCGGCAACACACCATTTTGCTCAAAACTACTCGACATAGTGAACTAAGTCACTATATCAACTGACTCTATATATCTGGCAAACGGACCTTTTAAAGTCCTAAAACATCATGTCTATCATGATATTCTCCTCTACAGTCAATTCTGACTATCTTAATGAATTTTTCCAACTGGTTCTCAACCTTCAGACTTTAAGCAAGAACACATAACTTTGATGTGAAAAATCATCAAGAAATATCATAATTCATTCATGATTGCACAATGCCATTGTATGAGGTCTACTGAAATCTTTATGTATCAAACTCAACAAGTTAGAAGTGTGAGTTGACACCATTGTCCTTATTAGTCAATTTACCCCTGTAATCATCAGTACATGATCCAGATCATCTTAATCTAGAATTGAGAAATGTTTTTCTTGATCAATCTCTCAATCCTAGCTCTGAAAATGTGGCTTAAACTTTTATGTCATACCATGTATGACTTCTCATTCATCAGGTCTTTCATACCTTGTTTATAGCATGATACGAAGAAATGTATATCTAATTCGGGATAAGACACATTCTATAAAAATTATATGACAAGAAAGTTGCACCTTTATGTTTTACATTAAACCACAACTATATAACAGAAGTATTAAATGCAAAACGTCAACCTTCAGTGTCCTCAATTGATCAAAAGATCACATATAAAATGTGTCGTGTAAACCTAATGAACCTTACTATAAAGTTCAGTACATACACCCCTATAGATATCACTTCCACATCTTTATTGCTGTGAACCATTAGTTTCTCCTTCCCTTTATTTGGCTTCATCCTGAATATGAACTACTGTATTGTGGAAGCACCCTGATCAGATGTTGCACTAAATAGTCATTGATACTTAATGCGACTATCGCAAATTATGTTGGGACCCGATCCGGAAACCGAATCCCAACCAGAAAACGGACAATGAAAGAAGCGGATACTAAAGCGAAACGCAAAACAACAGCGGAATCGAATGCAAAAGTCAAAGAAATTGAATCGAATACAAATTTAATCGAAAATCCAAAAGCGGAAACATAAACATATCAGAAGCGAATCGAAATCGGAAAGCAAACAAAGGCGTAACAAAAACTGAATCCGACATCCGAACACAATTATCTAAGACAAACATCGCGTTGGAAATCTAAAACTAACCAATCCGAATCGGTATAATTTTTTTATTATTCTTTTTCTTACTTTTCATCTTCATTCAATTTCTTACAAAGTGAATACACTTTTTCACTTTGGAATTTATCAATTCCCTATCTTCAATCAAATTCTCAAATCATATAATCTTCTTATCCAATCCTACAAATCCCAAAACTTTAACTTGTAACCAATTCTTATTTTATTTTATCATTATTTAAACCAAAATTTTGGCAGTATAACGATTGCATTTGACTAACCCAAAACCTGCAAATAGGTTTTAAACACACTTCTATATTTCTCAAACAATAACCAGTATCATCGGACTACCCGTCCAGAATCCAACACAACAAACGCAATTCTATACCTACAACACTTCAATAAAATCTCAATCCATAATCCAAAATCAGGATCATCATATCCAAGTCACAATCAATCATATGCATAATCGAACACAATTCCCATTCATATCTTAATACAATATACAAATTCATAAATAAATCTAAATACAACCCAATCATTCTCAACTATCATGACCATACCCAAGTTCTTATACAATTTCATAAACCATATATATCATAATTATTTCTTAGAAAACCTTAATGGCATTCCAAACCATTTACAAACCCAAAATACCAAAATCCACATATACGAATTACAAAAGTATGCAAAATTGGATAGATGGCTTGACTCTCTTTCATCCGATCTCCTGCTCGAAACCTGGAGATGGGGATGAAGGGGGGTGAGCACAAAGCTCTTGGATAATATGTTTATAATTCAAAAAATAAGCAAAAACTATTTTTCAAGACGTTTGTCATTTATAAACATTTCACAGTCGGAAATTCAAAAGTTCATTTTCAAACTTTTCAAATCTTCAAAATCAATCCATCATAAACAAATTTAAAAATTTCACGATTGAAAGCTCACTTTTACAGTTCTAAAATTTCTCAAATTTTCACATTTCATAAACAAATTCAAAATATGAATTGCATCACAATATACACAAACCAAAAACACATAACATATCAAAACGGTTTGGGTCGATCCAAAACGGAACATACTGCACATTCCCGCATATCGGTCCTGTGCAGCCGTGAACGAAACGTACTACACTTTTCCGCATAGCGGTTCAGTGTAGCCGTGACTTATGGGAGTCCAAAATCGGAGCTCCAGTGCCACTATCGGGCAAGCGGGAGAAGCCTATTAAAAATCTAGACCAGTGCACTGACTCTAGCTTAAGGGACCTAACCAAACCCACATATCATATAATCATACTCAAAAATCGAATTGCCCGAAGGCAGGTTTTAAAACCTTATTTTTCACATCGTGTCATACATGACATATTCACAATCACATGATTTCATATAGCAATTTAAAATGCAATTACAAATCCTCAATCAATCACATAATAAACAAAATCAAAATCAAATCACAACCATTCATAAACACAAAATGCAACACTTTTTATAATTCACATATATGTAACAAAAAGTATCAATTCATAAATAATAAAATCCTTCAAGCATAAAGAAATTCAGAAATTTTTAACAATTTCTCGAAAACATTTTAAACAATAATTCTAACTTTTATAACAATTTCCATAATTTCAGAAAATTCCTTATTTTCTTAAAAACTTGTCCAATTTTCCAAAACATTCGGAAACAACTCAAATCAAAACCCTCTTTCTTTATTTTTCAAAAATATAAGCAATAATTTGGAATTTCACTTCTTTAATTTTCAAAAAATCATAACTAACTTATAATTTGAAAAATAAACATGTTACCCACCTCGAATCGATGCTAGAAGCTTGTCCCTAGCTTCAATTTGACTTTTGCTTCTTTCTTTCTTCCAATTGAATTTTCCCTAAATCAAATTAACCCAAATTCAACTTCATAAATAACATAATCCTCAAATTAAACTTAGAAAACACTAATTCCACATATAATCAAGCTATCTAAATCATGAATTTCCAAACTCTCTAAATTCCAAAATTGATCTAAACCAATTCACCCAAATTCAATATCATAAATCACAAAATCTTCAAAATTGGTATCATATTTCATCAATCCATCACATTTTTCATGATTCTAAGCCAATAATTTTCAAAAACCCCAATCACAAAATTAGGCATAAATCCTAATTAATTTCCATCCAAAATTAAACATACCTTAAAGCATAAACATCAAAATTGACTTCATAATACACAAACCCATATTATTTTTCATGATTCTAAACCAATAATTCACTAAAAACTCAAAGATTAAAGATTTTCTCTTATCTCTTTTCCTCTCCAAAATTCGGATTTTTTTTGTCCCATAAGAGGGCTATCACCTTCTTCCATCTTTTTCCTTTGAAAAGCATTAAAAACCCCTTGAAATCTTGGAGAAAAGTCGAAACCCTCACCTTCTTTCTTCTTCTCTACCTCCACAGAAGTTGCTTCTCTCTTCTCCTTTCTCCCTTCTTTCTTTTTCTCTTGTTTTCCTCTTATTGTCGTGCACTCTCAAGGAAAAACGAAAGCCACCTCTTTTGTTTTATTGCCATGTCATTAATGAATGGCTAATGACCATTTTGCCCTTTCATTAAAAGCCTTGTAACTTACCTCTCTAGGTGGACTTCCCAATATGCCCCTAACTTCATGCTACTTTAGGACAATTTCTAATCATCCATTTGAAGGAATTTGCTAGAACTTCCTTCTAGATAAATGTTCCCTATGTCTTAATTTCATAATGCCGCAAAAATCATCCAATTTGGAGCACTACATAAAAAGTTATGCCCAAAACATTTCAGATATGTCTAATGTTAAACCATTTTCCATCACAATTATTTTCATCCAAAAATTGACATTCTTCAAGATAAAATTGAAACTCCATGTCTTCATAACAATTGTAGCCCTATTTATCTAGTTTAATCCAAATAAGAATCACCTCATTTGGATTTCTATGTCAAAAGTTATAGCAAAAATACGTTCAGATGTTCCTAATCCAAAACTACACACGTATCCGAATTTCAATTCAGTAATTGAAAGTCTTAGGGGCTAAACTGAAATTCAATTCCTTCTTATGATTTGTAGCTCCATGTCTCAATTTTATTTTGCCTCAAGAATCAATTCAATTGGATCTCCACAGATCAAGAATTGCTCAAAATATTGAACCATGTTCAGAAAATTTCATAACTCAATTTGATTAAATTAATCATCCTCAATTTAATCTCATAAAATCAAAAATTTCTCATGAAGATGTAATAATTGTCTTAGGAATCCAACACTTCGAATACTAAGTCAATCGGATGTCGGACGAAAAAGATATAAGTAAAAAGTTGCAAAAGGGTCGGATTCGGAAGGAAGAAGTAAAAAGTGAAGCAAGCAGAAACGACATCATAGAACAGAATTTTTTTAAAATTCATAACTATTGATTCTGAACTCCAAATTTGACAAATTTGGTCTCTATAGAAAGCTTGAAGGAAGCTCTACAACTTTCATGAAGAACTCCACAACCAATTCCATCTCTAAAATGCTCAAATTTCTAATCAAAGATTCTGTCCAATTTAATAAATCCTTAAACAAAGACTCAACTTTGAAAATTTGTATCTTTCAACTCCAAGGTCCAAATGTGACATATTTTATATCAATGTAAAGGTCAGAAAGTCACCTACAATTTTCATGAAGAACAGCAAAATCAATTTAACCTCTAAGGAAATCATTTTTCCAATCAAAAATTATGTCCTCTAATAATCATGCTAAAACCATAACAGAAACTTGTAAAAATCATAACTTATTATTCCTTAATCTAAAAATTGCATACTTTATATCAAAATAAAGATCAAATCAAAATCTTCAACTATCATGAAGAACTTAAAGGTTAATTCAACCTCTAATTAGGTCAATTTCTCAGTCAAAGTTTCTGCCATAACATGGGTCAACCTATAACACATCCAAACTTCCAAAATTCATCTTTCTATTCTCACATCCTCTAATTGCATATTATACATCATTGTAAAGTTTGGAAAATATTCTATGATTTTTATGAAGACCACTTCACTCAATTCAGATCACATCAATCTAGCGATTTGCCTCAGAGCACAGCATACACAAAAATACACTTAAAAACATTTTCAAAATCAAAGTGAAATAACCTTAATTTGACTAACCATAACTTTCACTCCCGATATCGAAATATTACAAACTTTATGGCGATAGAAAGCTTTCAACATAAGCTACAAGTTTCCTGAAGATCATTTTCTTAAATTCTGCCCAAATCAAAAAGTCAACTCTTTATGACCAAAAGTCAAACTTTCTTAAATCTTCAATTTTTGCACACTTTTTTTAATTAATTTATGCTTTTCAACTTCATTTCAATCAACTCATCCACTTGAACTTTCATAAATTATACAAATATCCACAATAATCAAAAATTTTCAAAACCTAATAATTCTTTTCTCATGAATTTTCTCAAAGCATAAACGCATCTATTTCACGATACATATATAAAACCACTCATTTAATTTCACTTAATATTTCTAAATTTCACTCAAAAATCGGGGTCCAACAAAGTTAACTCCACTTTATCTTAAAAGTTGGATCATCTTAAGTTGACTTTGCTTTGTCTTAAGTTGACTCCGCTTCGTCTTAAGAGTTGCATCGTCTTAAGTTAACTTTGCTTCGTCTTAAGTTGACTCCGTTTCATCTTAAGAGTTGCATTATCTTAAGTTGACTTTGCTTCGTCTTAAGTTGACTTTGATTCATCTGCTTTCTGCTTCGTCTGCTTTTTACTTATGTGACCTAAACTTCTTCTTCTGTACACTATTCGTTTGATCATATCGTCTGCTCCATTTTTTGACCCTTCAGACAATAGAATTTGTCTTCGAGGTCTTTATGAAAGTTGTAAATCTCGAAGTCTTCTTTCAAAATGTCCTAAGATAATCTTACTCTGATATCACAAATGACAATTATGCTAATTCCTCCAAGACAGGTGCAATATGATTGAGGTCTAAACCCTATTTGATTCTTTCAGCCATAACTTTATTATGGGATCTCCAAATGAGACGACTCTTGTCTCTAAATAAACCAGAGACATAGAGCCACTAATGTTTTGAATAAGTCATATTGAAATTTTCAGTTTGAGGTTTCCCAAAAATCTGTCCTTAAATAGGAGAAGGGACTTGTTTTGATGTTTGTCTTAGTGTGGGTTCGCCACCCTTGTGAAGCACTCGTTTAGATATCACTTAAGATGTCGGGCACGTGACCTACGAGGGCGGGGTGCCCAACAAATGTGGACAAGTTATGTAAATCACCTATTTGATATTTATCGATGGATCATTTGGTCAGTAACAAGTCTAGGACAAATAGATACAATCTTTGGAGTTATAAAGAACAATTAGAATATTACGATTAGGGATTTCACGCTACTGAGTTGGAAAAAGATTTAGCAGGTTGTCACTTTTTTTCCTTATTCTAGTCCCCAAAATACCAACTACTTAGCCTTATTCTGCATAATATATTCCTTATAAGTAGCTATTTAGTGGGAGCATTTACTCCTCTCACATTCCAAGCTAAAGATGATCATTAAATAGGCCTATGGATGGAATATTTTTCTTTCTATTTGATTTTCCTTTCACCATTGTTTGAAATTCCTTGCCACCATTATCAATAGCTATTGGTTGGGTCGGTCGTGCTAGGCCCGAGCTCAATAAAAATGACTCATGGGCCCATTGGTCCACCCCGCAAGGATCGGCCTAATTCCTATTGACTATGATAGGCCCACGCCCTAGTCCACGTATCCACGGCCCACTCGCAAGTGGAATTCTCCCATGCATACGTAAAGACTTAAACCTAGCTACCATCCCATATATATGGTATAGTTTCGCCATGATACGGGTAT
>JANIPM010000231.1:54212519-54222615 GCA_027478405.1 Erythroxylum cassinoides
GGTAGAACTCCTGTAGATACATGGGAGCTCATGAAGAAGGAGTTGAAGGATCAATTTCTTCCCATGAATACTTCTTGACTCGCGAGGGATGCCTTGAAGAAGCTAACATAGGATGGATCGGTAGGAGATTATGTGCAATCTTTTAGTTCTCTCTTACTTGATATTGAAAACATATCAAACAAGGAAAAGCTCTTCAACTTTTTGTCTGGGTTACAACCGTGGGCATAAATGGAGTTGCGGAAGAAAAATGTGAAGGGCGTGGTTGGTGCAATCGCGACCACTAATGCCTTGATGGACTTTCGAGTGATGAAGGAAACTAAGATAAACTCCTCTAATTCTACGAAGGGCAAAGACCATACTCAACAAGAGAATATCAAGGGGAAAAAGAAGAAGGATTCCAAGAAGGGAGACTTCAGGTGGAAAAGCAAGCAAAATGGTGGCTCTGAGAGTGGGGAGACATCCTCCAGAAATGGCAAGATTGCTTGTTATCTATGCGGTGGATCACTTTATGCAAGAGAATGTCTAAGGAAAGAGAAGCTAAACGCCCTGATAATCGAAGAAGAGGCTGAATCTTCGGAGGAGGTGGCGCTAAATCCGATTGCGTTGTTGAATGCAGTTAGTAAAGAACCTAATCCTTATGATGAATTGATGTATGTGAAGATACAGGTTAATGGGATAGAGGTGACCGCGATGGTGGATACGGGTGCGTCACATTCCTTGGTAGTGGAAAGGATGGTGCGCAAGTTGGGGCTTAAAATGTCCAAGACCCCGACAAAGGTAAAGACCCTGGCGGGCAAGGCACAAGCGGTGATGGGAGCTACTTACAACGTCCCAGTAAACATAGGAAGTTGGAGTGCCAAGATGAACTGCATGGTCGTACCACTTGAAGATTTTGAGTTGATATTGGGGATCGACATCCTTAAGGTAGCAAAGATGGTGTTGTATCCTAGTTTGGGGGGTTATGATGTTTATGCATGGTAAAAAATCCTTCTTTCTTAATTATTGTAGATTCGTTGGTGGGACAAAAGAGACTACGACACCGGTAGCATATATGTTGGCTATGATCATTGAAAAGGAGCCAAACTATGCTCGAGGAAACCCGAAACAGAAGGTGGGTAAGGAGCATATCATCGCCAAGATTGTGGAGGATCAAGGTGACTGGGAAAGGTTAGCAAATCGAGCTCTTCTCAATATGTCTTTGGCAGGTGCGGTGAGCCTTGAGAAGATGAGTCTAAGTGGAAGCAAAGACAACCCCAATGGATTGGGAAAATGGTATGTGGGTGAAATACCAATTGATATGAAGACTTGCTACCATCTTCAAAAGCTGACTAAGGAGTCTTTGAGGGAACTGCTCATGGAGGAGTGCCCATATATTATTTCGACGAGGGCGTCGAATTCTTCTAATGGGGGTGGTTTGTTAGACTGCCAGGCTCAAACTGTGGGATCGTGCGAGTGTTGGTGAGCCTTAGTTAATGCTTGGCATGTAAGTTGGCATGAGGAAGGCGTGTTGATGAGGGAACAAGGCAAAGTCTTACGAGTTGGTGAGCAAAACCCGAGGAACTTGCGAAGTAGGCGAGAGATGCGAGAAGTATCGATGAAAATCTTAATAGTAGGAGAGATACGATATGCGTGGGCACGTGTAGGCGTGCATTGGCAAAAATCTTCGACGAAAAGTGAGATTCGGATGCGAGGCTGCGCGGAGTTGGAAAACTTAGTTATGCGAGACCCAAGGGTACTGAGAAGGCACAAAGGTGTATGAGACCCACGAGGATGCGTGAAGGCATGCAAGTGTCACACAACGAGCCACCTAAACACCTAACTTCGGCGAGGTAGGTCGGAGGTATGTAAATGGGTGAGGTTTTTATACTAACTCGAATTGTGACTTGTGATTTAGTCAAGGAGCGACGAGATTGCACAATGAGTAAGCCTGATATGGAAGATGGACTTGTCCATGGACGTGCATTGATGGACCTATGTGCAGATAGGCTGTATTGAAAACACTAAGGCAAATATGGGTGAGTAGGATCAGACTTGGTGCAAATTTTGGTAGAGCATCGGACCTTGTGGAGATTGACTCGACCCAGGCTAAGACTTGACAAACTAAGGACTTGGCTATATTCGGATGGATCGACCATGACTAACGGACTTGTTGTGGGAAGCATTGGATTAGATCAGTGTGCTAGTGGGCTTCGGCAAGATCACATAGCATCATCAGCGGATAGAGATAGCGAGGAGATCTTGGATGATATGGCAATGACTGTGAGTTAGAGTTGCAGTGAAACTCAGCATCTGAAGATAGTAGAGATCTTTGCAGATAAGGATGTTAGTGTTCTAGATAGTGTTCTATATAAATGTAAACTCTATCTCTATGCTATCTTGTTAGATTCTATCTTATCAGCTAGAATTCTATTTGGATGGGGATGTCATCCAATTGGTTTATGTAATCTTATCTAATAGAGATAGACGTAATCTTAGGTAGTACAAATTTAGTGAGAATCTGTGACTCCAAGCTAGGATGCCTATATATAGCTCATTCGAGCTTTGTTTTTCTCAGAGAGGGGGAAATTAGAGAGAGCATTCTTTGTATTCTTTCGAGGGAAAGTAAAATAAAGTTGGTCTTTTGACCGTATCTCTGTATGTTTTCTTGTTGCCTATATTTTTGTTGCTTCCACATTGTTTCTTCGAGTGTATGCGAGGTAAACACTTCTTGGGTGGGGAAAGGCTGAGTCTTGCTTTAACGGATCTAAATGAGACTGTCGTACAAAGGGTGTGAGCGGGTAACTTTGGGTGAAAGTTCGAGTCTCCAAGGTGACCTTGGTGCATCCTCCAAATTGAAGACAACTATAAATCTTAAGACAGACTCGTCGTACCTTATCCTTTTGGTCTTCCTTAAAATTAAAAAAAAAAAAGAAAAACAACTTCACTGAAAATCCATCATAGTCCTCAACCTCCACAATTGTTTCCTCATTCTCCTTAAGGAAACATAAAAATGAAACAGAGCGTAGCAGCTGGTAGAGGGGGAATCTTCTTCTTGGCTGCGTTGGTTGTTTTCTTTGGATGTCCGGAACTTTGTTTCGGTAGTGCTGGATCCTGTGCGTCGCCGCTTCACGGTGATGATGCGCATGCTCACCACCACCACCCTCATGATCATCATGCCTGTGATCAACATCATCATCACCGTCATGACCATAGCTTAAGCAAGTCGACGCTGCCGGAAGAGTTGGCGGAGGAGGAAGATATGAAGCTCTATGGATTTGATAACTTCTATTCTCAAGATCACCACCATGATTTAAGTCTGTCTGGTTTAGGTAATGATCGTTTCGTCTAATGTTTCTGAAGATCGGAGTTTGGGGGGGATTAAGCTCTTGTGTGTGCTTGCTTGCAGGTCTTTGGTTACATTCCTTGGGATGCTCCCTTTTAGTGAGCTTGGCTTCCCTCGTCTGCTTGATCATCTTGCCTCTCGTATTTAGTAAGTCGCTTAAAAATCTCTCCTTTTCAGATTAACCCACTTTGATTTCCCAATTCATTTTATTTCTCGAGTGTTCTTGTCCAATTATTAAGTGTACTGGCTTTCATTATTTTTAAAAAAATCGTCTTGCTTATTGGCCAACCCTGCATATTGTTTCAATGCAGCACAGGGAAAGATATCCAAGGAAGTTGTAGATACATTGGCCTTATTCGGGGTTAGGACTTTGAGCCTTTCATGTTGAATTTATGAATACATTATGTTTTCACCTTATTATCATTAGGTCAAATTGCTGGCATACTCCACATTGGATAGTATGTTATATAAATAGAAGGACCAATGCGTGCATAGTCCACATTGGATGGTATACCATATAAATAGAAGGACCAGTGCTATCATTTATTCCTTTGGATAGTATCCTATGTCACACTAGATTATGGTGGCAGCATTCTTTTGGAAACCATCATATGATTTGGCTTTGAAATTAAATTTAGTTGCTAAATGAAGAGTAAACTTGTGGCTTGCAACCATCATAGTGCAAGTTTGAGTATTGTGAACAACCACTTCATGTTAAATGCTGAAGGATAGGCAAATATGAGAATCCTACATCCCAGGATCCTTCTTTAGGGTTTTGTAATTATGCAGTAATTTCATAGTCCATATGGGTTGGAACCAGATTCAATTTATTCATTTAAACAACTGCATGCCTTTTCTTCTACTTTTAACTTGTAGTCTGGTTGGTTCCAATTATGTTAACCCTTTACAGGCAGGAGCTATGTTAGGTGATGCTTTTCTTCACCAATTACCCCATGCATTTGGTAAGATCTTGATGACTTGACTTTCTTGACATTTACTAATAATTTTGAAGGTAGTAGTTCCTAGCTCCTGTTTTGTGATTCTTTTTCAACTTCGCATTTCATTTTATGCACTCATAGAAATGTTTCACGTATGTAATTCTCTTGTGATTGGAGAGTTAGTGAATATGCCCCCTATAATGAGGTATTTGATATCAATATCATACTGAAAGCAATAAACTATATAGTGTAGTCTCACATGTCTATTAGAGCATAAGCTAAGCATTAAATAAGCACTTTTGATATTATCTTCTCTAAGTTACATGGTGTACATTTGTGTTTGAGAGTTTTTGCGTTCAAGCCACATTGTGATTGTTTATGGTGAGTTTTCGGTTTGTTATGATTTGTAAACATTTCATTTAAAGGGTGGTGTTAGAAGTATATTTGCCATTTGTTAGCCACGTTTTACAATTTAATCTTTTTGGCTGACTGGTGTTTTCGTCCTGGTTTATAGTAGCCTGATATCCATGGTTTTTTTTTGTTTGGGTTTCCAATTTGCTGGTTTGCCGTGGATCTGCCAACGCTTATCCTTAGGGTGACCTGGTTTGTTGCAGTGATCACATATGGACTTTTCTTTTGTTGATTTTGACTGAGCCCTGTATTAGAGCTATGGGTCCCACTTGGTCCACCCCCTATTTGTGATCAGTGACATACTAAAGTTGATTTTTCTTCTAATTCATTTCGAATGCCTCCAGTCATGATAACCTTTCGTCGGCTCTCCTCTCTTCTTACCTTCGAGAAGACTCCCATAAAGTGGGTAAAAGGCATCATCCAAGAATCCTTCCTCGCACATCATCTGGTTCACGGTTTAGCCCGACAAGGAACTCAAGTACTTTCTCATTCTCCACTTTCTTCTTATACCTAACACTATCCAATGCACAATCCCATTCTTCTTCTATATTTAAATCAAGTTCTTGCCATAAACCCATCATCTCCATGTAGTAATCAAATCACTTCCCTCTCTCCCTGTTTAATCTACCATAGCCGTGTTTTAATTTCGAAGGTTTGGGAGACGTTTTCGGCATTTGAATATATTTCCCTAACGGTGTCCCATACCTCTTTCGCTGTAGGTAGAAATAGATAGGACTTCCCGATGGAGGGCTTCATTGAATTGACTAGCCATGCAATCACCATCGAGTTTTCAGATTTTTGTAGTGGTGGTTTGTTCACCTCTCCTGTAAGATACCCAATCTTCCCTTTTCCATCGATAATCAATCAGATTGAATGTGCCCATTCTCTAAAATTTCTTTCATTCAACTTCTCTCCCGTTAGGACCCATATTGGGAATGGTTTCCTTTCCGTCAAGGCCTTCAAATATAGCTGATCATTTGTTTATGACTCCGGTTTCTGTCATGGTTGCCATTGTCTATAGATCAATTTGTTTTGATACCATGAAGATTTGAGAGAAAAACAAAACTGACGAATTTATGTGGTTCAGTCTATTGAGACTTACGTCTATGGTAACTAAAACTTCTATCTTTTCTTTTATTTCTGTCTTGTATTTTTCTGTTGACATCATACATATATATAGGGAACCACACTAGCTATTTTAGGAAGTAAACTAATATAGGAGGGATTTTGATTTGATACGAAATTTCTGATAACCCCCCAATAGATCAAGTATTAATTAGAGGAGTAATATTCTGTTGGGATCTTCTCTAATTTACATCTCCAACAAGCTCCTCCACAAATGGCCCTTTGCTAGCCATCACCACATCTACCATAACTCCTGCTTGGGTCCAAGAAGTCTTTCACTCTTACCAAGGGGACTATACAAAATCTCATTGCTTCTCAGTCCATATCACCTAACTCCCTTCCTAATCACTCCTTGACCAAAGGCATCCTCAAATACAAAAATAGGCTTTATGTAGGGACTGCCACTTCACTAAGGCGGCAGCTCATTGTCCCATGCCATGACTCTCCACTAGGTGGCCACGCAGGGATAAGGGACACTCTTACTAGACTTCAATCCTTCTATTGGCCATGAATGCAGAAATAGGATATTGACAGGATCTTTGGTTGTGACACTTGTCAGAGATGCAAACCAGAAACAGTGGCTTCTCCTGGCCTCCTACAACCACTCCCCATTCCCTCCCAGATTTGGACTGATGTTACAATTGATTTTATTGAGAAACTTCCAAATTTTGAAAGCTATGACACCATCATGGTTGTAATTGACATGTTTTCAAAGATGACACATTTTCTCCCTCCATCTCACCCATTTACTACAGCTATTGTTGCCTAAGCCTTCCTGGATCAGATCTTCAAACTCCAGGGCATGTCTCAAATCATTATTTTTGATAGGGACAAATTTGTCACTGGAAACTTTTGGTAAGAACTCTTTAAATTTATGGGCACCCAACTCAAGTTCAGCACAGTTTATGACCCTCAAATTGATGGCCAATTTGAGAGACTCAACAGGTGCCTAAAAACCTATTTTAGGTGCATGACTCTCCATAAGCTAAATCATTGGTTTAAATGGCTCAACTTGGCCGAGTGTTGGTATAACACCAGCCATCACTCTACCATTAATCTCAGTCCCTTCCAGGCTGTTTATGGCTTCCATCCTCCACTACTAGTCCTCCCTTTCCTTCCCTCATCCATTGCGACAGTAGAGGAATTTCTCCAATCTTGAGAAGCAATGAATGCTTATCCCAAGGAAAGCTAGCAACAGCCTCGAATAGAATGAAGCAGACTGTTGATAAACACAAAACTCCCAGAGAATTTATAGTGGGTGATCTGGCTTATTTCAAACTCCATTCCTACAGACCCTACTGCTTCCAACTCCCTGTTGATTGCAAGATACATCTTGTTTTTCATGTCTCCTTGCTGAAGAAAAAGGTTGGGAATCACATACACGTAGAAGGGTATTAAAATAAATTTCTGCCAGCAGTTAGTTCTGTTAGTTTCTATTGCTCCTTGTAGTTCTTTATGTTATTTAGCTTATGGACGGAAAAGTTGTTGGCTAGCTGTATTGACAGAATAGATTCTGTTCCCTTCTCCTCTAGTACAACTAATCATTGTTGTTCCCTTTATTATGTAACAAAATTTCCTACGGGGGATTATCAAGATTAATCAATAGAGAAATTACTCTCTCTCTACCCCTCTCTCTCTCTCTCTTGTTAGCCTCCTATTCTGTCTCTATCCCTCTAAACACTTCTATTCTGGGTTATCCATAATTTATTATTCAAATCTTAAGTTTAATCCCAACAAATATCAACTAATTATCTATAAAATATCAACAAATAGTAGGAGTTTGTGGTTGAAATCGAGGTTTATGCAAAAACATATATTGTTGATACATCTCCCTCGTATCACTCAGCTCTAGAATTTGCTTCACTTGAGTCTCTTGCAACTTCATCTGTGCGCAATGCATCTCATTGCATTTCTATCATCTAGTTGCACTCTTTAGTATCATCTGCCTTCATCTTGATTTGGTGGTTTCAAAAAGGAATTTGGTTCTAGTGCCAAGAATGATTGTAGATCTAAATGTTACCACAAAACTATCTAAATCTGGAAGAATGTTAGGGAGAAAGAGAAAAGATAAACAATTGCGAATAGAAACGAAAGTGTTATAATGTTGCTTAAAATCTCTCAGCTGAGCATGAAAAAAAAATATTTATTAAATCTAACAATATTTAATGATTGTATAAAAAGACAACCAATAGTGAATGCCACTTGATCCAATCAACTGCTTTTTTACGTATTAAAATGACATATCGTATTCCTTCTCAAATGTTCACTCTAGTGACCTGAGACTATTTGAATCATATCATCAATTGCCTTTTGCATTTTGTCTTCTCCTGAATAACAATTTATTTACTTTTCCTTATTAGAAAAAAGTATTTATATGCTAACGTGCCCTTTTTAGTTTATGGTTATCAGAGTAGGATTCGTTTTTTATTTTGTAAATTTAATTAGAATTCATATTCCATTAAGATTATGGTTTCAAAATTGATAGTTTTGTTTGTTTTGAAGTGTGATTCTTAATTCTTGATACAAACCTTAGAAATGATCCTTAGATTTAACGTTTCTATAAAATCTAGCCTTTAAATCCTATTCTTGCACACTCAAAATTTCCAACAACCCTAAAATTTGCAAGTTATACATATTTTATCAAATGATTTGGATAGAGGACTATCTGTAGAGAATATGGTTAAATCATTTTCAGGGTTGGAGGTTGGAGGTTGTAGGGAATATGGCTGATATTTTATGTTACTCCTGACTAAGCTAATAATGAACCATATAAGTGCTTATGGCAGATTTTGAATATCAATTTGGGCTAAGAAATACTAGTAGGATTTTGCAAATTTTTTCAAGTGTAAGGAATGCATTAGTAAGGCCCTATCAAACAATCGTTTCATTTTTGCAGGTGGTGAGCACTCCGATTTGCATGACCATGGAGATCATTCTCAAGTTGGACGAAATTCACACTCACATTCTTTGAAGGATCTCTCTGTTGGATTGTCTATTTTAGGTTAGTATATGCAGTCGCATTCTAGCTTACGGTTGCCATCAGACTTTTTTGAGCATACATATAAAGATAGAATTTGATACATTCATGTCCACATACATCATTCAATATGTGTTGAGCTCATCCTACAAGTTCAATTCTTAGGTTGGATGGTTTCTTGACATGGTATTACAGTGTTGTATAATTAGAAGGGCTTGTGTCAAGCCACACTACCTCATTTGTGTTGAAATTGTGATTGTTATAATTTCTCCACATGTCATGTGAGGAGACTTGTCAGAATATATATGATCTATTTGTAAGACCTAATTGAATAACTTAAACTTTTGGTTTGATTTGTCCATACTTCATATGAGGAGGCATGTCATTGGAAAAGACTATTATTGGTTATCACCCTTTTATCACTTATACTAACCCAAATGTCTGACTGCATTTCCTGTATTTGTTTATCTCCTCATTGATAGAATGGGTATAAATGATACATGCATAACTTGACAATATCTTAAAAGATCTCAAGTTAACTTTGTTAACATGGTACACAACTTGATATCTTAAAAGATCTCAAGTTGACTTTTTAACAACGTGGTATACCATCTTAGTTAATCCAATTCATTAAATGATGTGATGGAAATCCCCAAAGTACAATAACAACCTCGTAAAAATATCGTTGATATGCAGGATCTAGAGAAGTCCAGCAGTGTGCAACTTTATTCCTAATTAGTAGAAAGACTGTTTTCGAGAACTCCCCAAAGAAGTATTTTGATGAAATAATTTTTGGATTTTGATCCAAATGAATTGTAATTTTATGATATAAATTATGATAGTTATGTTTGACATGATATAGTTTTAAATCACATCAATAGATTCTTATTCATTTTCTTTCCAATCGTGGATTTAGATTGCCAGGGAGTCTTTATTGTCATCTATGATAACCTTCTTATGGGGGTTTTGTTTCCTAGATTTGCCACGATGTCATGTTGCCTAAAATTTGAGGCAGTGTGCCTATTGTTGAATGTGTTGAATGTTGAAGATAATTTGTATTACATGAATTTTTATACATAGGAACAAGAGTTTATATATAAAATTCCTAAGACTATGTAGGAAGTAATCTAGCTATTAACTCTATGAAATCTCTCAATTATTGGAGAGATTATAGGTGTATTTATAACAATATCAATGCTAATAATCTCTAGTCAACACTCCCCCTCATGTTGGTGCATAGATATCGCACATGCCCAACTTGCAAACGAGGTTATGAAACTGTTTGTTGTAGAGTCCTTTGGTGAAGACATCGGCCAGTTGTTC
>JANIPM010000231.1:54430082-54441560 GCA_027478405.1 Erythroxylum cassinoides
TCAAGCTAACTTGGTTAAAAGATCAAAACAAATTTGATCAAGGTAGGTAAGTTTATTCAAGGAAGAGGAATACTAAAAATTTAAAGAGAAAAATAATTGTTTACAATGTTAATTTCAATAGAAACATTCCTAATGATGTCTAATGTTGAAAAACCTCCGATTTTGATATTGTGCCTAAGTTGAAATATTTAATTAAAGTAACAAGAGTTTAACAAAATTAGAGGTTGAAATTGTAACAAGTATAAGCATACTTGTAATATCCAACAATCAATTTCATACAACAATGTATTATTTTGAAAGTTTAAAATTTTCAAAAGTACTAAAAAAAGCCCAAAATACTAAAATTAAACAAAATCAAAGATGCATCGATATAAGTGAAAGGGAGACTACCTTGAATCCTTTTACAATTTAAATATGAAAGCATTGATTTGAAGAGATAACTCTTAATTAAGAAAAATTTTGAAAACCCCTAAATTTCAACTCCAAGAATGAAAAATTTTCAATTTGATGCAATCTAACGAGATTTTAATGAAAGGATGATTTTTTTCAAAGAAATGAGTGAATTATTTAGGGTGTTGGAAGATATGAACAACCAAATTGACAAATAGAGGAAAGGAGGAGGAAGAAAGCTTCAATCGTGAAGATTGGTCGACCACATAACTTTTATTAGTCAACTAAAATATATGATTGACCAAACCTATTAACAAATTAAAGCACCAACTCAATGGAAGAAAAGTTTACGAAGGAAAAAGGTATATTATTCGACAACTAAAATATATTGGTCAATCAATAAAATTAGGTGATCAATCAATATATGCAGCCAAACTTAGAGCAAACTCACTAAAATGAAATAAAATTTTTAGGTGAAGTGATATTGGTCAACATAAAAGGATATTAGTTGACCAATATGTCTAACTGGTCGCCTAAATTAGCAATTTAAAAAAATAACAAACTCATTAGAAAGTAGGAGAATAGTGTATTTTAAGGATAGTGGGTGATCAATTGACCAAATAACTTGAAAAATAGCCTTTAAACTCAAATTAAAACATCAAAGGAGACTTTAATCATAAATAATCATAGGCAATTCTCTCCTAATATCATCGTTCATTAGTATAATGAAACTATATCCTAATTGGCCTAATATGCCAACAAAATTTAACTCAATATGCCTATTTGTACATAACCTCAAAGTTTAGTTCCATAATATACCAAAAAATGTTCAATTTCTCATTCATAGTGCAAACCCAACATTCATCTTATTGAACATTACCTATGAATAATTTGAATGATGATTGATTTTTCAATCTATTAAAAAAATCTCACCCTTCTCATCTCTTTCACTTTATTCAGTACTAAATCTTCTGAAAAGTCATGGTAGTTAATTTTTAAAGGCTAAATTCTCCTCATCCCATAATAATATCTTCAAGAATTTCTTACAAGCAAGAAGGATAGATTCATTAAGATAAAAGATATAAACTCTTCAAAAAAATACTTAATTCAGTAATTACCATCTCTAATACATACAATTTGCTCTTTCTTTTATAAGAGTCCTACAAAATAAGGCAATTAATGTATTTTAAATGCCTAAATGAGCTTGATATCTTGATTATTAGTCTCCTTATTTTCGACCTGCACTTTTAAAGGTCTTATTACCATTCCTTTTTTGAGAAAACAAAATAGATCAATATGTTCATGCATAACACAAAATAAAATACCATGTTACATAGGTAATGATAATGCATAAATACATTACTTAGACTTTTTGTGTGTATACGTAATAAGGAATCTTCCTTTAGACATATGTTGAATATTCTTTTAGGGTAGTGAAATTCCTATCATGATTATATATATAATGCCTACTATGAATGAAAGCTTGATGTATGTTTTTTTTAGGCATAAAAAGTTGTGAGTAGTTTTGCATATTATCATAAAATTTATGCCTATTCTTCTCTTGAAAGTGTTGAACCCTATACTTAGATTTTGAGCTACATAAAAAAGCATGATGTTTACTTTTAGAATTAATCCTAGTGGATGTGGCATGTGCATGCATATGCTTAGATATATATGATTCATACTCATTTGTCATATTAGGCAATGGTTCTTTATTATGCAAATATTTTTCCTTTATAATGTGGTTTTAGAATTGAATTCTTTTCTATGATTGTATCCTACTTCATGCTTATCATTGAAATTATTTTGAGCGTGTAGCATGTTTTCTATTTTTTCACTCCCTTTAATGGATTTAGATAGTGAATTATAGAGAGCATGGATGTCCTTTTTCAATGTCTCATTTTCATGCTTTAATGTATTTAATACATGATTTTTATCAATGATCAAATTCTTAGATGCTTTAAACTAAGCAATTATATTTTTATTCTCACTCATGCATGCACCCAAATGTTTTTGACCTTCCTTGAGTTTACAAGATTACTTCTTCCTTTTTTATTCATGATTTTTCCTTTTGACTAATTCATTATATTTCAAATGACTATCACTATCACACAAGTTAGAGTTAGATGATATCTTATCATTTTTCATAGTGGTAAAGTATATATATGCTATCTATTCTTGCAAATTCTCATTGTCAAATTCACTTGTGTCATTTCAAGTTGAGGCTTTAAATGTTTTCTTCTTTTCCTTTTTATAGTTTTTTTAATACTTTTCACTACCTTTGGGTAGAGCATATTATGAATTATATAATCAGGTTTTCTACATTAAAAAATAATGTTAAAGGAATTATATCTAAAATCACCTTTACCTTCTTTAAAGTCCTTTCTTTTGGAGAACTTTTTTTTCATGAATTTCTTGAATTTAATATTGATTAAGGGAATGTATTCTTTTATTATTTTCACTTGTTGATGTCTTTTTCTTTTCACTCGATTCTTTCTTTAGGCTTTAAATACCAATTCTTTTTCTTTAGAAGTGTCGTTTCTTATTTCATCTCTTAGAGTCTCATTTCATATGTAAGAAGAGATCTATTAAGTTCTTTCAATGGTAGTGTTGTTAGATCCTTGACATCTTGTATAGCCATCGATTTATCTTCTTACGTCTTCAAAAATGACCTAAGTAACTTCCTTACCATTTAAACTTAACATAGGTCTTTTTAAGACCTCTGCGAGCATTAATAATATCAATAAATCCAGTTTCATCATAACTCATTTGAAACAATTCATATTGATGTGTTAATATGCTAACTTTACTCTTCTTTACTTGATATGTTCTCTCCTGTGTAACTTGTAAAGTGTGCTAAATTTCATAAGTTGTTTCCCACATTAAGACCCTATTAAATTGAGTTATTCTTAGCGCATAAACTAAGATGTGTGCAAACTTATTATTCAAGAAAATTATTCTCTTATCTTAGGATATTCATAATTTCTATAGGTACGAAGGGACCATTTTAAACTAGTTCTCATAGTTTAACACTTTCATCTATTAAAAAAAACTCATCCTAAAATTCTAGTAGAGGTAATCATTGCCACCAAGGAAAGGTGTTCCAATAATGTTTTATCCCTTTTGGTTGAATGATGATGATGATACTTTTAAATAAGCGATTAACATCTTTGTTGTATAATTTTGTTTGAAATGTTAGTCTAATACCTATTTTGATACCACTTGTTAGTCCTTAATAGCACCTAAGAGAGGGGATAACTTGAGTATTTATAAAATTAATTTTTCTAACTATTGAGCTCAATTTAACTACAATACATATAAGAATAAAAGGATTGCTTAACATAAATCAGTCAAACAATTAAATAATAATTAAAGAGGATAGGAAAGAGAGCATATAAACTGATTTATAGTGGTTCAGGAAGCAACCTTTGCCTAAGTACACTCTTAAGGCTCTTATTGGTATTCCACTATAATTCTTCTTTCAAGGCGAAAAATAACCTTTGTACAACTTTTCTCAACCAAAGAGGAATCATTTTACAATCTTCTTTCATAATGAAGAAGAACCTCAATCCTAATTAGAACATCTCTAAGAACAATAATATAATGCCTTAACTAAATCTTATAACTTGAAATATCTTAGTTTACCACTTGTCAACTCCAAAAAGACTCACTAACACAAATGTAAGATAATGGAGCTCAAATGATTGCTAAACATTTATAAATGCGTGTAAAAGACACCTAAATACTTTACTTGATGATAAAACTAAAAAGAAAATATATATTTATAGGATTTTAAGACCCTTAGTAGCTATTAGAACCAAAAACTAGTTGTTACAATAGCTAGTTATAGAGTACTAGTTGAATAGTATATCATATTAGGTAATTAATATGCATTAAATGCATAAGTTTCATTAACTGATGAGACATTGGTCGTCTAGTAGGCATATTGGTTAACCAGTTTAGCACATTAGTGGGCTAATACATCAACCAATGTTATTATAAACTCTCAACAAATCAAGTTCAACAATTTTAGCATATATTGATTGACCACTAACGTATATATAGAGGTTAAAATATGAAGAGTTTTTTTTTTATTAAAGTCAAAAACTTCAATGCCTCTTAATGAATAAAAGACTCATGTAATAAAGTGACATAAATTGTTAATAAATTGTAAGCATTTTAGAACATTAAAATGAAAAAAATGAGATTACAATTAGCAATACAAACTAAAGAATAAACTCGATGTTCCTTGTTCTTTTTTGTCCTTGACTTGGTCTTCACTTTTTAAGTTGAACACTTCATCTTTTCTTGTTTTAACTTCATGAACTATCTTTATAATTTTATTACATCTTGTTCTTATATTTCTTCTCATCAAAATAACCATTACTAGTACTCATATTTTGTTATCATCAAAATACCAATTAGAGTCTCCATTGGTACAATACTATATTTATTTAAAATAATATATTACCTTGTGGATGCATAAGAAATTGGTTAAGTGGATTTGTAACTATTTCTAAAAGAACTCGAAAATAATTCATAATATCTTTCCATTCAGCCATTGCATATATGAAATGTATGCAAAATGAGCAATAATGCATAATAGTTTAGGTTAGATTCGTTCTTTGAACTCTATGTGGTATTTGTTCATTAGTTAGAACACATGCATCAATATGTGCATTATCTATTGCTCCTATGTAATCTTGAAAAATGAAATTATATTATTAAAATAATTAATTAAATAAAAAAATAAAAAAATAAATGAATATATGTAAAAATATAAAATTTATTTTGAATTATAATAAATTTAGGAGGTGTATTGATAAAAGATAGTGAAGTTATGACTCTTTTTACAAAACGATTAACTACACATAAGACTTTGCAAAAGTACTTTGAAATTGTTCATGTTGAATGGTGAAGCACTATGCACTAACTTTAATTGTCTAACTATGCTTAATAATCATGATGAAAATTGAAACTTGTTCCTCTTACTAATTGGCTTTAAGTCTTTTAAACTTTTAAACTAATCATATAAGATCAAAAAGATTGTTTTACTTATTCTTAAGTTCTCATAAATCCTTGTAAGATTCCTATTCAGAAGTTCCAATATCCAATGTTGACCTTATAGACTAGAAATTATGTTAAACTTTTAAGGTGATCATATAAGCTCAAAAAGATAGTTTTACTTATTCTTAAGTTCTCATAAATTCTTATAAGATTCCTATTCAGAAGTTCCAATATCCAATCTTGACCTTATAGACTAGAAATTCTATCTGGTTGTTTGTATAAATACAAATATTCATTTTCGTCCCTAGCTAGAGAAATAATAATTACCTTCATCAGTTCATCATCTACATCTAATTTGAAATTTGATATGAAAACTATTTATCTACAATATTAGCATTAAATAATTAATAAAGGCATTTGAATAAAAATGACAAGATGATTATAAAACACCATTAACACTTAATATAAATTTAAAATTTTTATAACAAGCATATAGTTAAAGGTTCATAGCAAACATTTATAAGTTGCACATAAAATATTCAAACCATGGAATAGTTATTAATATAGAAGTTCATAAATCAATAAGACTTTAATACACAATAACATAAAAATATAATTAAAAGAAACATAATCTAATTCATCTTCCTTACATCTAACATCTTTATAAAGTTCTATTTACAAAATGGAGAATCATGTAAAGCCTTCATTGCTTTTCATATTACACACCCTTGATACCTAAATCATATAATAAATCGAAATATTCCATCATTGTATTAGTCTCTTGATTAACTTATAGAAGTTCTAATCCATTCTCTAAAATAGATTATGTAACTGATATTTTTTTATTAAGTAAATCATTCTTTATTTTTGACTGTTCATAAATTGTAATCAAGACATTTTCTAGAATGCTAAAATATGTATTTTTTTTCCTTCTTAAAAGATTTCTTTTATTAAAAAGAGCACTTATAAATTGACCTACTTTTCCACTGAATGAATAAACTTCATCAATATCAATCATATAATCCTCTTTTGCACCATTTGATAGAAATTTAGTTAACTGATGTGCATTTGCAATGGTATTTTTAAAAATGTGACACAAGTGTGGAAATTTCTTGCTTCCTTTTTCTTTGAATATGTGAGATGTTTTATATACCTACAATGATGAAAAGTATAAATGAGAAAAAAATTATAAAATGGTATATCAATAAGCAAAGAGATATTTTACCTTAAATAAATATTCCTATTTATATGTAGCATTAACAAAACTGGTGAAGGAGTAGTAACCAATGAAATTATATAATCTAACCTTGATTATATTATATTTGTTTTTGAATTGAATATCAACATACTTTTTATTGATTGTTTTTTAAACACATGCCTTAATATTCTTCTAAACAAGTAGTTGTTCAATTTTCTTTCTTCACTTCTTTAACCATTAATGAAATTATGCATATCTACGACTTCATTCTATATTCAATCTTCTTCATTTCTATACAATTATTAAAATTGTTTGTGTTATTCAAGACTTTAATCACTAAAAGTAATTACTTATGAGTGTCAATAGAAAAAAGTGACAAAAAACATGAAAGAAAAGGAGAAACAAGAAAGAAATTTTCACAATAAAAAAGCATATTGAATGGATAGTTTGAAATTATCGTAAATAGTATCTGTGTTTACTTTCACTAAACATATATGCTATTATATTCTTTAATTTGCTTATGCTTTTATAAACTATTATACATAGTAAAAAGAAGACTTTCTCTAAGATCATACACATTGTATCTTATATATATGAATTTAAGGATATAAAAGTACTAAAATGTAATGTCAACAACAATATTCAATGAAGAAAAAGTGTAGAGAGATTCATAATGAAATGTCTCGTGAAGATGCAATATCTAAACACCATATTGTGCCAAGGTCAAACAAATAAAAATACTTTTTAAGAACAATAAAAGCAAACAACGAGGAACCCTCTTAAAGTGAGAAAAAGTAAAACAATAGAATTGTTCTTATCCTATATCCTAGAGTGGTAATTTACAATGATAATATGATTTTAGATATGAATAAACATTTAAAACAAATAAACAAAACTTTGATTGTGTTTAAATAATTTCCTAATGTAGAATTATGAATAAGAATAAAGCTCCCTAATTTACGTCGTTTAAGTTAAAATAAAGCTCCCTAATAATAATTATGATTAAGTATTGTGATTGAATAATTAAAACCTAAAAGGAAAGCAAAAACTATCTTAGCGCATATTCAGCAAGTTGAAAATACAAAGAAAAAAATCATAAAATTTACCCTTAAATTATCACTCATAAATTAGAACTACGAAAATCTTTTGATGTCAATTCTTAAGTTAGGATATCTTAGATTCATACACTAATGAAAATAAAAAAGCTAAAAAGTAAAACTACAGTAAAATGTTTGAAGGAAATTTATAAATAAATTAACATAAAAAGTTAATTTTAAAACTCCTTCAAAGAACAAAAAAGCTAACGTTAAAACTCCTTGAAAGAATAAAAAAGTTGACGCTAAATTGGAAGTTAAAATAACAAACTTGAAAGAAATCAAATGTTAAGTAAGGATGTCAATTTTGCCCGGCCCGACCCAATTTTGGCATGGGTGGGCCATGGGTCAAAAGTAGTCAACCCAGTCCAATTCATGACCTGACCATTACTTCAAAAATGACGTCATTTTTAATATTTTTTTGAAATATATATATAAGGTAGGTCAGGTTGGTCCGATCCGCTCGTGGCTTGTCGAGCTATGGGTCGATCAACCCGTAGTCAGAATGGGCCACAAGTTGACCTATCCCTGCCCATCGGGCCATGGGTCACCATAGTCCGACTAAGAGCCTCTTCTATTGATGGCCGTTAAATTTGGCTAATTTTGCTCTATAAAGATGAGCCCTATTTTGCTTTTAATTTTGACTATAACTCTCATCTAAGTATCACATGATCCTCTCAACTTTTCTTATTTCCCTACATATGTTTTGCAACTCCTCAAATAAGGTTGGACCCTTTTTTTTTCTTTATGAGGCTAGTCTCTGGGCAAATACCCTTCTGTAATATTTGGAACTCCACAAAACAAAGGATGAACAATGAATTAAATGGTGTTACAAAAAATTGAGAGAACTTAATATCAAAACACAAAATTTAAAGTGTTCTAGGTGTGTTGGACACTTTCCTTAAAATGTTATTTGCTCCCATTATACTTGCAAATCGGGTTAAAGGCAAATTACTTCTAGGATACCAAAAACACAAGAACATTCAAGTTGCAAGAGTATGAATGTTCTTCAAGAATTATGAATGCAAAGATTGTGTTTATAGAATTGTTCAAAACTTTTTAATCTTGAATAAAACTCATGTATATATAGAGTTTTCAGAACAGTCACGTTTGTTCATGATAAGTCACAACTTTAGAAAGGAAACAACCCTTCATAACAGTCGGACCTATTCATTATAAGTCATAACTCTTGGAAAGGAAGCAACCCTTTAGAACAGTCATATCTGTTCACTATAAGTCAAAACACTTGGAAAGAAAGAAACCCTTTAGAACAATCATGTCTGTTCATGACAAGTTATAACTCTTAAAAAGGAAGCAACCCTTCATTTCTAAGTTTGACTTTAACTATTTATATCACAAACTAATTTCCAACAATCCCCCACTTAGTTTGTGACAAAAGAAAAAACACAATATAAATAAGAAATCATGCCTAAAGGAAGGTAGCTTTTGCTTTAAACCATCCTATAGTACAAACATATCACAAAATTCAAAGGAAATGATTAGTGGCTTGTTGTTTAAACTATCATTCACAAAGGTTCAAACATGTCAAACACTTGAACCTGCTTAATGTTCAAGTAATTCATATTACAATTTTAGCACTATTACCGGCCATGTGCTCATCCTAGCTCATGATCATATACAAGAGATTACCTTAAACTCTACTAAAAGCAGCACTACTTCTAATGATCATATAGGTGAAAAGTATTCTAGATATGTTTACATAACCATAAACAAGCACTTTAGAATAATTTCATTAAGAGATTTATCTCAACCTTCTCACTTAAGAGTAACAAATTGCAACACTAGTTACTTGGAATGGTTTACACAATCTTAGTTCCCATAACCACTTACAACTTGTTATTACCCTTTAACCCTTACAATCTATGAGCAGTACTAGAGAAGGTTGGGCTAATATTGCTAATGATTTTTGATTAAAAGGTTTTAATCCCATTCCAGATGTCATCGAACTAACTAAATCTTTTACAAGAGTTTTAGTAAACAGATCCGCCAAATTGTTATGCATCCTTACATAAACAATTACGATGACATCTCTATTTAGTATTTATCTAATAAATGCATGTCTTAAGCTTATACGTCTAGATTTACCATTTGTAAATTTTGTTCAATACTCTAGCCATAGTAGATTCACTATCAAAATGTAAGGTTATTGCAGGAATAAGACAAGGCCAAAGAGTTATATCAAAAAACAAATCCCTTAGCCACTCAGCCTCCTTACAAGCAAAACATAGAGCTATAAATTCAACTTCCATGGTAGAGTGATTAGTCACCATTTGATTCTTCGAAGCCTAAGAAATATCTCCACCACCAAGCAAAAATACCCAACCACTTGTGATTTTTTGGTCATTAATGCTAGTAATCTAACTAGCATTTGAAAATCTTTCAAGAACATTTCGAAAGCTAGTTGCAAGAACATTTGGAAAGCTAGTATAAAAGAGTCCAAAATCTTTTATCTTCTTAAGATATCCAAACACTCTTTTAATAGCTTGCCAATGTTTTTGGCTAGGACTTTTAGTGTATTTGGCTAGTTTACACACTGAGTATGAGATATTTGGTCTAGTGCAACTCATTACATACATTAAACTTCTAATTTTACTACCATATTCAAGTTGTGCAACTGGACTATCGTCATTTTCATACAACTTAAAGTTAGGATCAAAATGAGTACTTACCTTTTTCACATTCAAATGTTGATATTTCTTCAGGATTTCCTCAATATAATATGATTGAGAGAGTGCAAAACCCCCCACCATATTTCTTAACTTTAATGCCTAAGATATTATCCACTTCACTGAGATCCTTCATCTTAAATTTAGAATAAAGATACTTCTTAGTTTTAACCACACCTTTATATGTAGGACTAACAATGAACATGTAATCTTCATAGAGACAAATGATCACTCCATACTCTTCATTGAATTTAGAATAAATGCACCTATCAGCATTATCATATCTAAATCCGTATGAGAGTAAAATATATTCAAATTTCTCATGCCATTTTATAGGTGCGTATTTCAAGTCATATAATGACTTAACTAGCTTACATACTTTTTGTTCATTTCCTGATAGCACAAAGCCTTCTGGTTGTTCCATATATACTTCTTTATCTAGATCATCATTTAAGAATGATGTCTTTACTTCCATTTGGTGTACATGAAGGCTATAGATCGAAGCTAAAGCCAAAAGTACTCTTACCAATGTAATTCTAGCAACCGGTGCAAATGTGTCAAAGTAATTGATTCATTCTTTTTGTTTGGTACCTTTAGCTACTAGCCTTGCTTTATAAGTTAGAATAGCACCATTTGTGGCATATTTTCTTCAAAATACCCACTTACAACCAATTGGTTTGGACCTATGAGGCAAATCAACTAGAACCCAAGTATTGTTAGACAATATTGAGTCCATTTCATCATTTACCACTTCTCTCTAAAATGCCATATCCCTTAATTTCATATCTTTACTAAAGGTTTTAGGATCTTCCTCTACACTTAATAAAACAAGAGTTTTATTTAGTAGAGTATCCCCTATTGCCTTTAACTAAGAAAACAATAGCCTGTGAAGAAATAAAATCTAAAGGCAGATATTGTAATATCCCGATACCTATGTTAAGACTAGAATAGTAATTTATGAGAAAATATTGTGAAATTAGAAAAATGCACATCATGCATAAGTTATTTGTGACATACATAATTATTTTGCACATTCATATGATTGTACATACATTTATTAGCATTTCCGGGTAAATTTGATTTACAAGTGAAAATTGTGGGT
>JANIPM010000231.1:54493472-54509657 GCA_027478405.1 Erythroxylum cassinoides
TTCCATTCCATTCCATTATGAAACCTTCAAACAAACGATGGAAGTATATTACGTTCCATTCCATTCCATCCCTAACCATCGAAACAAAGAGAGCCTTAGTACTTGTTAGGGTTATATTAAAGGCCTTGGCTATTATCCCAAGCCAAAATTTTCAACATTTGCATATAAAACAATCATTGAACAATTTCAAGAGAAAAAATAACTATAAGACTGCATTAAAAGCTGAAGTAATCAAGGGAGAAGAAACTCAAGCTAAATTAGGAAAACATGGTATGTTAATCAAAAGACAACTTGGCTCGCAATATATGATGGAAATGGAGAGGAAAGTGAACAGACTTGATTCTAATTCTTATATTTATTCTATCACTTCCTATAAATACTATAATTTAAATTTAATACTTTTTTTCTCAAATTATAAAATGGATGAAGATGCAACTGATAACTAAAATTATAAAATGGATGAAGATGCAACTGATAACTAACCATATTGTGAATGGTATAAAGTTATGTGGTGTTTCCTTTAATTTGAAAAAAATAATTATTATGTTCATTTTTCAATAATATTTTTAGTTTACTCAAAACAAGCTTGTTATTTGTTATAGAGGTATGAATTTGGACAACATTTATGGCTAATATTTGATAGTATATGTAGAAATATTTAAATTAATGGTATTTTTCATATTGTTTGTTTACAAACTATAAGGAATGCTCATACTATTATTAATATTTTGGGAAAGAATAAAGAATCACCTATTTATTTTATATTACTTTTGCTGATACAATTTGAAAGATTTACCATATATTGGATGTGTCAACATTTGAATTAATAATGTTTCTCTATAACTTAATATTTATTTATTTTATTTGCACTAAACCTAATAAAGACATTAAACCAAACGTTAATTATAAAAAAACTCAAACTTTACTGAATTTTACAATTATAACTTGAACTATAAAAAATGACAATTAAATACCCAAACTTTCATTTTTTTTTCAAATTTATCTCAATGTTAATATCTTCGTTAACGCTGTTGACATGGCAAAATACATAAGACATAAATCTAAATATGTGTAATTATAATTGTATTAAATTGTACTTGTCAGATTTAATTAAATCAATTAAAGAAAATAATTCAGTTGATATTCTTGTGCTTATGTACAATCGAAAACCAATTGCTCGTCTTACTAGAGTACATTGAGGACATATGGAGAAACAATTTGTATCTTGCGAAAAGACCCTTATAATAGGGCCATATATCGCAGCGTTTCAGACGAAGTTTGTAGATGAAACCGTAAGTCAGGTAGTTCAAGCCTACAACTTTTTTATTTTAACCATGCTATGCTATCAATCTAACCAAGTATTATCGGTGATCTACTCCTTATGAGGATCCTACAACTGGTGATTAAGGCTTGCGATACCACGGAGGAGGAAGAGAAGAAAAAGATATTTGAAGAGATGGGTAAGCAGTTGAAAGTGCTCGATAACGATCTAGAAGGAAAGGAGTTCTATGGGGTGAGACCATCGGGTACCTGAATATTATTGTTTTTTTCATAGTCCATTGGTTTTAATTGTAGCTGAAGAGAAATAACCCAAACTTACGGAAATGGACCGAAAAACAAATGTGGTCAAAGGAAGCTTAACCCCTAAATATATGCACATTGCTTTCTTTAAAACTCGCATTAGAGGCGCAAATTCTGCTTCCAAGTAGAAAGTAATGTGAGGATTTGCACATTTATACACCTAACTTGTAAAATATTCTCTTATTATTTTCATTTTCGTATTATCATGCTTGGTGTGTACATATGAGTTCTATCTCTGATAAAACCTTGGATTGTTCAAGTAGGTGTTTAAACGGGCAGATTAGACATGGAAACTAATTGATAGTTGATTCAGATAATTAAAGACAAAATCGTTTTAAATAAACACTGACTTAAAATATTCCTAAAACTCTGAGGCACAAGCTATTGCAACTTATATGTTATGCATAAATAAAGCGTTAGTAAGATGAAACAGAGATTATATATGTGAAGCTTTAACTATGCATTTATATCAACTTTATGTTAGGAATTCGGTGAGATCCAATCTTGGGCACAACAAAATATATACAAAATTTTTGTTTGCTTTTCCAAAGCCAAGATTACTTAAATTTTATAACATGATTAATATATATAATATAACAAAGTTTGAATTATAATGTGTACTTTATTTTAAAACTTGATCATTTTTTTGACGTTTCTCTCAAACCATTTCTATAATTGGTTCATCTCAACCATCGTAACAGTATAAATTTCTAACATCTAACGATATCTACAATTGAGAGAATTCTATAAATATTGCAGAGAAGGTTAGATAAGAAATGCTAGCTCTTTAGGAAAGGTTTGATAATTTTGTAATATATTTTATACATTTTAATAATTTTATTAAAACAAAATTCTAATTTCAATTAAACTTTAACTAGATTTACAATTAATTATAATCAAATACTATTAGGCTCAAATAAGATCCAAAATCTTATATTGATCATTCTTATTCCTACAAAACCTAATGTTTGTCTTAACCTCTATGATCATTGTGGCACTGTAATGTAGTATCCAGTGTCTTTCCATAAAAAGTCTACCAAAAAAAATGTTATAACTAACTGGTGCACTCTGACATGTGGTTGCCTTTGAGATAGAATCCATAAGTGGTATCAAGTATTTTGTATTTTTATTGATAATATTACTCACAAGACTTGGATCTTCATGTTGAAAACAAAAGGTTATATGTTTAAGACCCTTTGAAAATTTCATGAAATGGTGGAGAGGGAGACAAAGAGAAAGGTATAATGTGCTTGAACTAACAATAGACACAAGTACACCACTAATGAATTTGATGGCTATTGCTTGAGACATGGCATAAGACACGAGAAGATAGAATATGTTACCTCACAACACAATAAAGCTACCGAGAGAATGAACAGAGCCATTATGGAAAAGATTCAATGTATGCACTGAATGTCTAACCAACCAAAGTTTTCTTCGAGTGAGATGGTTCCAACAATAATATGTGTGATTGGTAGAACTTTTTTGGTCCTTTAAGATCTTGAGATTCCCAAGAGAGTGTGAAAAGAGAAGGATCCGACTTATATGCATAAGAGGGTGTGCATATGCTTTTAAGCAAATAGCAAAGTAGTAGAGATTGAATCTAGATTCAAAGACTACTCCTTGTATATTTATTGGACATAGAGAAGAGGAGTTTGGCTATAGGCTCTATGACTTGAAAAGTAAAAGGTTATCAAATTTAGAGACTTACTCTTCTACAAACATAAGATGGGGGAAGATCTCATCAAAGAAGGAAATATTACTTCTAATAGTTTGCCTTTTGGTACTATGAATGCTTTTCTTATTTCTACTTCCATTGATCAATTAACAGGTGAAGAAGGTGAAGGACATGAGCTAACATATGATGGTGATGATCAGGTGTAACTTGATGGAGATGAGCCACACGAGTCACTTCCTGTGGATGATGTAGAAGAGGTCCCTAAGCATAAACTTGTTCAATTTTTAGACTATGTCCAACTTCAAAGGTCAACTAGGGTAAGGAAACCTTCGACTAGATACCCAAGTTTAGAATATCTTCTAATCATTACTGAGGGGAAGCCAAAACATTTTCAAGAAGTTCAATCACTCAAAGATAAAAACTTTTAGCTCAAGGCAATGCAAGAGAAGATAGATTCATTGGATAAGAATGGTACTAACATATTGAGGAAGGTAGTTCTTGAGAGTAAACTTGAGCTTTGTAATAAGCTCCTCGGGATGATTTATAAGTGTTTAATGGGGTAGTAATAAGATAATTGTTGTGGGTCTAATCCCCTTTTAGAGTTGTTGTTCATCTAAATACCAATAAATTTGGGCTCTAAAAGTGTTAGATGCCTTTATGGGAAAAAAAAAAAAAGGACAAAGATCAAGTAGTTTGAAAGTAGAAATTGATGATTGGAAGCGAGCACACGCCCACATCTAAGTTGCACTAGCCATGTGGATGAACGTGTAAACTTCTATAACCATGTAAATTTGCATAATGATGTTTAAGGATAGACACCCCCTATGTCATTTACGGAGATAGTTGTGTCCACTGACTATATAAGTTATTGAAACTGTGTATATCCATGATTTAGAGTTTTGAGGCATAAAAATCAAACAAGGTTACCACACATGGCCATGTGGGCAACTGTGTTCTTCGGTTTAAAATTCTTATCTTCTTATATTTAAAATGCTTAAGATAGAAATATATGATGAAATAAGAGTTTTAGAATCTAAATAACGTTATTAAACCACAATTTTATTGAATTTTGTTTTTTAGTATTAATTGGGAACATATATATATATATACATATAATTGAAAGTTGGAAGTTTTTTAAAGAGCTAGAATAGAGATTAATAATAGTTGTTTTGTAAAGTGTTTTTTGAGTTAGAGTCAATAACTAAAAACATTAAAAAGCTTGCATCATTCAGTGGATCACTCTTATTGGTTAAAAGTCATGTGTTCAACTCACCTTCTAATCAATTTGATCTTTAGGGTGTTATGGCTTGAAATCCAATATAATGTGTATTCATGTGCACCATAAGGGAAGAAGTAGAGGTTGGAAATAAGAGTTTTTTTCAGTCAAACATGTTGGATATGATTGAACTAGAGAGAGAATGGAAGGTAACGAATGAATTGAAGCACCCTATTCCCCTTAGGGTGTTCCAACTCTGTACTACTTAATTTTGTCTACATATTTGTGTGGACGTCACATAAATGTGTGGATGAAATTAAGTGGCACAAAATAGGAACTGGTTAAATAGAAAAACTGATATGTTCCCATAATGAATAATGTTGAAGGCTATAGAACAACAGTTTTAAACATCAGTTCGGGTCATCCAAGAGTAAATGCTTTTATAGCCTTTTTCCTGAGATATACTGAAGTAGGATGAGGGAATGGATAAGGAAAAAAATAATCCCATCAGTCTACTTGTTCTTAGAAACTGTGAATTTCGTATGGAAATGCAATCAAGTTTTTTTAAAAATATATAATAGGTATATTGCATATTTTGCAACTTGTATTTATCTTTGTCTATGCTCATTGTTCTTTCAAGTAGCAATCGAAACGTAGGCTTTGCATGGCTAGAAATAAATGTTTGGAACGGGCCAAGACTCAGCTTTGGGCCTTCTCGGGTTCCAAGTGCAGAAGGTAGAGATAAAATGTGACCGACAATCAGTTTCCGCGGGGAACAAAAAGAAAAACACTATGGCAGCATCATTGTATATTTAGCCAGATACAGTTTATAATGGATTGAGTGGAAGTTTGAAAAACGACGGATACTACCTCTCTAATATAGGAACTATTTTTTTAAGTGTTCTTCGTGACACCAGTCTTCTAAACATAGGGATGGTTGGGAAAAAAAATTGTATGAAGATAGTCAATCCATGGTTGCATTTGTATGTGTGGCACATGAGTAAGGACAAAAGCACTTCACCTAATCCTCCCTACAAGCAAGCATGCGAGCAATAGAGGAGCTGGAAAGAGTTGTTAATGGATATCCATCTCACTCTCCGTGGTTCCAGGAGCAAGGTATTGAAGTATTACACCATCTGTGACTGTGTCTAATTACAGTTTAGATTTGATTAGGCACTTTAAGCTGAAAATGGGAGCAAAGAGTTAACTGTTGTCTGTCCTCGGGGTCATGAGCTTCCTGTCTTTACTTTCCTATCACTTAATAAAATATGTGATCTTGTCTTATATATAAAATGAAATTATAAAGAAAAGAATTAAATTAAAAATAATGCAAATTGATCAGAATTCAGAAAACTTGCTTTTCTTATAGGATAAGGTAGAATCAGTGCACCCCATATTGCAACTACACAACAGAACAGAGAGAGGTGTCTCGATTACGTGCTTTTCTCAGAAAGAGCATCTCATTACATCAACAGTTCTTCCACTATGGACTTAGTACAAGTAAGCTCAGTAGACGTGAATCTATAGCCTTGCCTGAAAGCAGATGTAGCTTCAAAATAAAGGAAATTAGCATATCAATCGCTGAATTAAACCAAATCAAGAGCAAGAACCGCCCATATAGCTGTAGTACTAGTCATTTCTATAAATGATGTGAAGGATCCACAATATAATGATCGCTCGTGTCAACTTGCTCATCATATAAATTATATCAAGTTCGGAAATCTATCCTCGTAGACTAGGAATCAGTTCAATCCACATCTGGGTTAGGGAACGGAAACTTCATCACATAGTCCGACATTGACACCATGTCTACTTCTTTACTGTCCTGCTGGAAATAAGACTGGACGTGGGTATACTGAAGAAATAGTTGTCTGATTCAGCCACTTGCATGCCAACTTTGTTTTAGTCCAGCTAAAGCGTGCACACCTAGCTAGTAGTTAGATAAGAAGGCTACAGTCTATGCACATAAATTTGTCCTTTTACAATCATAATTTGGTTGATGGGTATCATTCTTTTTCTCTTTTTATCAACCCGTGTGCTCATTGAGGGCCCTTGGAGCTAGTTCCTGTTTCTTAGTTCTATGGTAGCCATTTGGCATTGTACTTTATAGACTATAGTAGTTGCCTTTTTTGAGCTTTTCCTTTTAGGTACTCTAGATTGTTTTTTCTTGTCCATCATGGCCACAGTTTAAAAGAGTCATAAACGTACAATCTGTTCTTTGACAGATAAGAACTTGAGGTTTTCCATGCTTTGCCTACCTGAAATGATTTTTGTGGTGGTCCATTAAAATGTACAAGAACTTGTTCTGTCCCTTTTCCTGTAATCAACTTTGATTCATTCCTGTCTTCTGCGTTCGATCAAGTCAAAACTGTAGATTTTTATTTTTAATAATTGGTGCCACTGAGATCTGAGCAAAGAGCAGGATGTGGTTTCAATGCACGAAAATTATCAATGGTTGAATGACTGAAAAGTAAGTTTCACGCCAAGTCAGTACTTGTTAAAAGGTATCGATTTCATTTACATCCAAAACAGTAACTAATTCTTACCCTATTTTTCTTTCCTCGGCACAGACCCACAACTAGAAGAACCTGTTCGGTAAAAAGAATGGACTGACTCAGTCTCGCTGTGATCTAACGGTAGACCTTCCATGTGGATCTGATATGTTTCTTGACAGAATCACTGTCCTGGGTCCCAACCAACACAGGCCATGAGTCGATGGACATTCCGAGCAGTTTGTGTAACTGTTCCAACTGTAAACATAATCTAGCGTACTAGAATAAAGGAGTTGCTAAATCAGGATCTTGTTGTCTATTGGGGCATCATTCGGATAGTGCAAGCGCAATTGTAAGTGATACAAGTACAATTATATTAAATTGTAGCATGAGGTTGAAAAAGGAATTGGCTGGCATTTTCAACTTGCAGACTTAATGATTATAACAATACCCACCGTTCAAGATTTGGGTAGAGTCTGTGGTTATGGAGGTGGAATATATTGCATTTGCTGCTCTTAATTAAGTGGCAAATTACGAGGCACGCATTACTTGACGTCGACCACAGTCCAAGAATAACGATGAAGGATCTATATTTTTGAGTTTATGATAATGGCCTGAAATCTGATACTAGCCCACCAATCAATCCATGCATGTAAACTGCTTGTCGTTTAGACGTGGAAATGAAGATCATTTATGCTTCTTTCTTTTTGCAAGTTCCAAAGGATTGGCATTTTTGATGACTTCAGGGAATAGATGCTCAATTCCAGTGACTAATTCCATGAAAGAAAGCGAGAATCAAAAGAACTTGACCAATGCATTTTTGTCCCAGTTTCTGGAATTTAAACCAGAAATTTGATGGTTCTGCAAAATCGGAATCAAATCAATGCTATGCTGTTTAAAGAGAATTGTATAATTGTTTGATAAAGTTTGAAGTGGGGTTACCAGTAGAAAGTAAGACTCAAGCAAGCTGTTACAAAAACTCGAACTTTTATTTGAAGTTTCTCGCTCATATACTTTGCACTGCAATTTTATTTAGATTTGTTGAATTAAGACTCAGTCTTTTCCAACTCTTGAAGTATTTGCCTCGCATACTCGAATAAACAACGTTACTAAAACAATAAAAAATCAAGGACAATCACAAGACAATAGGTCAACAACCAACCTTTACATTACTCTCTCAACTTGAATGAGAAAAGAAAAGCTCGAATGAGCTATATATAAGCATCTTAACTAGAGTCTAAGTTACATTCAGATTCTTACTAAATCTGAACTATCTAAAATCATGCTAAGATCACATCTATCTTTATCAGATTATATCGTGTGTACCAATTAGACGACAAAATAGGACTCTAACTGATTAGATAAGATAATATAAGATAACAACAGGATAAAGTTTACATTTATCTAAAACACTAACATCCTTATCCGTAAAGATCTCTACTATCTTCAGATGTTGAGTTTTACTACAACTCTAACTCCCGGCTATCGTCACATCATCTAAGATCTCCCCACGATCTCTATCCGCTGATGATGTAATGTGATCTTTTCGAAGCCTATTAGCATACTAGTCTGATCCAATGCTTCCCATAACAAGTTTGTTAATCATGATCCATCCATCCGAGCATAGCCAAGTCCTTAGGCTGTCAACTCCTTAGCCTGAGTCGAGTTAATCTCTACAAGATTCGAGGCTCTACCAAAATTCGCACCAAGTCCGATTTCACTCGCCCACGTTTGCCTTAATGTTTTTGCATGCTTCCCTCATGCGTGAATCCAACTAACCTTCCTCTAATGGCTTCTCATAAAAGCCGCTGAGAAATACTCCAAAACTTAGGGATCTAACAAAAGCCATAAATATATCACCTTCTAAAGTAAACCTTTACCTTCCGGGAAAACAAAATTATATGCATTTTGGTGAACAATGCTAAATAGTTCTTATTTCACGGGAAGATTATGAGATCTGATCCTAATTGAAAAATGGGGACCAGTTTGCTTAACCATTTTCCAAACAAGAAATCTTCAGAAAACTACAACCTGGAAACGAAGAAATCCATGGTTTAGTAAGTTACATAGTTTTTATTTAATCATTTGGATAAAGCGTTATGGTATGGATTACATATATTAAACAGCAGAAATGGAATTCTCCAGCGCAATGTGGCCTCTGCAGTTAGGTTCTGATAATGGTCAGTCCAATTCAACTCTGGAGTGCTGCAACTCATCATTGCAGATCTACTTTCCAAGTTCTTTTCCCCGACTTTCAGCAATAAAGCCAAAATCATGCTGGAAAAATAAGAAACAGGAGAAGATGGTCAACTTTAGCAGAATAATTGAAGGCTTAGATCCAAAAAAAAAAAAGTTTTTCTTTGGAAAAAACTTCTCTAGCAAATGGATAAGTGTAAGATGATACACATAAAAATTAATAATAAGCCACTGGCCTCTTCCTGAAAGGTGTTGCCTGTTGGCAACAACCACTGATTACTCCCCACCCCATGACATGCCTAAACATCTTCACTTGACGCTTTTCCAAAAAGGAACAATTGAAAGGTATAGAAAGAGTTCAAGTGACAAAAAAGAGGCCGCAAGGTGTTAGACAGGTTAGTGAAAGAAAAAGTTGGGTAATAAATTCTAATCATATAACTTCTATGGTGGAAATAATCATGACTGCCCCAATTGAAAGGGGAAAAAGGAGAAGAAAGAAAGGATTAAACTAAGGCAGGCACAAATGCGGAACATCACTCAGAATTTAATCTTTCAAGATAAAAGTGACTTTTTCAACGAGTAATTGCAGGGGGCGGTGAACGTAAAGTACAAATAGTATAAGGGAATCATTATCATATAATTATGTTATGATTGGTGCCAAATATCCACTAGAGACGTCAGTCGCTTGACAAAGGGCAAATTATTACAAGCTTGTGGGGACGATCCTTGATAAACCTGTCCAGAAATTTTCTATCAATAACTATTTCTGAGGAGCGAAATGTTTCAACTTTTTACAACAATTGTCTTCCCTTGAAGAACCAAGTTTGTCCATTTCATAATCATACAAGAGAAGCCCAATAGCACCGCAAAAGAGCCTTACATTTCTGAATTGATGGTTTAACCACTTAAATCTTCAAGGCAATAGTCACAGTTCTGATTTAGAACATCTAAAGCTTGAATGACCTGGATACGAATTTGTCAGCTCTGTGCTAGGACCAAAAAGCAAACAAGGACAGAATAGAAGCACCAAAAAAAAAAAGAGCCGCAGTCCATCTATAGTATTGGTAATCAATTCTGGTACTTTTTGAAACACTTATTACCATTTCACCTTGGTGAACTTGGAGCCAGGGTTTACAACCTGAATAATTTAAAGCCTGTGAACTGGCAAGTTCAGGACTGGTAAAGTTGAACCAACGAAAGAAATAGAAATGAAGAAGACCAGTCGTAAGAAAAAGTACAAGCATATACAGGTACTGCAAAACACAATGCTGAAAGGAATACAGTACATTCCATCACTCCATTCCACCATTACAAAGAGAGCAAAAAGAAAGAAAATTTTACCCCCCCCGACACCCATTTCAGCATGCAAAAACAGACAAGATGAACATTGTATTTCCAATTGCAGAATCTCCTTTAGCTTCCCATAAAAAAGTAGAATCACTCGCATCTCATCCTAAAAATCACAATCAACGGGTGCCACAAGATGGATTTTACAGAAACAAACAAAACTAACCATCCTGCTCATGGACCCCCTTGATTTTCATGCTTATTACGCTCTAGGATAATTAAACCCTCAATACAAGGTCTTTTTGTACTCTGGAGAGATTAACTGTACATGGAAAGGATTAAATGGAGAAATTCCCTAACAAAAGGGAGGAAAGTCGTGATCTTTATTTTTTTTTTTTTCTTTTCTTTGTTCCTTATTCTTTCTGAAGAACAATTGCCAAAGACTCCTGGCGCCGAAACATCAGATGCCTAGCGATAAAGTCATCCACTGCACGCTGAAACTCCTCCTCACTCAACTCATCCTCTGGGCACTGCTTCTCGTCGACTGACGTCACCATTTTCCGGCACTTCTCCGTCTCCAATCGTCGGAGTTTATGTTTAACCTTCTCCGAGCTTTTCCTCTTCCCGTTATCCGACATTGATCGGCGATAAACCTTTGGATGGTCTGAATCTGAACTCAAATCGGACTCAGAACCCGAGGACAAGCCCATATCATCAAAATCATTGTTCCTTTCCTCGACACACGTGTTGGTTACTACATTCACTAGAGAGATGATCTCTTTATCCTGGTACAAAGTATCATCCGTCCCAAGAGACAGAGAAAGAGTTGTATGAGAAGGAGGATTCTCTGACAAGGACTTGGGACAACGATGTTCGCTGTTTTTAATGAACTCCTCGTAGAGTTCAGTCTCAGCATTGCTCGCGGCGGGATTCTCGCCGCAAAATCTCTTGGACTTTACGAATAGAGTGGCAACAATGGCGTTGCAGAGCATGAAAACAAACAGAGGATTAGAAACAATACCGGCCACTCTCCAGAAAACCTCGCGGGAGATTCTGACGGCGAACGGAACACGAGTAGAGGCCCAACAGAGAAAAAGCAGAGCAAGACAAAACTCAATTAGTCGAAACAACCTCGTCAAGTTGGGAAGCTGATTGTAACTTCTCATGGCGCTTGCTTTCTCTGCTTTTACGCTGTCAAAATCGGAAAAGTCCATCCAATTCCAGAGATACAGGAGAGAAAACGAAAAGGGTCGAGCAGGAAAAGTTGAGAGGGTGAGGTTCTCGTGAGAAATGTCGACTAGGGTCGTTAGTTTACCAGGAAAATAGAGAGAAAACGGACAGGAAAGTGGAGGAGACAGAGAATGGAATTGTTGAGTGTGGAACAACAACTTCAAAGAGAGAACTGAACCCCGCTTGGCCGCAAATCTTTGCCTTTAATAGACTCCTGTCCTCGCCCGATTATGTTCTCGAAAAAACATATAAAAATTTGAAAATTTTAATTATCGTATTTGATTTTGTTCCCAAAATCAAGATGGGGACCATTCTTCAGACAGAGCGTGGACTATAGCTGTTTAAAGCATGCCACGTGGATTATCAAAAATAAAAAATCCTTTTAAAAATGCATTTTGGAATCATTTTTGAAATAATGAAATTAAAATATACACAAAATAATTTTACTTTTCTGTTTTTTACAACTAGAGATTAGAAAAAGGAAAAACGATGTCCATGATATTGGTAACAGATTCAATATTACTTTGTCTTATTCTGTCTATAAAATCTTAATCATTTATTTTGTGGGACCTACGTAAAATCTACGCAGGACCTACATAGAATTCACATAAATAAAAAACTGAGATTTATTGAATACAATAAAACACCATATATTGGACAGGAGATCTGGACTCCATAACATGTGGGGTCGTAGAGTGGAAGAGAAATCTAGGTTGGTGGAGGAGTAAATATTAGTGCGTGTGATGGGATAAATAGGGTGTTTTCACGTGAGGGGTGTGGTTTCCTTAGACCCTAGACCCTGCTGCACTCCTGCTAATGCTTACAGCTTTCTGTTCCGTCCACTTGCTTTGCTTGATCGAAATTATTTCTACCCACGATAGAGGGCTTCACCTATTCATTTCTTTTGAGATGGTACAAGTCAGGCCTCAGTGATTTTCTTTTTTCCTTTTTTCCTTGTGTCTATAATTTCAAAGTTTTACCCTTTCAAATTTAAGCTTGCTCCAAAGTATGATCGGTTTACCAAACATCATAACATATGCTCCTGATAAGTGAGTGGCAGGACCCTTTAGTTGAGATTCAGTGGGACTTCTTCACTTGTCTCAGTCTGAAAACTCAAAAGGTGTATTATCAGGAAAGGAGGAATATCATATCTTTTATATCATCTCTAAAACTAACACAAAGTTTAATGATGGCAAGCGCAATTAATATCTCTCTAAATAGAACTTAATGGTATGATCTATCTATAAGCACAAGCGAATGGAATTTTCTTTACAAAAAAAAGAAAAAAGAAGAAGAAGATGAAGAAGGCACTGATCCACAGTTTCACCTGTAGATTTTTGACATGGAGATAGTGAAAGAGTGCTTAACAAGTAAAATTAGAAGCATCTGAAGAGAGAGAGAGGGAGAGAGAGAGTGCAGCATGCATGCGTGCACAAACTTCGTCGTGTAAACACATGGATCGCTGTCCGTACAGTTCAGCAATTGGTTACTGTTCTCACGTGGCTCTGAAAAACTTGCTGTACTAATCCTAACTGCAATAAGATCATTTCGACGGGGTTAAAATGTAGTATTCTATATTAATCACTGTATAATAAATATATTATACAATTTTCATATTTCCTTATTAGGGAACAGAACGTTTTTACTGTTAGAGCAAAGGGACTTGTCCGTTGTCAGACAGGCTATTCTGTGTTGGCTTAATTTCTTACACAACCTCTTTACAGAGTTCCGAGGCCGGGAGGGGAGCCAGGACTTATTTCAGCCTTATATTATAACTTATTTGAAAATTTTAAATACGATTCTTCTCTTTGTATGGAAAAGATAATAATGTGACTTCTTTGAGGAGAACCAACAGAAAAGTTTCCTGAAATTGAAGTTTCACTACGTACTATTATTCAAACTTCTTGCAAGATGTACATTTCTCAATGTGTTTTACCAGTTCCTGGAAAACAAAACTGAAAGTGAATCGATCAACGACCTGCGGAGCAGGAATTGTGGTCCATGGGGTATCTGAGAACTTGGATTCACTTTGCTGCAATTCAGCCTACTGTCTGTCTTTGAGTTCTGTGACTGAAGTTTCCAAAATAAGACTTACGACATTGGTCTCATGGTCCGTGTTCTTTTTCTGCAACTCTGGCCCCTCACTGCACATACATAAGTGTCAGATTGGAGATTTTTTAGTTTGATGGACGTGTCTTACCGTCTCTTTTTCCAAGATACCAACTCTCCAACCCATCACCTCCCTACATGTGTCGCAACCCCTTCTTCTGTTTGGACCCCTACCCCTGCAATGAATCTCATGTCGGCCTGTTTCACCCTACTGTCAATGTTCTCCGCGATCTGTCCTCATTCTTTGTAATATTTCATTTGTTCAAGTGTTCAATTGGTTATTTTGCTCAAAGAAAAGGATTACATCTTGAATGAATCCTAAAGGAAACCAAGAGTGATGACAGGTTCAAACCTTGATAGATGAGATTAAAAGATTTGACAAATGAAAAAGTGGTTACCTGACCTCCAAATGAATTCTTTTGTATTCTAAAAAAAGATAAACAGCTAGATAGATGTAGAATTTATGGTCAAAAGATGGTTTTAAGTAAAATGTATATCTAGTTAGTATTAATTTATGCACTGATGTTCCTTATAAAGTTTTTTTTCCTCAATCACAATGAATTTAAACATGATAGACACGTAATTTGCAATATGCTGCTTCCTAGCTTTATTCTTTGCTCCTTTTCATGTACGTTTTTTTCAATTATCAAATGTATTTGATGCATTATTTACATTATCCTGAAAGAAGAAACAACATATTAGAGGTTAATAAGGTGCTAGTCTAGTGGTGGAAGTTTGTTTCCAAAGAATTTGCAGTCGACTAAAGTTCCTTGCTTCTGGCGTGGAAATTGACCTACTTGATCCTGATTTTCTCAAAAGGGTCTTGATTGCCTGTAAAGGCCTTGTAGAATATGTGTAAAGTAAGCTCGAGATATTGTTAACTTTGGGTATGGTCTCGTGCCAAAATCAGCTCCATGAAAACTAATGACATTGACCTATTATTGCTTTTCTCTGGCATTGGACCTCTTATCCCATTGGAGTCGCTCGACATTGGAAATATTCTTTTGGGTTATATCTTATTCATTCATACGCGGTTTGAGCGACAAAGAATCAATCCGAATGGAATCATCAACGTCATGAGGTATTGCTCTTTACTCTTTTAGCTATATCAGTAGTCACTATTTGCATTTGTTCTTTTTTATAACGTAAAAACCCACAATATATATATATATTCAAGTGTATAAAGAAAAATTTGCAAAGCTCGCTTGCATCAAGTAGCACAAGTTCGTAGATAATGAAAAGAATGATTTCTAAACACCTCAATCTAAGTATTCAAACTGATGACTTCTAACACTAAAGGCTCTTTGACTGTATATATGCATATATTGTACTATTGATTATATCGTTTTAGATGAGTTTAAAGCATCGTACCCACCGCGGCAATATATAGGGATTCCCTGTACTTAAGGTTCTGAGCTATATTTGTTGAGCCCATTATTGACATTTTTGGACGTTGTCAGGTGTGTATGAATGGGAAAATGAGCGGATTAACACTTTAGGGAAAAGGAGTAATGCATGTCAATAAAGCAAATCTCAGGCCTACTTTGAGCCAGGCTCATGGAGTTACATTTCCAAACTTTGCCTTCCCTAGGTTAAGAAGGTTGGTGGCCAACCCGAAAGCTGAAGCCTATGACAAATAGGCCAGTCCAAGACTAAAGAATTGATGCCGAGCACGGTGGCCATCATCAGATTGGCTGCCTAATTCCTGCTCCCTTGAGTGAGTTGGAGATCTATAAAATAAGAGAAGAGACACTGTTCTTATCGTATGGTTAATATGAGCTCAAAGACCAAATTCATTAGTCTAAAGAAAAGGTCAAATGACTTTTTTCTTTTCTTAAAATCACGGTTCATGTTTCGGTAAAGCCTAGAGGTTATCAATCTCCTTTCGGCTCCTGTTGGTATTCTCACTGAGATTTTTGTTTTGGTGACAGATATCCAATAATTTTTACACAGGGAGTGGACTGTCAGGATGCAGCATATTTTTAGGGAAGGCAACTAATGTGCAGACCACCTTGTTCGCCTAGCTGGGATGGGCAACTAGGGTCTCTCTTTACTCCAAGAGCCCCCTTTTGGTATTCAGGAGCTTCTCCACCGTAATGCGCAAGGCGTTATATACCCTATAATGTTACATTAATATTGTAGCTTCTCTTGTAATCAAAAAAAAAAAAAGCCTAGAGGCATCCCAAAGTTTTGGAAAAGCAAGAAGGATCTATTCACGTAATCGTACGTCCTTTTAGACTCATGAACAAAAATTGTTTCCCTTTAAAAATAATGCAGAAAGAGTTTCCTGGTCGTCGCCAAAAAAGTTATTATTGAAACTTGGTTCTGCCTGGTTTTGGCTGAACGGTGCGTTGCCATTGAGATCCATGAGTCGTCTTCCTTCTGAGATGAATCTG
>JANIPM010000231.1:54520460-54533382 GCA_027478405.1 Erythroxylum cassinoides
AATCAATATCATCTATAAAGAAATTTATAATCCATGATTAATCATGAATACCAATAACAGAACATACACATATATACCTATTCCTCATCAACTTACTACACAAATGCAACTTCATTTTTGGCCTTCATTTTACTTCTAACTTTCACTTTAATCCTTCTCACTTCAAAATATTTTATCCACCAGAAACACCAAAGCAAAACTTGGACATATCCATATTTCTCTTTCATTACTTTACCCTTGCCTATCATTTCTTAGTTCACGAATTTTCATCATTTGTTCTTTACTCATAACTAATCTCCAAAATTTCTCATTCAAATAGTTCTAACTTTTATGAAACGTTCGAGGTCTAACACCAATTCTCCTTGTAATCATAACAAAAAGAGGCTAAAAGACAAAGTAAGGAGTTCTCTTTGAGGAGATGGATATTCCTAAGTAAATTAGGGGGAGGGGGTGAATTGCCAAACCTGTGATTCCCACAAGGTTGTGAGTTGTAGTAGAAGGATTAGCTGAAATCATTAGGAAGCTCCCTTTGCTGATAAACAACCCAAAGACTATTAAACATTCAAAAGATGTTGGATTAGCTCTAAAGAGCAAGAGTAAATCATCAGCAAATGCTAGGTCAATGATGTTGATTCGCTTATACTTTTGTGGAATTTTAAGTCTCTTATATGAGTAACATTTCTTTGGACTATCCAAGATGGTACTTTTATAAAGATGTTGAACAGGTAAGGATAAAGGGGGTCCCCTTGCTCCCTTAAAATAATGAGTAATTTCTCCATTAACAAGCACACCATAAGAAATAGTAGTTGACCATTACTTAAGGGACTGGAAACCAGTAGTATCAAGAGCTATGAGAATGGAGTCCCAATTAACCATATCAAATGCCTTATGAACACAATTTCTCCCTGAGCCCTTTAAATGATAATTTTTTAGCAACCCTTGAACAAGTAAGATATTATCGCCTATGTTCCCGTTGGAGTTATGTAAATATAGTACCCTGAAAAGTAAGTGTATTTAGTTATAACCTAATTTTCTCCTAGTTACTTTTGTAATGAAAATATTTATTATTAATAAAACAAAAGAGTTTGGTTTTATTTGTATAAGCATTATATATCTAGTCATAAGGTATCAAGATTCTTTTGTAAGTAATATACATAAATATGGAGATATATGAGAAACATGATTATTATTAGAATCTAAATTAGTTTATTCACGGTTAAATATTCAAGTTGGTTGCTTAATTATGGTTTAGACTGTAGTGTTGCGATTTATCTCTATATAAGTAAAAGAATTTACTTCAAGAAAATGATCAGTTTCATGTCATGATAGTAGTTGACTATCGATAATAGCACTATTAAATGAATCTAGAATCAAGTATATTTTTAAAGAATAAAGTGGGTCGTTACTTTAATCTTAAAACATACATCTTAGCATTCTTTTATTACGAACCACAATCTTGATGAGTAGTGAACTCATATGTGTTTCATTATATTTCTTAATATGATCGGAATGAATTTTTATAGAGTATCAATCCAGTGTCTGCATCTTGAAATTATTAATTGAAACATATATCATGAAAAATTCACTGAAATAAAGACTTTATAGTGATGTCATCATTTCTAGATGTTTTGCGGAGTCGGTGATTAAATTGGTGCCAGTAATTTGATGGACTAGCTACCCATCAAGTCTTAATACCAAAATGAGATCTTGTGTATTAATTACCATATAGAGTAAAGCGGGAGATCTAGAAGGAAAAGCGAACATAAGGGCTAAGCGGTAATTTTACCATTTATTGTGTGGATGGCTATAATATGATTTATAATAAAGTTTGCAATTGGACATCTTATTTGAAATATGTATTCTCATAATATTTAGTAATTTAAGAGTTCAACCAACTGTCTTTAGAACGTAAATTATATAAGTTAAATTAGATTCTCCATTTGGCTTCTAGGAAGGTTATCAAGCAAAGTAAGAAATATAAATAGAGTTTTTAAAGCCCATGATTGAATGTTGGGCTTACTTTAATTAGAAGCTCAAATGAACATTTAATATTAGGCTTGACTTTGGTTTGATTTGATTAAGTAGATTAATTAAATTGAAACAAAGTTATAAAAGAAAGAAGGAAGGCAGTTTTTATACTTAAATGTGCAACTGTACATTTAACATTAAATTGTTAAATTAAAGATGATTTTTAACATGCTTTATCATCATTAAATGGAGTGATGATCTTATCATTAAATGGTTTAATGGTTGTCTTTTAATGATGGCATGTAATGTAAACTTTTAGCATTCATTTGACTAAAGAAAGAAAGAGGTGCATTTGATATACTCTCTCTTCCTTCTTTCATCTATAACCAAAAATGAGAAGGTCTCATTTAGGTTATTGGTCTTTTCATATAGCCATCTCAAACAAATGAGAAGAGTCTTATTTATTGGCTTATTTATAATTGATTAAAGAATGAAGTGATGCATTAAATGCACACTATTTCTTTCTTTCATGATAACCGAAATTGACAAGGAGAGTAAGAAGTCTTCTTGCATTTTTGACTCACTCTCCCCTCTTATGCATGTATAGCCGAAACTTGAATGAGAAGAGTCTCATTATTGGCTTCTTTCCTCTAAGAAAAATCTCATTCTTATCCTTTCCCACCAAAGGATCTTGTTAACCAAGTTGTCCAAGAAGAACAAGTGGTAGATTGGATTGGTCGAGGATACAACAACAAGGAGATGATACATTGACAAAAGAAAGGATACAAAAGAGTAAAAAGGTCAAAGCTATAGTAAGGATTTGGAGAGAAGACAAAAGCGAGGAATCAAAGCTGTAGCAAGGAGTCGGTATATTTCTACCACCTTGTTCTTATGTAAATTATTTTCCTTATACCGTATCATGTATAGTTGAAATATATTGATTTGGTTATGTTATTTCCGTTGCGTTTTGATTTCGAAAAAGTTTTGAAATCTACCGTTTTAGCCAAATCTTGCATGCTTTTGTTTTCGATCCAACACTTGAAAATACCAAAAACTTCATCTTTTGTCTCCTTGTGGTAGAGCCATGTCATCTATGTGCAATCATGAAGAAAGATCACAGACCATTTATAACCAAATGGAGTAGTTACTGGAGACGACCCCCATACATTAGAATGTATTAAGGAAAATGGGACAATACTTTTATTCAAACTTGCTTGAAAGGAAACTCTATGGCTTTTAGGCATAATACACTTATCACATTTAAAGTCTACATCTTGTAAATGTAAGCATAAGTTTGGAAATAAGTCATAAATAATCAAACAATGGATTTCCCAAATGACGATGCCATAGCCAGACCTATCTTTCTTTGCTTCTAACCTGAGATTGCGCATGATTTGTCATTCCCAAACTTCACTAAGTAATATAGTCCCCCTCTCTTATACCATGCCCAATGATCTCTTTACTGAGAATATCCTAAAGAAGACAAAATGCAGGATATATTAATACCACACAATTAAGCTCTTCAGTAACTTAACTCACTAACATCAATTTATTTGATGAAATGGAACAAGAAGTGTGTGAGATAAAGAGAGAGATGGTGATATGGGTACGGTTCCAACCCTTGTGATAGGATATATTAGCATTAGTAATGCAAGTTCGTCGTGGTTTTGCTATATGAGAGAAGTCACTAGAATTAAAGGTCATGTGATCTGTGGCCCCATAGTCGATAGTTCAAGCACCATCATTAGGAGTGTGAGAGTTATAGAAAACTTGTCGATAGTTACCTCGATCATTGGCTATAGTGGAAGAATTAGTCATAGGAATGAGTAATAATTGAGACTCGACAGTGACCACAGCAGCTTGACCTATACTCTTTATATTTTCCCACTTTTTCCAGGCTTGTAACTCATTCCACTAGTCTGGATACCCATGTAATTTGAAACAGGTATCACGAGTGTGTTTCGTATTCCTACAGTGGGTGCACTTGCTCCCATCAGATTGGCCTTTAGATTTTGTTGAAGTTCCTAACTTCACCATTTTTGGTTGACTGGATTTAACTCCTTTAATTGCCATAACAACTCTAATAAAGACATTATTTGCCCCAAATGCCATCACACCTGGACGAGTATCTTCCCTTCGAACATGTGCATAAGCCTGCTCAATAGTAGGAAAGGGTTTTAGCTGGAGAACATCGCTCCTAATATTGTCAAGTTTGTCATCTAACCCATCTAGAAAAATATAAAACCTTTCCTCTAGTAAAAGAGAGTTATATTTGTGAATATTTGTAGCACATTCCATTGTATTAGGACGACGACGAGAATCAATCTCACGCCATAACCCTTGTAGATTATTATATTATTTCTCAATAGATTTACCCTCTTGCCGCATCCGAGGAACACATCGTCGGAGGTCATATACTTGTGATGAGTCACTTCGATCAAAGTATGTCATAGCAATAAAATCCCAAACTTGCTTGGCCTTTGAGAATCGAATGAAATTTCCAGCTAAGGATGATTCCATTGAGTTGATCAACCAACCTTTAACAATGGCATTCTCAGTTTGCCATGTTTGAAGGTATGGGTCTGTCTCTGATGATTGTTGAATGTTTCCATTCATATATCCGAGTTTGCCTTTGCCTAAGATGTACACCATAGCAACTTGGGACCATAAAGCATAGTTAGAACTATCTAACTTGATGTTTATTGGCATTGTCGTGGAATCTATGATTAGTAACTGTGGTGAGGTTTAGGTTAGTGACAGGACTTTCATCATCTTGGCTGTTAAGGTGTCAAGTATAGATTTGGGTGAGGTGTTTGGTGGTCGTATTAAATTAGTAGAGTCTGCTAGGGATTTGGTCTAGTAACAATAAATCCAAGATCTTACTCTGATATCATGTCAAACAGTACACATATTTTGATACGTTTTACAAGATATATAGAGATGCAGGAAGAAAATTATGGAAGTTAAATATGGCCTATATATCGTCTTTGACTAAACTTAAGGTTGACCACTGAGTAAAGGAATTTGTACAACTATACTTTCTATATTAGTAACTATAACGACTCACACCAACAATTTTGAGTATGAATTACAATCTTGAGATAGAATTAAGACCCCTATCTTTCGAATAGAACAAGCACTCTAAATTTAGAGTAAGCTCGCTCTGACAAAACACTTGTAGGCTTAAAAGTCCTAGGTCCGGATAAAGTCCCTTAAGTTTCTAATCAAAGTTAAGTCCTAAAGGTCCAAAAGTTGTATGTTTAGGTAAAGTCCTATTAGTTCTGTAGTTAAAAACTAAACACTAACGTCTCTTGCAAACGATCCTCATTATTAGCAACAGCAGGAGGTCTGCTTCGAGACAGTGCAGGCACCTGGATTGGCTCTCAGAATCTAGGCTGGTACAACTCGATGGCAGTGGAACTCTGGAGAGTCTTTACAAGATTCTCGTATGTGTGGAACCTAGGATATCGCCGAATAGAGTTAGAAGTCGACTCCACTAATGTATTCGAGACTCTCTTTTTGGCAGCTTACAGATCTATGACGCTCAACCTCATTGTCAAGGGTATTCATAAGCTTCTCACTCGGAACTGGACTGTTATTTATCGGCATATCTATCGAGAGAGTAACAGATGCGCTGACTGACTAGCGAACTATGCTGGTCAATTTGATGTAGGCATTATTTATTTTGAGACTACACCCATTGGGTGTCACCTCCTCTTTTCAGAGGATTTGTCGGTGAGTGACTCCCCTAAATTCACTGTGTAATTTGTTGCGTTGTTTTCCTTTTAATCAGAAAATAAAAATAAAAATAAAAACATAAAGACTCGTAAGTCTTACATCCAAGTGAAGTCCTTCAGTTCTCTAGTCACAGACAAAAAATGCGAAGCCATGCATACCTTAAGTCTATGATAAGTCCCAGTCTAAATACAAAGCCCAAAGGCCACAAGCTTTAACTCAAAGGTCTTTAGCTCTGTGTGTGGTGGTAGCAACTGAGCATTGCTCAGGTATCAAATCCTTATTTGGATTTTCAAGCGTGCCGTCTGCCACTAAATTTTTTCACCAATTGGAAAGGAAAATTCCAGCAACCACCAATCCGTATTTATTTTGCACTTTTGACATGTGTTAATAGTAACCACGAAGCTTGTCTGTTGCTACTCATGTCTTGGAGTTCTGCTTTCGTGGGAAACTATAGTCAAAATGTTGGTAACAACGCTGTTTTTCACTCCCCCACCTGGAAATTTCATCTTTCTCGATCTTCCAAGCGTGATAAAGAGAGACCTAGTTTAAATATCCGTTTCCCAGCTTCAAAATCGACTTCTTCTGGTGGCTTTGGTTCAAAGAAAGCTGCTTTCTTGTCGCACACAATGACTGAGTTGGTCAAGGTGTCTGCTTTTAGCGATAGAGACAGTGAGGAAAATGTGGGGTTTTTCCAACATGAAGCAGCTGTTAATGGAATAACTCAATTCCGTTCACAATTGATGGCTTTGGGATTTGAAGCCACGCTCAATCGTCTGGTATTGTTCTTCTCTTTGCATTGGGTTGCTATTTTTCCTTAGAATTTGATTTCTAATAACGATGAATTTCGTTGGCTGAGATAGAAATGAAAGTTTATAGAGACTTTCCTTGGATAGGAGTTTCTTATTTTGGAGGATTTAATTTTGAACTTGGTTCTATAATTTAAGTCTATCTGTAACTTTGTTCTTAGGAACTGTGTGTTCAAGGGGGATGGCACCCGTATCTCTCAACTAAATACAGTATCAGGCATAATGTGTAGAAAATTGGGAACCTCTCTTTCTTCAGATGGAAACTTAAATCCTATACAAGTTCAGGCTCATCCCCATCCAACCCATAAACTTTGTTTGGTCCTTTAGACGTCACATTTATACAACTGCATTATTTGATTTAGGGAAATCACTCCACTGGGTTAATTATTAAGGCTAGTGTTTCTTAAACCTGCAACCAGATTTGAGCGACAATGTTATCCCAACTTGTTTGGTATGTTTTATCTGTTGACGTGTTTTTTTCCCTCTGTATTCTTCATTGAGTACGTTAAATCTTTAGATTACAGTCTTTTTTTCTCTTGCTGGAATGCTATTTCTTGTAGAGCAAGTGGCTTGTAGCTGCCATTTTTGGTGCTATTGTTATCTGGAGGCATGATGCTGAAGCCTTGTGGGCTGCTATGGGATCTGTTTTAAATTCTATCCTCTCAGTAATACTCAAACGGATTCTGAACCAGGACAGACCTTTTGCAACATCCAGATCTGACCCTGGGATGCCATCTTCACATGCACAATCCATCTTCTATATCGTCATATTTGTCATTTTGTCAAGTAATTCTTTTACTCATCTTTTCGCGGTGTCGATACGAGACCTATGCAGATTTATATCCTCATGAAGTGCAGCTTTTGGCCCTATAAAACTGTTCATTACACTAAATTGAATATTTTTATCACGCTCTACATTCATGTGCCATAGTTTTGCCTAAATGCATGAAATGCAAAAGATTACTTGGAACAAGCTACAGCTATTTCAACAAAAGTTGTTTCAATGTTTTATGTAGAAAGGAATTTGGATTAATCTATAGCTTGTGAACCGAAAATTTGAATTTTATGTTACATAGAATGCAACTCTCTGTTGCATCAAATCAGTGTCAGATTCAATGTTTCATTTTAAAATGGACTGACAATTGCATGTCGAATGTCAATGCCTGGCATTTATTTTCAGTGAATTTGGATAGGTACGGGGAGATGATCAGATGAAACCAATCCTTGAACCCTGAACTATATGTGCTTCTAGGCCCAGGTTCTTGCATACAGATCAGGGCTTGTAACCACAGTCCACGGTCATCTTCTTGTTACCAGATGATTGCAACGATTCGTGTCATTACGCATGTCTATATCTGTTGATCTTTTTGGTACAAGTATTGATTAGTTCCTTGAAGCATACTAAAGTTGTACTGACTTTCCTTTTACAATTTTGTCTGGCTGCATGTTGTGCTCTATCAGCCGTGCAATGTCTGGGAGTGAATGAGTTGACGTTGGTTCTCAGTGCTTTGACATTTGCTTTTGGCTCATATCTTGTAAGTACTACAGACGAATCCATGCTTGGGCAAAACTGTAGTACTTTCAGTTTTGCCAAGAAGCAATTAGGAATAATGAAACCCAAGTGCTTGCCATTGTCAGCAATACACAATTTGTAATAGTTCCTTATAATTTTTACTTCAAGGGAGTTTATTGTACTCTCAGGGCCAAGGGAGTGAAATTCTTGGGTAAATAATGACGATAAAAACTAAAAACCTGAAATGGGCATCTTGCTAATATTTTCCTTTTCTAACTTCCCTCTGTCGCAGGCGTGGCTACGAGTCTCACAACAACTTCATACAATTAGTCAAGTGTTCGTTGGTGCAGCTGCAGGATCTTGTTTTTCTATTTTGTGGTTATGGCTATGGAATGATTTTGTGCTGAAAGCATTTATTTCTTCTTTGTGGGTTCGCATAATTGTTGTTACGGGAGCTGTTGGATTCTGCCTTGGTTTTCTTGTGTATGTGATCCGTTATTGGCTCAACGATGATTGACAAACCTTATTAAAAGATTGACAGATTTGTAACTGATAGATTTGTAAAGTTTCAAAACGACAAAGTTATTACTTTTGCAGGTAATTTAGAACGCATTGAAAAAATGTAATATGAAAAGGTGGTTTATATGGTTAGATTCGGGTCAGAGGTTTGTCCATAATGTGGTAAACCTTGTGCAAGTGATGTATACTAACGAGTATGAATGTGCTCTACTAATAGCGATATCTCAAATCTTATTAGTCACATACTGCTAACAACTAATCGTCAATTTCTTCTACTCTGAGAATAAGGTAGCTGCTGGTGCTTGTGGAGATAAAGCCCTCTTGTTCTTTACTTAGCACTCTTAAAGTACCTAACAATCAAAGCTTCGCAGAATATCTTAGCCTCTCAGTAGACTTTCCATGTCCAGTGGACGTCCTGAATTAATGTTAATCCGGATTCCATGGCTGAACTTGTCATGTTTAGGGCTAATGCTGCAAGTGTCCTTGTAATGAGTAATTTGTGACCTTCAAACTACCAAGCATCAACAAGTTATTAGTAGGGAAAGAGATTGACTAGTTCTTATCGTTATCTGCAAAGACGAGGAGTTACCTGGAAAATGAAATTCTAAGGGGTACAACCTAAGAGGAAGATGCAAATGGAACGCGAAACAAGACAACTATTCAGCTTTTGCATAGTCCAATCCAATGTGCAATTTGCCTTTCTATAACTTGATGACAGCCTTTATTCTGATGAGAGGCATGTATCCTAGTGGACCAAATCCTCTGTACCCACTACCCAAGACTAACCCTGTGCCATTCAATCATGGCCACAAATTTTAATAGGACCCACTAAAATTTGTGGTTATTAAAATTTGTGGCCATGATTGAATAACACAGGGTTGGTCTTGGGTAGTGGGTACAGAGGATTTCACTCCGTATCCTAGAGGTAAAGATCTCCCATGAAAACATGCCCTACATTTATTTAAATTTGCCCTTCAACAAGCATCAGACAGTAAGCCTCCACTAAATCAGAACCTAGGTAAGTGTCATGCAATTGCAATCATGTTCTCTTTGATCACCTCAGATAATATAAGGAAGAGGTTATAATCTTAGGAGTGGGAGCAAGCCCTTCGTATTCATAAACGCCAACAAGGCAAGTCTTTCGTAGCTACATTCAGCTCCTGTAACAAGGATATGAAGAGAGAGCATAAGAGGCATAATTTTAGTGGCATAAAACTGGTTAACGAATGAATGACAGCTCAACCTACCTTTAGCAAAATATGATTGTAACTAGAATGCTGTGCTTCGGGAGCTAGGCCTAAACTGCATTTCTAACTCTTGAAGCAGATAGCAGACAATACAGGCTGAAGGCTGGAAGCCCTGTAGTGTAGAGGAATTGCATGGATTCAAGTTCACAACTTCATCCTAGAAATCATCCACCATATACTAATTAATCACGAATGTTGACGTATCATTGTTCAACATTTCTTCAGGCTTTTTTACCAACTTTGGGTGGATTTCCCATTTGGTTTAAGCATGCTGTCAAAGGCACCTGCTTTTTGTTTTTTTGTTTTTGTGTGGCAACAGGGTGACCTGAACTTGACTGTTGGAGAAAGGTAGCAAATGCCACTTGAGCTAAGGCTCATTGGCGCAAAAGCACTTGTATGCCCAGCTGCAAAGAAGATGAATCTCCAACTGAATATTGTCCCATCCATGGTGACATCTTCCTGTGAATACAAAAACTCGTCTTCAAACGAATCCAACGATCTGGTAATGATAATTTTGCCTAGCTAATCTTCAATATAATTTAGAAAATACTCAATCTCATTGTTGGCCATATCTGACCCAGAGCCCACAAAGTCCAACATGTCATATATATCTTCCTCCTCTGGATGAGATCGATCACCAGACACAAAGACAAAAAGTTGATTCTTTACCTTAATCCAGGACCATCCTGGCTCTTTAATTACACCCTTCAATCTCATCCCTTTTCTTGTATCTGCTGCTTCTCTCCACCTTCCTTTGGCAGCATACAGGTTAGCCAAGGTAATGTGTGCCCCTGCACAATTTGGATCCTGCTCAAGAATCTTCTCTGCAGCACGTCTTCCACGATCAATATCACCATGTTCCCTACACGCCCTGAGAAGTGCTGACCAACTGAGATGATCCCGTTGACATGGCAAGCTTTGGATCATGTTTTCTGCCTCACTTAACCGTCCAGCTCGGCAAAGAAGATCAATCATGCTGCCATAATGTTGCTTGGAAGGATGAATCTTGTACTCTTTGCTCATTAAATTAAAGTAGTGGTAACCCAAATCAACCAGTCCAGCATGGCTGCAAGCAGTGAGAACACCTAAGAAGGTGACTGAATCTGGTCTCAAACTAGCCTCAGGAATCCTCTGAAACAAATCAATGGCTTGATTGCTGTACCCATGCTCAGCATAACCATTAATCAGTGCTGTCCATGATACAATATCATTGTTTTCTCCCTCTTCAAAGACTTTCAAAGCTTCCTTAATGTTACCACATTTTGAATACATATTAATCAGAGAACTTTGAATCAGAGAAGTCTGTTCTAACCCAACACAAAAAACATGGGCATGGAGTTGCTTCCCTTGATCAGGAATTGCCATGTTACCACAAAGACTGAGAACACTAGAAAAGGCAAAGTCATTTGGTCTTGGCCCTTCATTTCTCATCCGAGACAGATACCGGAAAGCCTCCTCTGCATAGCCTCCTCGAGAACACCCTGTAATCATAGTGCTCCATGAAACTATATCTCTTTGAGTCAACCCTTCAAAGACCATAGAAGCCAAGGTTAGCAGACCACATTTTGCATACATGGTCATGATTGAATTAGCAACTGAAAGATAATCCACAAGACCAAGGCGTACAATATGGGCATGTAATTGTACACCCCATTCAATCCTCCCCATATTGGCACAACCAGAAATAACTGCTGCAAAAGTGAACTCGTTAGGATTTACACCCGTTTCTCGCATTGTTTTAAATGATTTAACAGCATTTTCCTCTTGACCATTCTGAACATACGTTGTTATACACGTTGTCCATGAAACCACACCCTTCATGCTCATACTTTTGAACAAACGAGAGCCGTAGTCAAACTTTCCACATTTGTTATACATAGTAACAAGAGTATTAGCCACAAACGAGCTTTCGTGAACCCCTCCCTTTATGGTTTGAGAATGAATTTCCCTTCCATAATCCAAAGCACCTGAATCGGCACAGGCTTTTAATGCAATAGCAAAACAATACGAATCGCACACAACTTTTGATTTCAACATATCAGAGAAGTAAAACAAGCTCTCTTTGTAACGACCAACACGGACAAGCCCGGTAATTATAGCTGTCCATGATACAACATTCTTTAGAGGCATCTCCTCAAAGATCTTGCAACCATGTTCAACTTTGCCAATTTTCATGTACATATCCAAAAGCGCACTACCAACAAAAACTGAGTCGACAAAGTTGCTTTTAACCGTATACCCATGTAACGATCCTCCGAAACCAACATTCAAATCAAGGCCACAAGCCTTGAAAGCAACGCTAAGTATAAACGGGTCCATACGAACTCCAGGCAGAACCCACATCTTTGAAAACAAAGCCAACGCCTCAACAGCGTCCGAGGCATTCACATAACCAGTAATCATCGTGGTCCATGAAATCTCGTCTCGAAGAGACATTGTATCAAACACCTTACGAGCTTCAAAGAATCGACCGGTTTTAACCAATTCCTTGAGTTGGGAATTCACTTGGAACACATTCACGGGATAAGTGAGTTGGGTTTTCCATGTTAAGTTATTTGATGCCTCCCGAGACGAGAACGCTAGGTCTATGTTCTCTGTTGCTGTGCATGCGACGGTACACAGTCGCCTGAAACTAGGCCTAATCATACTTGGGAAAGAGCCATTTCATGGCTGCTTATGAACTTTTTCTTTGAGAGGAGTTTGCGCGAGTCCCGTATTGGCCCAACCCAAAACTTTCTCCAATGTTCGTCTCGGAATCTAAATTTTTTAATTTATATTGAAACTTATTTACGAGACTTTATCATTATTTAATAATAATTATTATTATTTATAAAAAAATAATATGCTCAATATATATATATATATTTTATCATAAGAGATAAAACAAAACCTTAAGGCTTTGTTTGGTCAGCATGGATTCTTACTTGAAAAAGTAATCTTTTCCTTAAAATTTATATTATCACGTTTGGTTCACTTTTTTTAATAGTTAAGGAAGTAAAAATTTTTTCAATCTAGGGAAAGTAATAGCACTTTACTTAGATTCTAAATCTTAGCCCCCTTGATATTTAGATTACTTTCTTCAGGAATTTAATCAAAAAAATACATGAGTCAATTTAACCATTTCTTCTTTC
>JANIPM010000231.1:54555826-54572740 GCA_027478405.1 Erythroxylum cassinoides
AGAAACAATTTCTAACTAAATTGAATAATAATTCTCTAAACAAATAAAGCCATAAATTTAATTTATCTTAATCAAATTGAAATAAATAAATTTAATTTAAGAAACAATTTTCTTAATTAAAGAGTCTAATTAATTAATTTCAATCTAATTAAAACTGATTAATTCAAATTTTAGACACAAAATTTATAAAATTAAACTAAGAATCAATAAATTATTAATATTAATCATATTAAGAAAAACAACTACTTCAATTTTGCAATTGATTTGATAATTAATTTAATTAATATTAACTCTTTGAAAAATTAAACTAAATTTCAAAATAATCCTAATAGAATAACCCTCTGAAAACAATTAGAAAATCCTTTCCCAAATTTATAAGGGATTTAAACTAATTTATTCTTAATTAAATTAATTTAATTAAAAGTAAGGTTTAGAACATTAAAAAAAACCAATGTTTTACAAACTGAACTGGACATAAAATTTATAAGAATAAGAACAAAAATAAAATATTTTATTGGAATAAGAATACACCAATATCTATTATGATTTAACCTAAAAAGTATTAAAAAATAATTGAGTATACTATTGTTAGAGAAAAAGTATAGAACTTAAATAATCAAAACAATTTACATGACCTCCAGTGATTTTGAAGCTGATTAGCCAAATTTAGAAGGCACCTACCGACCAATGGAAATTGACGCTCAAATGAGGGAAGCATGTTTGTTCTTTGCCTGTTGCTGTCGTTCCTTGTCTGCATCCCGCTGTTAGCGTTGTTGGCTTATGTCTTCTCTAGTGATGGCCACCAACGAAGGTAACTACTCCAAACGGTGCGGAAGATGCTGCCTTTGTTGGTGTGAAGCTATCGACAGTTCCAGCTCGTTGCTCCCAGCCTTCACTCCAACTTGTGGCAAAACCCTAGTTACATGTTTTGGGGTCAAGCATCGTCCATGGTGAGTTATTTTATGGCAAAAATTTTCCCTTTAACACAATTACCAAAATCCAAAAACTCACATATGGTTCTTTTCCTACATAATTACTATACTTCACAAATCCCGCCTATTTTGAGTTTACCTTCATGCCCTTCCTTAATACCCATTTCAACCTTGTTCTGACCTTCCTACAGCTAGTGCCAATCATCTTTTCCAAAGGTAACACTGGAAATCAGGCGGTCACTCACTATCATGGCTGACCTGTCATCGTCTTCATGTTCTTTCCCGCCTCTGACTTGGGAGCAGAGCATCGGACGTTCGATAGTCAACTCGAAAAGGCCAATAGAAATAGGCGATGTTTAAGCGAAGACGACAGAGGGAGGTGGTGCCTAGAGAGACAAGCTTGGTGTTCAACATAATAAAGGTAAGCTAAAATACTATCAGAATGTGTTACAAGATGGTATAGTTTCTCCCCCAGTGGAGTTGTTACACGCTGGTGCTAGAGCATGGTTCAATGCTTTAGTCGGGCTTTTCTGATCCAAACGAATGGCATTCCCAACTGTTGATGCGTCGACAAAGGCTAGATGGAGTAAAAAAGGATTTGAAAAAGCAATGGTCATGGAGGATGGGGTCAATATTGTTTAAGTTCTCTCCGAATTCAAACATTTGTGAGATACTCGAGTTAGGACCATGGCACATAGGAGACTAGCCCTAGGCCGGGGATGGGTATGGATAGGAGCTCCATAGAAGTGATATCGTTATGGGTTCAGTTTCATAGTCTTCCAATGGAATATTGGACGGTGGAGAGGTTGAGCCATTTGGCTAGTGTTTTAGGTAAGCCTATATGCATGGATTCTCAGATGGCAGCTATGGATAGAATCGGGTATGCAAAAATTTGTATTGAGGTGCTGAAGGATGCAATGTTGCCTGAAACTTTGTCCATCATGCAACTTGTAGAAGTAGGGGAGTTGGTCAAAGATAGTATTACTATTACTTATCCTTGGAAGCCGAATGTTGTAAGGAAAAAGTGGGTAGCTACTTGGAGACTTTTACAGTCTAGTTGGCATAAGGATTTAGTGAATGACGTGCTCAATGTTGAGGGGCAGGGAAGGTAGTTAGGTCAGGGGCAGATTCGGAAGGAACATGGACTTATGGCTAATGTGGAAGAATCATTGGGTGAAGAAAGAAATGGGTCGACCCAGGGGAGTGATGTTACTGCTGGGATTAATCTGGTGAGAAGGCAATCTAAGGAAAGGATCACGCTCACTAATAAAAAGAAGGTGGATAATTAGGTAAGGACAGGGTAGAGCAGAGAAGGGAAGGATATTAACTTTGAGAATGCTGTTAACGGGGAGTCCATATGTCCTTAAATTACAACACATTGTGAGAATGTCATAGCAGAAGCGGTGCTAGTAAATGGGGTTAAAGTTGGTGGTTTGATGGAAAAACTGAAGCAGTTGATCACGGAGGATACAGAAGACACAAAACAAAGCACTAGCAATGGGCAAGAAGCCAGCTCAGGTGGGGCTGGCTATAAGAAATATGGGAAGGAAGAAAGGGAAGAAAAAAAGCACAAAGGGGTGATGTCCCCGGAGTGTCTTTTTTAAGATGTCGATATTAGTTTGGAACACGAGGGGGCTGAATGACCGCTTCAAAAAGCTGATGGTGAAGCAACTAGTAGCGGATAAAAGCCCCTATTTTGGTAGGACTTTTAGAAACAAAAATAAAGGCCACTGCGGATTGGAAGGGATTAGCCTTTTTGGGGACTTAATTGAGTTTCATTGCAAACCATGTACATCATTATAATGGTAGGATAATATATTGGTATAATTCGGATAAAGTAGAGGTTCATGTGCTCAAGATGGGGGATCAATACATGCATCTGCAGTGTGAGTTAATTGGGAAGGGTCAATTTGTGGTAACATTAATATATGCCTCTAATTTTGCATTCCAAAGAGTTAAGCTATGGAAGGAGCTGCCGGAGATACATGCTGGGATGCAAGGTCCATGGATGGTAGTAGGTGATTTCAATTGCTGCCATAATTCTACTGAAGTTGAGGTAGGGGTGAGATTTTATGGAGGAGTCGGAGTTGAACTCAATCAGTTATTTCTTAGCACTAATCTGGTGGATCTCCGAGGTAGTGGTAGATGATTCACCTGGGAAAACAAACAAAAAGGGCATATGTTCATTCAGAAGAAGCTTGACCAGGTGTTGCTAAATCAACAGTATAGTTGTGTTTGGGGAATCAGAATGTTATGATCATGCACCCATTCTAATTCAACAGATGTGTGATGGAAATAGGTCTGGAGCTCCATTTCGGTTTTTCAATGTATTACTTCAGGCTGAGGGATTTATGGAGATGATTGCGCATATTAGGAGGACTAATGTTTAAGGCTATAAAGCATTTCAGTTGATGCAGAAATTGAAGTTGGCAAAATGAGAGATTAAAGAGTTTAGTAAGCAACGAATAAGGAATATTCAGGAGATGGGTAACAATTTGGTGGAGATACAAAAGCAATGTTATAGGGACCCCCTGAATGAGAGGTTAAGAGTACTTGAGGCTGATCGGATGCATAAATACCTGGAGGCTTTGAAATTGAATGACTCCTTTATTAAACAAAAAGTGAGACAAAGTTGGCTGAAGGAAGGGGACATCAACACTAAGTTTTTTCATGCGGCTTTCCTAGCAAGATGTAACACAAATACAATTACTGAGTTTTCGGATATGGGGGGAAATGTACTGCGGGGTGTCTGAACACATTAGGGAATATTTTGTACAACTTATGGGAAATGCTAAAGCTGCGGGGAATGGTTTTGGGGTTAAGGATATGTTGGAATTCACTCCATATCAAGATCAACTGGAAATGTTAAGTGCTTCATTTTCCACTCAATAAGTGGAAGAGGCCTTGTTTCAACTTAATGGTTTAAAAGCGCCTGATCCTGATGGATACTCAACTGGTTTTTTTCCAACAAACATGGTATATCATAGGTCAGTTGGTAATGGAAGTAGTACTTGAGTTTTTCTCGTCTGTTAAACTTCTGAAGGAGATCAACCATACTTATATATGTTTAATACCCAAGAAAGAGTGACCATAATGGATTATGGACTATCGTCCTATTTCGTGTTATACAATGGTGTATAAAATCATAGCTTCTCTTTTAGCAAAATGACTGAAAGGTGTATTGGTTGAAGTAGTTAGCAACGCCCAAGGGGCTTTTCTTCTGTCGAGAAGTATTGGGGATAACATTCTATTGCCGCGAGAATTATTAGGAGCTTATCATACAGGCAAAAAGGCTAATAGTTGTGCCTTAAAGATTGATCTTTTTAAAGCATATGATACGATTGGTTGGGGATATCTGAAGGACTGCATGGAAGGGATTGGTTTCCCTTCAAGATTTTGTCACTGGCTACTTCAATGCATTCAAACTACCTCTATGAGTATCTTAATTAATGGAATTCCGACGAAGTCATTTAGGATCACTAGAGGAATTAGGCAAGGGGACCTCTCTTCCCTTACCTATTCCCTCTAGCGATGGAGGGTCTTTCGAGATTATTGACTAAAATGGTTCAGTGTAATGGGTTATATCAATTCCATTATAAATGTAGAGATATTAAACTGTCTCATTTGTTATATGCTGATGATGTGATATTATTGTGTAAGGTTGAACTACATGTGCTAAAGATGATGATGAATTTGATGAACATTTTTTTCTCAATGGTCAGGAATGAAAATGAATATCTAGAAGAGTGGCATTTATGTGTCCTCAGATGTTCGTAATAGGGAGTGGATCAGTAGGGTGGTGGGGTTGCCTCGCCAAGAAACACCGTTCAAGTATCTGGGAGTTCCAATCACGTCGGTTAAGCCACGATTTTCTGATTTCTTGTCTTTATTGGAAAATTTGAAAAGTCACTTCAATGCATGGCAGAATCGGTTCCTCTCCTTTGCTACTAGAGTTACTGTAATTGTTTCAGTGTTGAATAGTATGCATGTACATTGGGTTGGTCACTTGGTTCTTCCGAAGAGAGTCAAAAAAGAAATGGAGAGGATATTGAAATCTTTCTTATGGACTGGTAAGCATGACAATGGTAAGGGAGCTAAAGTCAAGTGGAGTGAGATTGTAGTGCCAAAAAAACAAGGGGTTTGGACATTATTTCGATCAATCAGATGCAAAGCGTCTTGTTTTTAAAGAGAATCTGGCAGTTATTTATGGATAAAGAAGCATTGTGGGTCAAATGGGTGCAGGTATATCATCTTAATGGGTAAAGTTTTTGGCATATTCAGTTAAGGTATGAGCATTCTTGGATTTTTAAAAGTTTGTTGCAATTACGTGAATTGATTTATCCTACTATCAAAAGTAAAGTTGGGAATGGAGAAGATACAAGTTTTTGGTTAGATAATTGGAATGAACACAGCCCTCTTTGGTTGAGGAATGATTTAGATGTAATGAGAAGTAGAATCTCTAAGGAAGCATCGATGGCATGGGTAGTTTAGAAGAGGGCACAATTGCATAGTTACAAGTATGGCCAACTTCTAGACCAGTATATGAATGGTGTACTACTTCAAAATGAGACGCATATGAGGATTTGGGCAGTAAACCAAGTGGGAGAATTCACAACTAAATTAGCACATGGCTTAGGGAGACAGCTGCAGGAAGAAGTACCATAGGCTGCTTTGGTATGGAAGCAGGTATTAAGTCCCAAATTTGCTTTTTTTTTTCTAATGGTTGACTATTAAAAATAGATTGAGAATAAAGGATCAATGAGTTGGTAGTTATGATCCCATGTGTGTATTGTGTAAGCATGTTAATAAGAGTAGAAATCACTTGTTTTTTAAATTTGAATTTACCAAAGCGGTGTGGAGTAGAATTTTGCATATGATAAGAATTCAGAATTTCTCATATGGATGGAATGAGCTGTTGGAAGACATTATCAGGATCACAAGACCAAGGAGGCAGGATGGTCTCATCATTAGGACCTCATTCTAGATGGTGCTTTATCACCTATGGAGGGAGAGGAATAGATGCTTATATAAGCGAGTGGAACAACACAAGTACGAGCTCGCTGATAGTGTAGTTAACTTTATTAAAGAGGCAACCATAGTGAATGGGAAGCAGACCTTCATTTGACTAGAGCTTAAAGTAGACCTTCATTCGACAAGAGCTTAGAAGGAGATGGTATATTTAGATAATGCATGTGGTTTGGGTGGAATGATCGTAGTGGAATAGAAATGATTGTATTATTTTTGTAATTATCCTTGTAATAGGATTGTAACTTTTGGTTTTCCAATTTGATAATATAATTTCTTTACTTTTCAAAAAAAATTCCCTTTAACAGTGGTGATTTGCCATTAGTTTTTGGGCAACTGTCACCCAGGGAATTATTGCCATTGATCGTTGGCTTTACTACTAATGTTTGGTGTTTCTCCAACACGTGTCAAATTCAACTGTGACTTCCAAACATCATCATCACCTAGTCCTAAATCCTGCAATGAAGTAGGGTCTGGGGAGGTCTAATAGTACGCAGCCTTACTCCTACATAATAGAGAGGCTATTTTCAGTGGACCCGCATACAAATGAGACAATATAAGAATGATGCAGGTTACAAAAACAATTCATTAAAAAAATTATGGGAATACCTGGAGGTCAAATCTGCAAGAACCTAATAGTCTACAAAGTCTGTCCCTCCTTGTCACTCACTAAGTAAGGGGACCTTCCTTAGAGACCTTGCCAGCATGACCCCCTACTGTCCCCCGCGCATGCCGTGCAATCTATGTAATGTGACACGGCATCTCTGAGCAACTACTATGCTGATTTGGGTAACTGGAACAGTTAATCCTTTACCTTTATCTGATCACGCCAAACTTTTCTATTTTGAGTAACTACCTCATTAAGGGCCAACTCTGACATATCCACCTTGATCACTTCCCGTTAGTTCTTGTACGGCCTCCCTCTCCTCCTCTTATATTCACTAAGTGTTATTCCCTCATAGCTTCGTACCGAAGCGTCGGAAGGCCTCCTCTGCACATGCCCATACCACCTAAGCCAGTCTCTTAACTAGTCAGCAAAGCTGGCTACCCGTAGTCTCTCTCTCACCACCCAATTCTATACCTTATCTCTCCTGGAAATGCCACATATCCACTTAAGCATTCGCATTTCTGCTACTAACAATTGTCTTATATGCCTACGTTTGGTAGACCAACACTCTGCCCTATATAAGATGGTTGGACGAATCACCGTTTTATAAAACTTCCCTTTGATTTTTAAAGGAATCTTCTTGTCACATAACACCCTTGATGCACTTCTCCATTTGGTCCAGCCTGATCTAATACGATGTACAATATTGGCATCGATATTACCATCCCTCTGAATGACAGACTCGAGATACTTAAAACTCGTCCTCTGTGGTATGACGTCGGTACCAATTGCTACCATCGCCTCATGCGCCACCTAGGTTCCTGAAAAGTTGCATTCTAAATACTCCGTCTTAGACCTGCTCATCTTAAAACCTTTCGATTCTAACGCATCTCTCCAGCAGTCTAACTTGGCATTGACCCCCTCCTTGATCTCATCCACTAGGACAATATCATCCGCAAATAACATACACCAGGGTACCTCTCTTTGAATATGTTTTGTAATCTCATCTAACACTAATGTGAACAACAAAGGACTTAACGCAGATCCTTGGTGGAGCCCAACACTGATAGAAAACACTAATGTGAACAACTGTGACTTCCAAAAAGCCACCAACAAAACACGAAATGCAAGCCAAAAAATTAGTCTACATTCACAAACAATACAGACGATCCAACAAGTTCATTTAACCATATGAGGCATCTTATTCACCAACGCCCAAAAACCAACATGTATGGGACTCGACATGCATAACGCCACATTCAGTTTTCTAGTCGCAACCCATACCGTAACCTTTTCTTGTTACACATGTCTCCAGCAATAAGTCTCAAGACCAACACCCAAAATACAAACCTAATAGCAGGCAATAAGGAAGATTTTTACAAGCCCAAAACAAAATCATTTGTTCGTCTAAGTCACCTCACTTTTTTAATAAGATGCTAGAAAAATTCTAGGGTTACTTTGATTTTACGATTTTGTGACATGAGATTTTAGATTTCTAAAATCAAAATTATAAAATTATTGATTCTAGATTTATATAATTTGAACTCTTCAAATTTCTACTAATTAGGACAAAACATGATTCTTAGGGTTTATAATGAATTAAATTAAATATTTTCATATTAAATTGAATATAACGAATTAGGGTTTTATTTCAATACCATTTTAATATCAATAACAATCAAATGAATCTAATCAAATTATATAATTAAAAGTTGCTCTAATACTACTGTTAGAAAATCGAGATGGAAACTAATCTCGACCGCTGTGGAATAATTACGAAACTTTTTTGTATTTTGATTTTCGAAAACCAAGATCACTTTAATTCTATAAAATGGTTCATGCATAAATTATAATAAAGCATGAATCTTAATTCGTACCTTATTCTGAAGCTTGATCATATTCTTTTCGTATCCTTTAAATCATTTCTAAAATCGATTCATCTAAACCATTGTAGTTGCACTAGTGTTTGACATTTAACGTTATCCATAGAACAAGATGAGAGAACTCTGTACTTTTATAGAGATGATTTAAGCAAGAAATGCTAGCTCTATTAGAGTTTAAGTCTATTTATACTAGATTTTGGATATTTTAGTAATTTAATTAAAATTAAATTCTAATTTCAATTAAACTCTTATCATAATTACAAATAATTCTAATTAAATACCAACTATGTGAAAATAAGATTCAATATCTCATATTGATCTTTATTTATTAAATATCTCATATTTAATCATAAAGTTTCTCAAACTTTACAATTAAGTCTAGCTTGATTAAAATATCTTTGCTCTCTTCAACCTATTCTTTATATGAGATCCATAAAGTTCACAAATATGCTGACAATGAATATAAATAATCACTTATAATTCAATTCTTTCATCATACAATGTTCATATTAGACATTGATCATGGAATTAATGTCTACTCTAATTTAAGTCCAATCATATTAGCTCTCCACCATTAGCTATTGATTTAATTAAAGACGTTTGTAAACTATTTACAAAACGTCATTCCACTTTGGCCAAGAATTTTTCAAGTCAATACTAATCGAGAAGAACATAACATTCTCCTGAATTACTTTAGGTTGATGAATCCTTTGTTGATCACTTAACTTCATCCATATAGTTCATGTTATGTCTAATGACTATTGACTGAACATCATATGATTAAAATAGGTCATAAGTAATATTAAAACATAGCAATCCTTATATAAGATAATTTTAGAGGCCTTAAGTCAAATAATCACTTATACAATCATTACAATAAAAATTTCCATAGACATACAAGTAATGCTGTCACAACCCGGTACCACATCGGGCTCATGACAACTGCCGCATAACCGAGCTAAGGACATTATTGGTATCCTTAATCTGACTATGCAAGGCTAACTGAATATCTTTTTTATTATTTTATTTTTTAAAAATTTGGGTAGCACAATGACAATATTTTAAAAATCCCAAAACCTGCAAACAATTTCAAGCTCACTTCTATATTCACAACCCACCACAACTTCAGGACTTTAAAGTCCACTCAAGGCAATCTCAACAATAGTATTGAAAGTTTATACATTAAGTCTTTTACAACAACAAATAATCAAAAGTTAAGTTTATATAATCATAAAGTATATCAACACAACCAAACTAATAAAAATAATAAAATAGTTCATGAGCCACTATACAACAAAAATAAAAACTAAGAAACTACCCACATGTGGTAAAATCTCGAAAATGTCAAAAGATCACACGATCCACTCAAAGCTTTAAACTCACTAATTTAACCTGTATGGATGGAAAGCAAAGGGGGTGAGTACAATAGGTACTCAGTGAGCAGGAAAAACATATAACATAAATAGAATTTGATCATACCAAGACGGTGTAGATAACCTATGAAGTAAATATACATGACATAAAAACACATAGGCCTAGCCTATGCCTCATCATATACTGGTTAGGAACCACATAGGCCCAGCCTATTAATCCCCAGCCTATTAATCATCCATCTAGTGGATATAGGTTCCAATTCCAGTATATAAAATGCATAAAAAAAATAAGATGTATAATCAAATCTCGTCAGAAAACAAATATTAGAATAAGTCAAAACAATCATGTGTGACACCACTAGTCGGCTAAACTAATGTGCATATCCACCAATTATCGGTGTTGGCTCGACTTTCATCTGTGGTGAGTCCGGACTACAGTCTACAAGAGCATTATTACCCTAAATGATGACCTCGTCGGTGTTCAGACCCTAAGTGTGGAATCACCCGCGAGTCCCGTAGAAAGATGTCAATACGGTGACTCGACTTTCATGTACTAACATCAAGGGTACAGAGGTCGCTTAATCAGTTGTGTCCAGAACACGATTAGCCAATTGTCTCCTCACCAATCACCAAAATCATATAAAAAATTATAAACAAAAATCAAGTAAAGCATTATATTTTTATTTATTGGTCCAACCAATAAATGAAACCTTATTATGACTCTAAGCCAAAAGAGAACAAATACATGCATAATATATGACTCGGTTATGCTTATATAAATTTCAAAACACCGTTTTATGCAATAAAAGTCATTTTTTAAAATCCAAATGAAAAGTTGTTAAAAAACGTAATTTTATAAAATAAAGCATTATTCTTTGCACTTTAAACTCAAATTTGTTAAAAACGATAACATTTCTCAAAATATGTAATAAAATATTAATTTTAAAAACCATGTTGAAACATTATTTCATACAATAAAAGTTATCTTTTGTACATTAAATGCATAGTTGTTCAAAATAATGACGTTTATTAAATACCTAACCATATTAGCATCTATTTGAAATTCAATTATACCATACGTTACCTAGGTTGAAAATTCACATACAAGTCATCATGCTTGTCTTAGGATGTTCTAATTCTATTCGAGAAATATGATTTCCCCAACTCACCTGAAAAGAATATATACTCTCTCTTAGCTTCTACAATCCTTAATACGAACTCCTTGATTCACGACTCCTGAGCCTTTATATATAAAAAGTGTATACAATGAAATTACTATCTAAATATAAATTTTATATTTATACACCCTCACATTGGTATATAAAGCACAATATCACTCCGTATAAGCTATAAAATTTGAACATTAAACTTCTCACAGGTTTACTTCCTTACTAGTCACATTAGCTTTTCTTTTGCATTGTCTAAAGCATTTAATGCCTTTAATCCCATACTTACTCATTTTCAAACATAATTAAGCACATCTTTATCCTAGCATATTAGGCTTTACTTGTCAATCTAAGTAGTAATTCAAGTTTACTATAAGTAAACATAAGAGTGTTTTCCAATGCATACCATCATAAAGCCTTAAATCCTAAATCAAGTTCACTTGGGCATTTTATCAAACACCTAATGTGTATGATTTTCAAATCATATTTCCAATACTTTATCATAATAATTCATGCTCCTATCATGTCATATAGTAATACTTCCAATTAATGACACATTCCACCACTCCATTCAAACCAATTTCCTTTATTTAAGCTACATTTTATCAATTGTACAACTCATTACATTAATCCACCTCTTCTCCATAATTTTGACCTAACTTTAACCAACACACATCTTTTTCATTCTTCAGCATTAATTCACATCATACATGTATAATTAACACCATAGAATTCACTTAAATCATCAATTCCAAAAGTTATCCAAAAATTCACAAACTTCCAACAAAGAGAGGGCATTTCTGTTTTGGCTTAAGGAAGCTTCTTCATGACTCATTTCATTCATCTAAATCATGTTTCATGCATATTCAAGCATGGAATTGCTCAAAATCATAATGTAGAGAGAGATGAGACAAATTTTACCTATAATTTCGTGTAGTGATATCTTCAAATCCTTTGAGAATTTCTCAAATCTAATGATAGATTTGAATTCCTTGACCCCAAATTAGCTTAGAACACCTTGATTAAGGTTGAAGAATCAAAAACTTGGTAGAAATAGATGATGACCAAAACTTGCTTCTTTCTTTCCTCTCTTCTCCTTTCTTCTCTTCTCTTTTAATTAAAACGAAGTGTTTAAGTCTTAAATGGTGGGGTGCACGGTCATACATAAGAAAATTCAAGAATTTTGACTCTTCTTTGACCAAAATATGGTGAATTTACCATTTTACCCTTAGGTTATATGAAATTACCATTATACCCTCCAAACTTTCCTAAATTTGCAATTAAGCCCAAAGTTTAGAAATCTCCAAAACTTTTATTTTTATCTTGGCACTTGGACCCTTGGAAATGATAATTAAGCCCCTTAACTTTATAAAATTACACATTGGCCCTCCAAGAATTGAAAAATTACGTTTAAGTCCTTTGACTTTTACCAATTTGCAATTAAACCCTTATATACATCAACTTTTCTAGTTAAGCTTTCTAAGTGTCCAATAAGTCTATAAATCTTATCTAATCACCTCTAAAGCATTAGAACACATTTAAGTTAACCACCATGGTCATATCCATCCAATGGACTCAGTTTTACACATTTAAAAGCTTATATGTTGGAAGTCTCTAAATTTTGGCATACCGATGAACTCTAAGTTCATGTAAGGGCATATAACAATATAAATCATTAAATATATATCCAAAGGACTTAAATACATATTTGAACTCATACACAACCATCTATATATCAATATACAGTAGTATCTCCAAATATAGGACAACACAAAAGGGCTCAAAGAGTTTAGCGTTATAATAAGATAGCGATCTATTGCACGAAGATTATAGCCTTCTTTCAATGAAGCTAATTAATGGAGAGCCATTCATAATATTCAACTTCCTAGTTGAAATAAAGACCCCTAAGTTTCTAAAGGGAAGTTACTTAAGTTTTAATCCTAGTAAGGAGGAGCATAGTTGAGTATTATTGTGATTAAAAGCCAAAAAGTAAATAAAACTTTTACTTGGATAGAAACGTAAGCCTAACAAATCTTTGAAAATTTTCAAAGACTTCATCAGTAGGTTAATAAAGTCTTGATCATCTCAATAGCAGTAAAAGGTTGAACAATTGATCTTTTAATACTCATCATCATCATCACACCCAGTCTGAAATCCCGTACTAAGCAGTGTCTGGGGAGGTCTGATAGTACGCAGCCTTACCCCTACAATGTAGAGATGTTGTTTCCTTTAGACCCACATGCAAAAAGTACAAAAGGGGAGTGGATGTTGAATAAAGGGTTAAAAGAGTCTGTGAGGCATTCGACCACATTTAGTAAATAAATTCCAAAGGCAGAATGTACAAAGGGGGTTAATGCTGAAGAAAGGAGTAAATAAATTAATAATGCATGGTGCTCAACCACTATCAGTAAATAAATTTAAACAATAAGTAAAGAAAATACCTGAAGGAGACCAAATCAGCTAGTACCTGACACACTGTTGAAGATCACCCTCTCTTGCCGCTTGTTACGCGAGGGGTCTGCACTGCGAGATCCGGAGGGTAAGACCACCCTGCGGTGTTAGAGAGAAACATTTTGCATCTATGCGTCAGAAATTTGTGGCTAAAGCTATCGACCGACAGCCTGTATGTTTGAGGTTAGGCCCGAGGATTTTAAAGGTTATCGTGTACCCTGATCCGATCATGACAGACCATCCTATTCCTAACCACGGCCTTAGTAAGGGCCAATTCGGATATATCATTTCTGATCACTTCCCTCTAGTTCTTGTAAGGTCTCCCTCTCCTCCTCTTGTAGCCAGTGAGATTTATTTTCTCACCCTGGCGTACCGGAGCATCAAATGACATCATGTGGACATGCCTAAACTGCCTAAGTCGAGTCTCTTTTAACTTGTCAGTAATACTAGCCACCTGTAGTATTTCTCTCACCAGATGATTTCAGACCCGATCTTTTCTGGTAATGGCACATATCCACCTAAGCATACGCATTTCCACTACCGCCAACTGTCGTGTATGTTGACATCTAGTAGGCCAACAATCTGCCCTATATAACATTATTGGCCGAATCACCATTTTGTAGATCTTCTCTTTGAGTTTATAAGGGATCTTTTTGTCACACAAAACACCTGATGCACTGCGCCATTTAACCCACCCAGATCTAATGCGATGTAACACATCTTCATCGATATTACCATCACTCTAAATGATAGATCCGAGGTATTTAAAACTCGATTTCTAAGGTAATATGTCTGTCCCAATTGCGATCGCCGTCTATGGTCCCATCTGACTACCCAAAAAGTTACATTCTAAATATTCCATCTTGGATCTGCTATTCTAAAAGCTTTCGACTCTAACGCTTCTCTCCAACGGTATAACTTGGCATTGACCCCCTCCTTAGTCTCATCCACCAGGATAATATCGTCCTCAAATAACATGCACCAAGGTACCTCTCCTTGAATATGTTTGGTAAGTACATCTAACACTAATGTAAATAGAAAAGGGCTCAAAGCCGAGCCTTGGTGTAGTCCTACATCAATGGAGAACGCTTCTGTGTCGACCCCTAATGTCCTTACACTAGTCAATGCCCCTTAATACATATCCCTAATAACTCTGATATAAGTCATCGGAAAGCCCTTCACCTCCAAACACCACCAAATAAGTTCTCTAGGTATCTGGTCATACGCCTTCTACAAATCTACAAAAACTAGATGCAAATCCCGTTTTTGTTCCCTATAGCATTCCATTAGTCTTTGGAGTAGATGTAATGCTTTCATCGTGGACCTACCGAGTCTAAAATCGAATTGGTTGTCTGATATAGAAGCATCTCTCCGGATTTGGTTTTCAATTACCTTTTCGCACAACTTCATGGTATGACTTAGTAATTTGATGCCTCGATAGTTATGACATTGTTGGATGTCTCCCTTGGCCTTGTGTAATGGGATTAACCTACTAAATCTCCATTCATCCGACATCTTGACTGACTCTAGAATCACATTAAAGAGTTGAGCTAGCCACTCAATACCGACAACACCTACGCTCTTCCATATCTCTATAGGGATCTCGTCTGGACCTACTAACCTTCCGCTCCTCATCCCCCTTAAAACCTTTGCGATTTCACCCCTTGTGATCCTCCCCCATGAGAACCCATTTGAAAAGTGCCCCGACCCTGGGGGTTCACCTAAATCTATGTGGAACAACAAGTCTTCGTTGTACAGGTCGTAAAAGTATCTCTGCCACCTCCGTTTGATGTCTTGGGCATCTGTGAGCACCTACCCTGTTTTGTAACGTATACAACAGACTTGGTTAAAATCCGCCGTCTTATTTGCCCTATTTCTTGCTATTTTGAAAATACTTTGTGCTCCCTTGGCCGTATCCAAAATCCTGTACATATTTTCATATGCTTCGGCTTTAGCCACTGCAATAGTCTTCCGGGTCTTCTATTTTGCCAGTCTATACCTTACCTTATCAGTTACCCTTTCTGCCTCTGTTGAACTCGCCAACAGATCTGTGTAAGCTCTTTTTTTCGCCTTCACCGTTCCCTGGACCTTGTCTGTCCACCACCGAGATTCCATCCGCCCCCTGTCTTGTGGATACCCCTAGGAGTCTTGTGGTTGTTTCTCTCACTACGGGAGCTACACCCTGCCACCTCCGATTTGCATCCCCACTCGCAGCCTATGTTAAATTATACCGAACCTGGTTCCTAAAACGTACCACTATGTCCCCTTTTAGCTGCCACCAACATATTTTGTGACATTGGGTGGTAAATTTTTGTGCTCTCCAGCCCTTTATTCATATATCCATAACTAACAATTTATGTTGGGTTGAAAAGTATACGGCCGGAAGTACTTTGCAATCCTTGCACTATGATTTGGCTCTTAACCTGACAAGGAGATAATATATTTGCGTATTGGTTGTACTACTCTAAAACATCACTAAGTTCGCTTCGTTTTTCTTAAAAAATGAATTTATTAGTACTAACTCGTGAGCTATGACCATGTCCAATAAATCAATCCCACTATCATTTCTAGTGCCGTAACCAAAGCCCCCATGGGTACCTGAGTAACCGTCTGAACCCACCCCTATATGCCCATTAAAATTCCCTCCTAGGATGATATGCTCAGTATTCGGGATATGTATAAGAACCGAATCCAGCGACTTCTAGAATGTACGCTTTTGTTGTCCGTCTGCACCAGCTTGAGGTGCATATGCACATACTAAATTGAAAACCACACTACTCAAAACAATTTTTACCACCATTAACCTATTACTGACCCTCGAGATTCCCACTACTCTGTCCATGAGTCTCTTGTCCACTAGGATACCTACCTCATTCTGCTTCCGCGCACTCCCCGAGTACTACAACCGTTGTGTTGGCTCCTACCCACTTAGTCTCTTAAAGGCACGTGATTTGTATCTTATACTTATCTAAAACCTCTACCAATTCCAAGGACTTACCCGTCACGGTCCCCACGTTCCAAGAGCCTATCCTCAAAAAATCATCTCCGTAGCTGCGTTTACCGACCTACGTGGTCGGATTTCATGTGCTCGATCTAAAGACATCCTTGTCGACTCGTGTCTCTACGTTTCCCGCCTGTACTAATCTGATGAAACTTTAAAATAAAATTTTGAAGATACTATTAGTATTCCTAATTTGATATTAGTAAAGGTGATTACAATTGTAAGTATTCATTTGGTGTCACTTGAGATGAACCTATAAGACAAAAAAATCAATATGTTTTAAGTACCTATAAAAAATTTAAGTCCTTATGATTAGTTTTTAAACCTTTTTTATCCATATCTTTTTAGGTTTACTTAATAAGAATTTGTTTAAAGAACAATTTTTTATAGATGTATCTACAATCAACACCAAAAATAACAATTCATATAAGATGATTTAGAGGTATATGAATTATGTAAGTGTGACTTATAAAAAT
>JANIPM010000231.1:54695405-54726928 GCA_027478405.1 Erythroxylum cassinoides
CAAATTCTAACTTTAACAATATTCAATTACATAACAAATCCTATCATTACATACTCTTTAATTCTGAAAATTAGCCACGCCGACCCAACGTTGGACCAACAGATTCATCAAATTACTCGACAAGTTAATAAAACTTCAATTTAATTGAAATTTCATTATAATTTATTTTCAGATTTTGTAACAAATAATAAATTAACCCTTAATTTTTATTTGAACTTAATTCATTTAAATCGGAGAAATTTTAATAGTTATCCAAAACAGTAGGGATAAGATTATCACTTGACGAAGACAAATTAAACATATGGTTTTGGTATGTTAAAAAATGCGTATGACCATTCCACATGGGATCAGCTCCAACCTTTCGTATTTGAGTTATGTAGTTCCAAGGATCTTGTTATCTATTTCAAATATTAGATAAGATTGTCGCAAAGTTTACTTGGAGAAGATCTTTGAACTACCATCAATTTCATCAAATTCCTCAATTGAATTGGATTTCATTGGAATTTAATTTCAAATTACGTAACAAACAATATATGTTATCTACACGGTTAATATCAAACAACCTGCAATATAAAATAATTACTAAATCAAAATTTGTGACAATCTTATCAAATTCTTTTCCACTCAAGTCAATCTCGTCTCTGTGGAAGATTAGTTATAGGAATGTGCGAAAGAATGTTAGAACATTAAACTTCAAGCTTTAATCTGATTCAAGAAGATGGATTAACTGACAAACTTCTAATAAAACTTAATAGCTAGCTCAAATGCAAGTACTAAGCAAGTATAACGGGGCCACAGCTCCATGGAGTCTTGTGTGGGTACATAAACTCTTGTTACGTAAAAGGAAAAGAGAAATGAAGCATCCAAAGTGTATCGTAAAATGACATGTTACCATTGTCATCCTTGATACATGTCCAATTGTCACAATACTCTAATTTGTCCTCCATAGCCGTAGTGCTTCAGAAGTCCTTCGTCCTGTCGCCAGTTCTCTTTCACTTTCACTTCTATCTGCTTGAAGGATGAGTTTCAGTGGCTTAACAGATATTGCAAGATTAAAGAACGATGCAATCGCCTCAATAATCGGGTTTGCTTTCAGTTACCTCAAGATACACTTTCTTCTGCAAGAAATCTTCAATATCAAGCCGAGCAGCTGTAGCAAGTAGTTTTAAAGCCTTCCCTTCCTGCAGTGATCAAGCGCACCTTGTTACAACGTCAAACTGAAATTCAACATACTGAACATCTTTCTCCTTCTATCACACGAGCATAGTAGACTTAATCCAAAAAGATACGAAAGATCACATTGTAGTTAAATATTCACTTGATATCAGCATTTTGAGGTATGTTACAAATAATATATTGTTACTTACTCCATTACATAAGACTTTTTACTTACTCTTCCAATGAGGATGATCTTCTGAGAGTTTTTCTCAACAACAATCTCGACTTGTATGAAATCTTTTGCAGTAGGCCGAGCTTTGTAGTTTACAACATTGACCTACAGGATTCATATGGAAAACAATGTTTCTAGCTAGACATCAACTCAAGGCAATTTCTTGGATGTTCTAATAGTTCTCTGAAAATACAAGCCAATTTTAGACATCAATTATACCTGACAAGCATAAGGGACTTCATTGCGAAATTGCATGAAGATCTTTTCTCTTACAATTTCAGCTACAAAAAACCTTTCTGGATGCTCACTAACAATATCCTGGCAACTTGTAAGCAACAGCAGCCTAATCATTTACTTGCACAAACACTCAACTGCTACTATATCCACTGAAAACTATTGAAACAGATAATTGGTCTGACTTGCATGATGAAAAATGGTACACAAAATAGTACGTGAAAAATGACAGGACACTGTCAGAATGAGCTTGACGAAGTTAAAATACTTCAAAGGGATGTATAGGTTACAGACTTAACGTTCATCACAGTTCATTTATAGACTGTTTCTAAATGCATGATAATATTTGAACACTGATGTGATAACAAGGATAACCATTAACCATTGACGCCAAAAAGTAGAGGTGTATATTGTTAGAGAAGCCATGAAATATTTGACCCAAAAGTAAAACATGAAAATCAATTATTTAAGTACCTTTGAGTAATAAGCTGGCCCGAAGGGGAGCTTTGAAAGTATCCATTCCTTGACATCTTCCACCCCGTGACCATATTTTGCACTCACAGGTATGACCTCATCAACCTCTGTAAACTTCTCATACCACTAAAAAGAAGGTTTCATATATCAAGATTTCAAAGTTATGAAGAAAGTATTAGATCTAAGCTATCGTCTTCGAGGACTGACAACATAACTTCAGAAGACAAGAACTCAAATGAAAACATAGGCTGAACAAGTTCTGACCTCAAGTTTCTTTGCAATTTCACCAGGTTTAATCAGATCTTTCTTATTCAGTACCAGCAAGGTGGGCAGCTTCCCATTGATATTTCCACCACCTTCCTCCAACACTTCATCAATCTAGAATCAAGAACGATTAACTAAAAGAAATGAAGCAAAACAACTCCAGTAACATAGAAACAAACCTTTTGTGGGGGTTTGCATGCATCAACAATAATTAGGACACAATCAGCATCAATGGCAGCATTCCTAACGTTCTTCATCATCATAGAATCCAACTTATGCATTTTCTTCTCAATGACACCAGGAGTATCATAAAGTATCATCTGAAACCAAATCTTCATATCAAATAAATGCCATCAAGGATCTCAAAGTTGAAGGATAAATTTGGATAAAGATGCAGATAGAGACTTAGGGAAAGCCATGCACATACATTTATATTGAGAGTAGAAGCATTATAAAAATGCCGCCTCAAAGCTTCTAATTCCCAGTCATGGAAAAGAACCAGGCATAATAAGTTAAAGGTCACTAATTCCCATTTCCCAAAGTAATTACAGAGTGATTACCATTGTCTGCAAGTTACAGTCAGATGGCTTAAGCATCAGTCTGTCGCAGAATTGACCCAAGTACAAAAATCAACTCTCAAGCTCATTCATACAGAAGGGTATAATAATGCCTTGCAATACCATTTCTACCGGGGTTTCAAAAAATTATTTTGTCGATAGGTATCTAATGTGGAAAACAGAAACTAACAAGAAAAGAAAGGAATTGCAAACCTGGTAATCTGAGCCAGAACATATACCAAGTATACGATGCCTGGTAGTCTGAGGTTTATCCGTAACAATCGATAACTTCTGTCCAATCATTTGATTCGAAAGCGTACTCTTCCCAACATTCGGCTTCCCAAGAACCGCCACATATCCTGCACTTCTTTAACCACTCAAAAATAACAATATTTTTCCATTTCTCTTCCTAAAATCCAATCACAAATGCAAAAGCAGATAGAAAGCGAACAAAATTGTAGAAAGGGTAACCAACCGCTTTTGTGACTCGGGTCAGTAGACAAATCAAGTTCCTCCATTTCATAATCATCGAGAACTGTCATGTTCCTATCAGGCTTCATACTCAGTGAAAGAAAACTAGACTCATCATTTCCACTTAAGTCCATTTCTTCTTCTTCGTCATCTTCCAAGTATTCATCATCGAATTCCTGCTCACTAATCCATAAGTTTCGCTCACTACACAACGAAACGCTGTGCTTCCTATTTCTGCGAAATTCGAAACTTTTCCCGAGAGGTTGTGTCGAGGACGACCAACATCGGAACAGACATGAGGTTCTAAAAGAGTGGAACTTAACCAAACTGTCTATGGGAAGCCCAAGAGTGAGGTTTGGAGTTAACTCCATCAACGGAGCGTTGGCCGAACAGAGTGCCCTCTTACGGTCACTCCATTACTGTTCTTAGCACTAGACCGATGGATAATCACAATATCCTCTTACTCTTTATAATTAATGTCGTTTCACTATTTATTCAACATGGTCTTGCTGCGTTTTGATTGGAATTTTTTATCCGCAAATTCGAACCTCGCTGCAGCTAATTTGTCAAAACTAGTCAGGCTGCGATGTATAATGCCTGGCTAATTTTCAGAATTAAAGAGTATGTAATGATAGGATTTGTTATGTAATTGAATATTGTTAAAGTTAGAATTTGATTGGATTATGGTTAAGCCAAATTGGTGTGAGGCGTGCGTCTCAAACGCAACAAAACCCTGAGGTCTCAGGTTTGAATGACGAGATCCGCAGCTGAAGACCAAAGGGGACAAAATTAATTCGAGTTGGGTCGGCGCGCACGACAAGATCCGTGGCCCACCCAAACCAGATTATATTTTTTAAAAAATATAATAATAAGAAAATTTGATATGAATTAAAATAAATCAATAAATTTTTATTTAAAAAAATTGTGTCCAATCAACAAATATATGAATTAAAAAGAAATTATCATTTGAACAAAAATTACTATCTGAGTAAATAGAACAAGAACAAGAATAAGAGATCAACAATACAAAATAGATCATTTTTCGTAAAAGTTCTTGAAAATGCTGATAAAGTGGCCTGGACAACGAAGCTATTTTCCTCAAGCATTCAAATGCATGTACAGCTCATACCTGGATGTTTTCTAATATCCCCATAGCGAGTTCTAACAGTTTTGTCTTTTTACAGTATTTTTCAAGATGTAAACTTACAGCTGCTTTGTCTTTATGGTTAGAAACTCTGTACTCAAAACTTTCAATTGCCCCGTTAATCTGTGACGTGAAAATATTGCAAAAAAAGTTCATATTTTGTTGCGGTCATCAATAGAAAAATCTGAGGTTGGCGTCGATTTTGGTTCAGTTTTTTCAAGTATTTTGGTAAGACACTGTCTAACTCTTAAAGAAGAAACAAAAATGTCTTCCGAAAGTAAAAAAAACCAAAGTATATTAGTGACAGAGCATAAAAGTGAAGATCACCTTCTTTATAAGAATGCTGAACGACAAAGATTTTAGTGGACTTAAAATTGTTTGAAAATGTTTTATATTAAATAACAATAAATGTGGCAATTTATTGACAGTAAATGAGTAAATAGTTCTTGACAGGCTAACTAATGTAATATACAACTTTAAAAAGAATGGATGTTCATGGGGAAAAAAAAACATATATAATAAATAGAATAAGTGATAGATAGTAATACAAGTCGTGCGTAAGAACTCATAAGACATAAAAGTGATCAAAAAGCTGAATTGTTGTATGTTAAAATATAAGTATTAGGAAAAAAGTTGAATAGACATATATGGATTAAAGCTCAAATTCTAAAATGTAAACATTGTGAAGTAGTTTGAAGGGTGAGACGTAAAATGCTAGTAATAATGAATCTTTAACGAAAGGTATATACTTAATTATTGCGAAGTGTGTTTAGAATTCATGATTGTGCTTTTTGGTGCAACCATCACCAAGAAAATTGAAAGTTATTAGCAGTTCTGGTTCATTATTAGTACACAGTTCATTTGATACGAGAGGGGTGAAAAAAAAAGGAGAGTTTATGGTTTGATGAGTATAAATACGGAAAAAATGTATAAATAAATAATAGTAGGTACCTGAAATAGTTATAAGTTTCATTTCAGCATTACTATTATCTCCTTTTTTTTTGGCTTAAAGTTGAACCCCCCTCTAATTCACCATCATCAGTTTGGCCGTAATAGATAACAATGAAGTGTTGTCTTCCATCCAATGGTTTGAGATGAACGAGAAACGTTTTTACTTTCAATTCAACATGGACCTTATCAAGAGGAAGTTCAATACTCTTTTCACTAAAGAGAAAAATGTAAATCATTAGTCATATTATAGAAATGTCATAAAAAATAATCAAATGTATTTTTATTTGTAACAAGTATACAAATATAACCTAGCTGTAATACTGATAGCTTCAACTACACTGAAGTTCAAGAGATTTTCAACAAGTTCACCAAAAATGGATGTTGTGATAGTTCCTGTGTTGTCAGGTAAATCAACATCATACCAGCATCCATCTACATTCATACAGGAAAGTGAATGAGACAATGTACATTTGAATAAATAAATAATATCATAAATTTGTAGTTAGAATTGATATGAACGATCTTAAACTTAAGTTAACATACAAGTATCCTAGGTATGTGTTAAAATCACATCAGGATATGATTTGAAGAGGACACAAAAAGAACCTAATTGTTCATGACATGAGGGGCTTGTTCATCCTTTATTTTAAAAAAAGGCAAAAAAAATTGAAAAGGAAAAAGTGAAGAAATGTTTAGGTTCAGCTATATGTAAATGTAACCCCATATATAGCTGCAGTTGAGCGAAAGCATTTTTTGCAACTCATATACTAATATTTTTGCATAATGTGTTGAAACGAAATACGAGCTTTAATTCATGCTATCTGAAAAGATACAAATAGATGTTCGTTAGGAATATTCAAATTAGATGGATAATATGTGAGAAAGAAAGTTCATAGTAGAATATAAAATATATGTACCTTGTTGTGGACCTTAAGAAAATGATATTTAAAATTTTTTGATTTGATCCAAAAGATACATCAGGATTATACTTGAGATAAGCCTGTTAGATAACAAGGTCTCGTAGTTGCTTAATATTTTATTGCGCCTTAAAAAATAGTAATTATAAGTGTAAGCATAAAAAACATCTAAAAATGTGTACAGAAGTTTATTTGTTGCAAGAGTAAGATGAGATATGTGAAAGTATCAATTTTTAAAATCTGCAGCTTTTTGTATTGGTAGATCAATAAGAATTGCATAATCAACCCATGTGGATAATGCAACACCTAAATTTCTTAAATGGTAAGCTAAAAAAGAAAATACAAGGATAAATATAAAAATATATAATAGTATGACGAAAATGAAAACATAATTATCATTATAAAAGTGAACTTTTAGCTTATGACACACAACCACTGGATTAGTATGCAAGGCCTATATAATTTGTTGGCCTTCATTTACAACCAAAGTGTCCCATATTGACAGTATAATAGTTTGTTGTCTAATATAAAAACAAAAATTGTCAAAAGAATTCAAATATTATCGAAGTTCATTAGTTGCAAAGAATAATAGGGAATGCAACATACTGTTTGTTGGCAAGAACAAAATTTTGGACAGTCGAAATTTTGCCATCTTTGTTGATCTACTTCACACCCAAAATTTGAATAATGGAAGCTAAAATATCTATCATATGTTAAGGATAAGTACAATCAAACATCCAAATTTTGAATAACAACAGCCAAAATATCTATTATATGTTAAGGATAAGTTCAATAAGATGTAATGGAAAAAAAATAAAAACTTGTTGAGAGAAATAGATAAAAAATCTAACCGACTAATTTTTCCTTGTTATTAATTTAGTTGGTAAGATTTGCAAAGGATGTATAGCTAAGTTTGCTAGGTAAGATGTTGTCATCATCATTTACAGGCTCGACAACAGTTCGACTTGTAATGATCCATTGAACTTTCAAGTCTTCAACATGGAACTGATGTGGAATTGGCTTGACAATGGCATTAGAAGTGATATATTTTTTTATAGGGCTATAAAATGAGGCTCATTATGTAGATACCATTGTTAAACATGATAGCTTCAACGCGTGATCCTTGTTAAAAAAACAAAATAAAAAAAAGGCTAAATTACTCTAGTGATAGAGGAAAGTAACAAATTGAAATATTGACGCATTGAAATACTCAAATCTTTACCTAAAAATGGTAACGACATTTCATAGAAAAAGGGTATAGCAATAGAAAAAAACTTGAATATTTCATGAATTTAGTACTACTGTAAAAAGATTTATAGAAATTCCAATTTTATAGCCAGGTCAAGTATTATTTTCTAAATATGGAGTTAATAATAAAGTTAATGGAAAAGGTAAAATTTTGAATGAAGAAAGTATAATTGTTATAGCATTGAATCAAATAAGATAAACTTTTGTCTCCTGGATGGCTTGTTAGGTGCGTAGCAATTTGTTGTTTTTCTTGGATAGCAATTTTGCATGACCACCCTTCAGCACGATGTAAAATATACTTGATCAATAAATGCTTCTCCATTTTACAAAAAAAAAAAATTGGTTAAGAAAGTATTTGCATAATTTTCTAAATAGAATGATGTAAAATATCCTTGATCAATAAATGCTTCTCCATTTTTAAAAAAAATTTGGTTAAGAAAGTATTTGCATAATTTTCTAAATAGAATGAAATTAAATATGCTTAAACAGAACAATTAATATACCTTTTGCTTTTTATATGTTATAATTTAGCCAACTGAAAATTTCATGGAATACAATATTCCTTGTTTTGTGATAAATTTTTGAAGACTCAAAAGTGTCTAGAATAATTAGAACTTCAACTAATTCAAGAGTTCTAGCTCTTGACAAAGCAACATACAATTGTCCATGTGAAAATATAGGCTGATGAAGAAAAATTCCTACATAATCAAGCATATGACACTAAAACACAAATGAATAGGGAACTGTGTTCTTACAATAAGGTATCCCATTCTTTTCATTCTCAGAAGACTGTAGAAGAATCTTAGGTATGAAAAGTATTTTTTCTTTATGAGGTCCAAAAATAATTTTTGCAGAAATTGTGTACTCTTTTAATTGTCTACATATCAATCTTGTGCCATTGCACAAACCCTCTATTGAATTCAAATTTTTTAGGAGCATGATTGGATAGCCTTCTTTCAATAATAATCTGTGAGGAGGTAGACATATACGATTCAAAGAATTGAGAAAATCCTCATAATCTTCTTGTTGTCTTTGGTCAACTATTCTGTCAAAACTTATAGATGAATCTAGATCTCTAGACAATTTATTGATCATCATGTCATTAATTTGATTAACACAACTGTTTGTTGAACAAAGTACACATCTATTTATCATTTGATATCGATAAGATGAATATATGCTTAAGTTAGGAAAGACGTTTTCGACTAACCTGGTGAAGTCAACCATACATTAGAAAGACGTTTAAAAAATTGTAAACAAACAATAAAATGGACAATAAATGATAAGATATTAAAAATAAACCTATTCAGAGATTCATCCTTGTTATGATAAGGAATAACTAGTTGTTCAGGTAAGCAAGTCTGATCTTGCTCATCAAAAAGTTCTATACCTTCTCCTACCCTTAACAAGAAATCGCAAAAAGCTGGATTTTATATAACTCTCATATTTATTGTTAAAGATAATTTACGCATGTGTGGCTAGAGATGCGAATTTATAAGATTTAGATCAATTAATTGTTCTTTGGTGGCTTGGTCTATAACGGGTAAAGTTTAACGAAAATCACTGCCAAAAACAACAATGTTTCCTCTAAAAGACTTATTGGACTCCATAATATCTTGGACCAAATCATCAAGTGCTTCAATGGCTTCTTGTCTTACCATTAAAGCCTCATCCCATAAGATGCGAATGGATTCAAATATCAGCTTTGCTTACTTAATTGACAAACTTTCTTCTTCGAAAGATCAAGTGAGATCGTAAATTTTGAGTGTATTGTCCTACCACCAGGAAGGACTGATATTGCAATACCTGATGTCAGAACAATAATTGCAACATGACCCTATAATCGTAAAACTACAAGAAGCGCTCTGTACAAAAAAGTCTTCCTGATTCCACCCGGACCATCAATAAAAAAGTTGCTAACATTTGAACCAAAAATTGAATCTAAAACCAAATCAAATATGTATTTATGTTCCCTATTCAACCTTGAACGTAATAACAAAGCTTTTAGATCAATGTATATATTTTCCTCACTTTGTATTTCTCGAGTGAGATGCTCATGATAATCAATCGCAAAAATCATATTCAATAAAATGATAATCACTGAAGCTCTTTCCCATTTATTCCAGGGATCTATTAATATCCTAGAAGGTCATCCTTGTAACATCCTCCGATGTACATGCATTATTAGAGGAAGCATCAAAACAAAGATAGCCTTTGAATGTTTCCCAAAGTTGCTTAGAAAAGAGTTCAGAATTATTAATTAGTGACAAGACGATTGATAAGCATGATGACAAAGAATATACCTTCACAATTAGTATGTTATAATGATCAACACATTGCTAAACATAGCCTTCCACCTTATAGTTTTTTTTTAATCAGATAAATTTATAAATTTACAATTAGTTCTTTACTTTTATTTAAACAAAATTAAATAAAAGTTAATAGATAAAATTTGATTAATATTAACGTTATATATACTGACAGAAAATAAATTCTATTTATATTCTTTTTTAAAATTTTATTTTTAATAATTTATAACTATCATATTTTATTTTAAAATTTAAGTTTGATAAAAATTTTAAAGTTAAAATATATTTTCTTTTTTATATAGTTTAAAATATTAGAATCCAACTTAAATTTTAAAGAAAATATAATCCAAAATATTCCATCTATGAGATTGTCAGTGATGATTGTGGCACTCAATTATTTTGATGATACCATGCAATCTTTGCAGGTAGGAAAACTCATCCCAAAAAAACAAAATATTGCTATTCACACGGCGACGTATACAACTTTTTATTCTCTTTCTCCTCCTGTGACGTGAGATTATGATACCATAATCCAATTGCTTACAGCTGCTCACTAGCTGCATTCTTATGCTCTGGAGCTTCAGAGTCACTGCCAGAAGATAATCCTTCTGCTGGCAGAAAAGACCATGCCAAGGCTGCAGTACCAAGGGTAACAGCAGCAGCAATTGAGCCCCAAACCCATCGTCGCCTTCTATTTTTCAACTGTCTGTTACGCCTTGCCATATCTGCAGAAACAATGGAAAGGAAAATTAGGATGCCAATCGAAGAATACCCAATAGGGCCATAGAGGGTGAAAATAAAAATGGTACTAAACATAGGATAGTGAAACCTTAAACAAACAAATAAGGAAGACAGAAACGAGTTTCATAACCAAAAAGAGTGTCACAGAAAATAATCTCACCAATGGCTTCTTGGTTCCTATGCGACATTTCTCGATTTACAGCCTCATAATATTGAAGTCGGTCTGACAAGCGAGCAATCTCAAAATTCTTCGCCTCAATCTGTGCTTCCATTTCCATCTCCATCTCAGCTCTTGCAATACCCCTTCCCACTGTTTCTGAAATAAAGCGAGCAAGATGAACCTGTTGACAGAGATGTTCAACGGGATAAGTCTGCTCAGTATCTGCTGAAGAAATAGGAACTGCAGGGACAGTCAACCCAACAAGGGACAATTGTTCCCTGACCCTCTCCCAATGGTTTTGCATATTATGAAGGGCTTCTTCTGATTGCTTACGCCTCTCTGTCTCTATCAACAGATTAAATCTGATCCCACGCAATTCAGCTTCAATGCCACTGAGAGAAAGCTGCATCCCAGCTTCAGGTGATACTTCTACAGACAGCACATAAAACAAGTAAGATCTTACACTTGACTTTGAAAACGTCTGTCCACCAAGACGTGCACATACAAGTGAATTTTCTAAGCAAGGAGACTAATAGTCATGATTTTCAAATAACGATATCATTAACACAAGATCTCAACAAAAATGATACAATTGTGTCCCATGTCACTGCCCACACTACATTAAGAGTCTTTCCAAACACATAGGTTTACCTTCCTGAGCGTCAAAGGACTCTCCTGTTGGTGTTAGATCAATAAGCTTCAAAGAACTTTCAGCCCCACTGTTTTCCTCGCCATCAGTGTTACCAGAGTAGCTCATAGACTCTTGGAGATCATAAAACTCCTCAGTCTCACTATCTCTTTCAAATTCATCATGCCCTGCCACATCCTTTTCCAAAGCCAGACAATCCTCCACATCACTAGTAAGGGTTTTTCCATTACTGCTTCCTGTTTCAATATCATGGCTGGCACTTTTATCATTCTCTTCAGCAAGATAGACAACATTAGCAGGTTCCCCTAAAACAGAATCACCATCTACACCCTTCGCAGGAACACCATAACTATCAGTAGTAAAAGCAACAAAAGGGCCAACAGTAGACTCCACAGCAATAATTCCTGCATTCTTTGAATCAACAATGATGTCATCTTTATTTAAGGGTTTTCCCTGTGAAGTCATATCATCCTGAGAAAAGCTCTTTACAAGATGCGGACCACGCCTCTTGTGATTGACAATGTACGGTGAAGGAGCAAATGAAGATGGTGAATAAGGAACTGGTGTCGCTTCAGGAGTGGCATAAAGTGCTGGGGTTAATTGAGGGCGGTTAACTCTCCTATCTATGTTTGATATACTGTTTTGTCTCTCCAGGCCTGAATTAGTGACAGGGTCTGTAGTAGGAAGCGTATTTGCTTTTGGAGGAAGGTTCTTGACAAAGGACTTAGAAGCTGCTGGTTCTAACAACCTATCCAAAGCTACAGCAGTAAATGTTGGCATGACTCTGCATCGTCAAATAGAAAATAAAATCAACCAAGACGATTCATATAAAAAACAAGTGTTTATTTCATCATCCCTCTTGTGTTTAATGCTTAAAAAGTTTCCACTACATTGAAATTTTAAGAAAAAATCAGAATCAGTCACATGAAAATAAATATATTCAGACAGCATATTCAAAGCAATTCCTAAGATAGTTAACTAATATGCAAGAAAGCTCTAGTTCGTAAATTGAAAAACCATTATCAAAATTGGTTAATCGAACTACCCCCTTCATACTGACTTAGATAGCTAAATACAAGCACATGCCAGCCTTATAAATCCAAGCTTCCAACAAAAGACCAAATTAAGAACAAAATTTTCACAGAGATTTCGCATACCCAGTTTCTAACAGAAGCAAAAACATCTCAAACTAAGACAACCAAGTCGAAACAGAATAACAGGCATGCTTTTTAATTCATAATTACACAACCTAATTTCTTCAAACCGTAAGGGCAAAAGGTACAGAAACTCGAATCCAAAAAGTTCCGAATCAACGGGAAATCCAATCCATATTAGAAATATCAAAATCCTTCGCAAAGCTCCAAATACCCAAAGGAAAAACAGAGCGTAGCGACTAAAAATGAAAGGCTTAGTTCATGCTGCTGAAACCAACCAGCAGGACCTGTGTTTCACGTTGTTATCAGCAACCAACCAGTTAACAGAACAACAAAATGCATTGGAAATGTTATAATTACCTATAGAGTGAAAAAAAGTAACTGAAGGGGAGAATGAGGGAGAGGGAAGCACTTAGGGGCGGGTGACGGCGGAGCAAACAGCGGAGACGAGCATCGGAGAAGTGGAGAAATAAAATCGACGACGACCACACGGAGAGTTATACAACCGAAAAATGGCCATCATATATAAAAATTAATAATAATAATCAGCCAGGAGTTTTCTTGGATTGGAGCTCACGACTCTTCCCTTTCCTGTCCTCCAAGCAAAAATATTAAAGAAACTGATACACAAATAAACAGCAAAAGCGCACGTCTTACGTCTATGGTCTACCGACTCTAAGCAGTCTCGTTTTTGAATGCGTTAGGGCTTGCGTGTCAGACGGACGGCCAAGATATGAGAACAAATGCGTTTTGCGACTTAGCGGCAATCTCCAACTCCAAGGGATTTGGAGATGTCGCACGTGCGTGTTGGCTGGTAAATTGTGCTGTTTTTATGTATACAGTAAATTAATTTTATTATCTATATTTTTTGCCAAATACGCGTGTAGCACAAGGAACGAAAGAGTGATGACGTCACTGATTAGTTTGAATCGTACACGTGGCATTAGTAATCTAATTGCTTAACTAGTCATGCACATGAAATTTTATGGAAACTTGAAACAAATTATGTTCCTCAAATTATATTTTATTGATATCTACAAATATAAACGTGTATTATTCGAAAAAATTAAACATTTATTTTATAAAAATTACATGATTTTTTATATAATTTATTGTTTGCAACTCAACTGTTACACATATCTAACCTAAGGGTCGCTATTTAATTTGCAATTACGTAAAACTTGAATTGTCTGAAAAACAATTTATATGTTAATTATCTGCATTCTTCCTTTTAAGTTAATATCATTCTAATCACTAATAAACAAACACAAACACAAACACAATATATCCCAGTATACAAAACTTTTCATTTTGTAAGAGTTAGAGAAGAGTTATCAATGTATGTAACTTTCAGTTTATATTTATTACAAAATGATTGTTCCAATAATTCGAACTTATAATTTTTTAATCATAAAAATGGTAATTCTTAACATTTTAGAAGCCCTAAGTAAAGTACAAAAAGGAATCTCTATTTTATTTTTTTATAAAAGAATAAAAAAATAAAATAAAAGCTTTTTATTGCATTGTTAAGGACTCACATAATTTGCTAAAAATACTTTAAAAATTGTAAATTGTCATTACCCGGAGAATTTACTCATTATTGTATTTATAATCATCTAAGAGGTAGTTAGTGACCTATTAATTTATAATTATCTCTTAATAACTGTTAACTAATCTCCATATTTAAGCAATAACGAGTCTTAACTGGGATTTTGTGCAGCTTCCCTGCATGCATAGTTTGTAGCTATCGTTTTCTTGAATGGGCCCGCATTGCCCTTGTCAGATAGTGTTGATTCTTGTTTCTTACCAACGGAAAGCACACAAGCACGCGCACACAAAGCAGGATTTGTACCTAAATTTTCAGACATCAGGGTAGTTCCAACTACCGTTTGTTGATTTACTCGTGAAGAAAGATCGAAAGACATTACTTATTTGCAATTTTGTTGTGTGTAAAATAAATTTTCTTATAATCAAGAAATATTAAGTCCCTATTCTTAAGAGTATATTAAATAAATTTTGAAATGTTCAATAATAATAATCTCTAAATTACATATTATCAAAATAAAATCATAGATTCAAATTTAAATATGAAAAACACAATAATACTTTTCAGTTGCACACTTCTAAAATATTGGATGGACTAATCACAGAATAATAGGGATAGGAGATGTAGTTGGCTTTTTCAAATTTATTGAAGTTTCACATTTATACAACCTTTTCCTATGAAGTGAATCTTTAGATCCAGTTACCTAATGTAGTTGATTTATGTAAATACGTTCGAAACAAACTTAATTGTTAATATATTCAAGGGTTTATAGGGAAGTGCTGTGCCAAAACAGAAATTAAAATTTCGTGAAGAAGAAGGAGAAGAAAAAGTAGTAGTAGTAGTTGACTTGTTTGTGGTAAAGAAATAGTAGTCTTTTATTTGTAGTACATCACAGGCATGTTGGATCTCCGGTCCCACAGACCACCTTCCTTCACATACTCCATGTACCTTGAAAAATCTGTCCTGGCCACAGGCTTCTTCTTACGACGACCATCGAAGAGACTGAAAAATGGATGACATTTGCTTAGCTTTTCTGACGGTTTCACCGGAGCCGCATTATTAGAAAAGGTAAGCTCTGCGGCTGAGTTGTTTGATGCAGAACATACCTTGGCCGGCAAACTACTTGCCCTCCTCAACCTTGCCTCCGAGGGTTCGGTGGCCGACCCGTCAGACAACTGCTCGTACCTGTATCGACCACTTCGTGTGCTTGGAACTCTAGACATACCTATGAAATTATGAGAGGAAGAAGTAGCTTCAAGTTGATCCGTGGAAATGAAAGCTTGATGGATAGATATATACTATGGGTTGGGCTACGATGTAGATATCAAAACATGCATATGCTTCTGAGTTTCGTGAAGAATAATTTACGGTGTTTTTGATGTGTGTTTGTCTTTCTAGCCGGACTCAGAGACGAGGAACGGTTTAAGTTGGACAAGTTCATATGCGACTTTTTGTACCACGCATCAGCTTCCACCTTTTGCCTTTCTTCATCTTCATGAAGTTAGGTGAGGTGTGTTTGCTTCTGTGTGGTGTTATACTCCAGCCGGCCAGTAATTAGCGACTCCTTCTATAGACAAACTGCTAACTTCCAACCCCACCTCCATCGGCTTGTGTGTTTGTAAATTTTTTATGGAATTGTTACGTATGCAATGACAACAGACCACCGGGTATACCACAAGCACCTATTTGTCCTTTTCCCTTCGTCACTATCACATTAGCACCTATTTGTTCACATCTTCGTCCTTTATGAATAACTATCCTTAAAATGGTGAAGCAATATTTTATGTGGCGAGTTAAAGCACAACTTTTTAAATGCAATTCCTTTGCACCAGCGGGCGCGGTTGACGACACTACACTTCTTTATAATTCAAGGTATTTAATTATTTATTAATTTTCAGCAATTCTAACTTAATTATTGTTAGAAAAAATAATCATGATAAAATATAATTACAGAGGTTGTTAAATAGGATCGTTTTATATGCATAAAAACTAAAAAACACATATTTGGTTGATTGTTGTAATTCTATCGGTTAAAGAACTTTCTATTTCTGGTTTCTACTATAGAGATCTCATTCTCCTTTTTTGTAAACTTGAGAGAAGATAAGAAAACCAGAAAAAAAAAATTCTGCTGTGCTCATATTTGTTCAATAAACTGTGACCAGCATACGACCAGAGTATATTGTCACATATCTATTAAGAGTATATGACATCTTGATTAATAAATTGATCATGGGACTTATGTGTCCTTGAGCAGACATTATATGCTATACCCTAGGTCATATCTCACATTTGCACTTTTCTTTGATCTCCTTTAGTTTCGTATGTCATGACTGTATTCAAGTTCTCTACTAAAGAGACAATGATCATCTTTGAATACTTTTCATGCGAGTCAATAATCTAAATTAAATGACCTTCCTTTATTCTCAATTCTCTTTTGAATTAAATTTAATTTGCTTTCCTAGGATTATTCTATATGATCGCATCTTGCATGATCTTTTGGTAGTAACCTAAAGTAGCAAACCTTAAATTCAATTCTCAAGAATGAAATAAGAGTCATAACAACTGCCATCTCATCAATATAAAAAAGAAGAAGATGAAGAGTACACACCTAATATATTTTTTGAAGGATCACAATAGTTGGATTGAAAGTTAAAGTGGACAATAATAAAACTGAATTTAACAAACAATGTTTGAAGGATTTGTTTTAGTTTATATAAAACCTGGTGAAGATGAGAAACCTTATTAAATAGATGAGCATAACCAAGTGGGGTTTATATACTTCTTATGTAAAATTGCCACTAAGGAAGGTTTTTTTTGACATTCTTTTATAATAACGACCAATGCTTACTAATAGTAATTTTTATAAGAATATAGGATAAGATTAAATGGACTACAGGAGAAAATGTCTCCTCCTAGTCAATAACATATTATTAGTCAAAGCCCTTAGCAACCAATCATGCCTTATATCATTCAACTAAAACTCGATTATTGATTTTATAGACTTTTTTTCAATCAATAAAAACTTATCTGAAGATAAATCAATCATGTCCCAAGCATAAATGCTAGTAAATGCCTATAATTCTTCTGTTATTACTTTTTGATATAAAATGTCGAAGAGTCTTGCAATAAATATGAGATTGATAAAAAGAGACTATTGAACTAAAAGAGGTTTCAATTTATGTTTTGATGATAGCAAAATATAATTACTACTAATGTGTTTATTATTTTGAAGAAAAGAAATTTTAGAACAAAATAAAGCCATAAACTCAAGAAGATAGTGTATGAAACTGAATAAGAAAAGTTAAAGTTTACAACTGAAAAAAATGAAGATCAAAATAAGAACAAAGAAAATCAAAGCTCATCAAGGTTATTATATATTTTTTATAATCTCATTCTGATAATTTGATGATCTAAAAGGTTGATATAAATATTTAATTTGACTTCGTTGTAAGAGTCTTTTCATTCTTCAAAAGGTATTGGAGCTTTTTTACTTTTTATATGAAAGCTTCTTAATCTTTAAAATAAGCTTCGAGGAACATTTGGGAAACATTTTGGGAAGTGATGGTAGTATCAATACTGATATAGTACATCAAATTCGATATGGGTGGGTCAAATGGCGGAGTGTATCAGGTGTTTTATGTGATAAGAATGCCCCTTTAAAACTCAAAGGGAAGTTCTATAAAATGGTGATTCGGCCAACTATATTATATGGTGCATAGTGTTGGCCTACTAAGTGTAGGCATATGCGACAGTTGTTGGTAGCAGAAATGTGTATGCTTAGGTGGATGTGTGACATTATTAAAAGAGATAGGGTACGGAATAGGGCAGTGAGAGACAGAGTACAAGTGGCCAGTATTGCTAACAAGTTGAGGGAGAAAAGACTTAAGTGGTTTGGGCATATGTGCAGGATGCGCTTGGATGGTCCGGTACGACATTGTGAGCACATAAACTTTAGTGGCTACGGGAGGAGAAAAGGGAGGCCTTACAAGACCTGGAGGGAAGTGATAAAGAAAAATATATCAGAGTTGGCCCTCACTGAGGCAGTGGCTAGAATTAGGAAAGTCTGGCGGGATATAATATGGGTAAATGATATAATTTAGAGTCCTCGTGCCTTACCCTCACCGCATGGTTTTTTTTTCAGGTGTAGGAGAGAAGATTATCGCGATGGATGTATCAAACCGCAGGATTGTCGTATCCTTAGGATCGCTCAGTGCAGATTCCTAGCACAACTAGCAATGAGAAGATAAGTCTCTGTAGGGGTGTAAGAATTGAATTTTTTTTCATTCATTATTATCCTGTCACATTTGCATGTGGGTCTACCAAATAGCCTCTCTACTATGTAGGGGTAAGGTTGTGTATTATCAGACTTCCCCAGACCCCACTTCACTGCGGGACTTCAGGATATGATGATGATGATGATGACGATGAAACTGAGTTTGAGTATTTGAATGTGTTAAAATCTTTTTTTGGGTGATTGGTCGACCTATATAAGTTAGTGGTCAACCAATATATATATATAGGCCGACCAATATAGTTTTAAGTTACTAAATTTGGTGTACCAAGAGTTTATAGCAATGTTGGTTAATGTTTTGGTCAACCAATATGCCATATTGATCAACAAATATGTGTACTAATTGACTGATGTTCAAATGACTAGTGAATCTAATGCTATAAATATATACTAATCACTTAGTGCATTATATATCACCATTGTAATGGCTAGTTCTTGGCTTCATCAACTATTTTAGGTCCCAAGACACTATAAATAGGTTTTTTCTCATTGGTTTTAGCATCAATAAGGTTTTGGATGTTGTATGCTCATACTTGATAGAGATTTTCAATTATTTGAGCATCATTATGTCATATTTATATGAGTGAGCTATTTTGGAGTTATCAAATGAATAAGTGAGATATTTTTGCATCCTCTCCTTCATTTTCTCTTTAAATTATTATTCAATTATTCAATTAGTTTATATTAAGTAATTTCCTCATACTTATTTATAATTGTCAAATGAGTAAATTGGTTAGAAATTTGTTAAATTTTGTAAATACCCAATTCACCCCATCTTGAGTGTCATTAGGGACTAACAAGTGGTATTAGAATGGATTTGTTATGCTAGTATTTCTAATGAAATCCTATATAAAAGAACATAATGGCATATTTAGGAGCATCTTCATCATCATTCAACAAAGAGGGACAAAGCATTAGTAGACTATCTTTCTTTGAAGGCAATGATTTCCTTTATTGAAAAACTAGAATGGGATTGCTCTTAATAGTCGAAAGTGTAGACCTATAAGAAATAGTACCAAATGGTCCATTTATTCCTACGAAATTTGTAAACAATAAAAGGTACATAAATTAAAGGAATAATAGGAACCTTAAGATAATAGATTAGTTTCCTTAAATAATAGGGTCATAAATATACTATTTTGTTCATTAAGAATAAATGAATTTAATAGGTCTCTATGTGTGTAATAGCTCACAAAATTTCGCATACTTTAGAAGTTACACATGAGAGAACCAATCAAGTGAAAGAAAAATAAGCATGCTAACACATCAATAGAAATTGTTTTAAATAAAGTATGATGAAAACATATCTACCATGTATATTAGATTTATTGAAATTATCAATTCTCTCAAAGGTCTTGGAAGACCTTGAAATGACAAGAAAGTTATTTAGGTCACTTCTAAAGACGTAGTAAGCTAAAATGACAGCTATACAAGAAGTTAAGGACCTAACAACACTACCATTGGAGGAACTTAATGGATCTCTCATCATATACAAAATGAGGCTCTAAAAGACATAAGAAGAAATGACGCTCTTTAAGAAAAGTAATTTAGCATTTAAAGCCTTAAAAGAAGAATCAAGCAAAGAGGAAGAGACATCAGCTAGTGAAAGCAATGAAGAAGGTAGTGGTTAAATAACTAGAAAATTCAAAAAGTCTTGAAGAAGAAATTCTCCAAAAGAAAGGACTTTTAGGACTGTAAAAATAATTTAAAATGTAAATCCTCTAATATCACTTGCTTTCAATTAAGAAAACTTAACCATATAAAGTCATAATGTCCTTGTCTCAAAGATAACAAGAAGTAGGAGAGAAACTATAAGAAGGAGAATAAGGACTAGAACAAAGCAGTTAAAGTATCAATTGAGGACGACAAGTAAATCTGAAAGTAAACATTCAGAACAAGAGATAGCTCATATATGCTTTACCATTATGGACAATGTTAAGTTAACATTTAATCCTAACTTGTGTGATAGTGACATTGATCTTAAAATGAATGAGTTAAAAGTTTAGAAATCATAAGTAAGAAAGGGAAGAAATTGTCTTCCAAACTCAAAGAAGTCCAAGAAAAGTTGGATGCATGCATTAGTGAGAATGAAAAGATGAAAAGTGAATTAGGAATTGCATGATATTAAAGCATACAATGTGATTATTATTGACAATCATAACTTAGATGAATTAAGGTGTAATAATTAAAGTGAAGGCAACTCCAAATCACTTTTATCAAGGGAAAATATTTACATAGTAAAGAACCATTTCCTAATATGAAAAATGAATATAGAGCATCCACATCCAATCATGTTGGACCCCGAACTTTTCTTGAAAATTTGAAATTATAAAATGAAATTAAATGAGAAAATATGATTTGATTCTTTGTAATGAATGAAAAGTATAAAAGAATTTATGAGCATTTGATGAAATGAAAGTCATTTGAGTTTCCTTGTGTTTTGCATATGTTTGATAAAAATATGAGATATTGTGTATTGTATTTGGATGTGAGAATTGGAGGATGGATGATTGAAGTGTTTGTACAGGTGCTGTAAATTGTGTGGGTGTTTGAAGAATTTGGCTAGTGTAAATTTAGGGGAGATGTTGTCAAAATTTATGTTATAGGCAGAAACTTTGACTGAGTTTTTGACCCTCTTAGAGTTTGATTTGGATTGGAAGATCTTCTTGAAGATTGTAGTTCATGTTTAGAGCTTTCCATTGATATATAGTATGTCACTTTTGGACTTAGGATTAAGAAGTTATAAGGTTTGAAAGAATGCAGTTACTGTTAAAAAGGGTATTATCCAGGCAGTATCTTTGGAATGGTTTTTCACCTTCTTAGAGATTAAATTGATTTTTGCATCCTGCATAAAAGATGTAGATTGTCTTTTATTCTTTCCATTGATGTCAAATGTGACATTTTGGGCCATTGAGTTGAAAGATATGATTTTTAGAAATTCTGTCATTTTGTAGGATTTTTTTAATTTAGGCAATCACTTTGAAGGGGTTTTTGTTTCCCTTAGAGGCCAAATTGGTTTTTAAATCCTTCATGAAAGTTGTAGAGCTTCCTTTTATCTTTTTATTGATACCAAATTTGAAAATTTTGGATTTCTGTGTGAAAAGTTATAAATTTTTAGAAGTTAGATAGTCAAAGGAAAAGAAAAAGAAAAAAAAAATATTCGGAACTTGCAGGTGCCCTCGCGAGGGCGAGTGCCTTGCCCTACGACTGCCCGGGCCCGAGGGTGCGACGCCGTTTGCAATAATTTTTTTAAATATTTTTTTGATTTTATTTTCTAGTTTTTCCTATTTTTCCAAATTCAACCTCCTCTCACTCTTTTGCTTGTAACTTTTTCATTTGACCTCCGATTTACTCGATTTTTGAAGCATTGGTTTTCTAAGAAAATTCTCTACCCCTTTCATGAAAATATAGAGCTTTCGAGCTTAAGTTGAAATTTATGGATCAAATCAAAATGAGACAATTGGATGGAAATATTGAGCATGCTTTCGTACTTTGGTGATTTCTTGATCTAGAGAGATCCGATTGAGGTAATTTTTTTAGTTCTAATCAATATAGAGACATGAAATTTTATTTTAGCTTAGGAATCGGATTTAATTTTGGGCCCTAAGAATATCAATTTTATTGAGGGAGATTAGGGTAAAGTTTTCAAGATCCGTTCAGAAGTAAGTGAAATGGGTTCGTATTTGAGGTTTGACCTGGTGGGGAATTCCTTCCTCGTGGGATGCACGTCCAGATGTCACGTAGGACGTCGAACACGTGACTCACTAGGGTGGGGTTTCAACATGTTAAAATTGAAAAGAACCTCTTGTAATTTGAAATAGAAGGAGCTTGTTATAAAGTGAAGGAGCTTCTTGCTGAAATAAACACAGGCACACAATATAATGCGAAATTTAAAAGTTAAGAGAAGAGAGAGAAGGAATCAGTCAATTTATACTAGTTTGGCTTACAACTCAAGTCTGTGTCTAGTTCCCAAGTATCCAAACCTAAGTGTTTCACTAAAATCCCAAGTAGTAATTTGACGAGCCTCTTTAAGCTCACGAGTACATATTTTCAAGGTTCTACAACCTTCCAAACTAGTAGTATTTAGCTAGCCTCTACAAGGTCTCAACAAATAAAGAAGTAATTTGTTGAATATAAGATTCAATGATTTCTCTCAATAGAGTATTTTCTCTTTTTGAGGCACAAGGAGTTTGATATAGATATGACTTTTGATGTTGATAAAGTACTTTAAGAATCTGACGTATGTCCCCTATTTTTGCTAAATTTCGTGACTCTTTTTTAGATAGGCATTTTCTTCAACTAATCGTTGCTTCTTTTCTATTTCGGGTTGACTTTGAATCTTCAATATTATCTCTGTTAGAATCTTGTAATAATCAATTGTTAAAAGAAATCTGGAGCTAGTTGACGAAATATATGAGCAGTAGGATCCTTCCAGATTTTGTAAAATAAAAAAGGTCAGTTTATGAAAAATGTTCCTGCAAGAAAGGAAGCATTTATCCTATGATTTTATTTCCTTTTGAGAAGTATAGCGTTACCTATACAAGGAAATAAATCCAATTTGAATGAAGAATTCATCCTATGATTTTATTTATTTTTGAGAATTAGACAGTTAATAATATAAGGAAATAAATCCAATTTGAATTTTGAAATATTATATGGTCATCATCAAAATCGTTAATAATAGATCTTGGGCTAACAATATAGTCACCAAAGTGACTTTGCTGTGAAAATTTTTTACTGTTAAGGATCGTTGTTTTAGAAAGACTTACGGTTACATGTGATAATGAGTGTATGATGGTTATTAGGTGTTCGTTGTGTTCGTTGTGAGTGCTAAGTCAACCTAAAAGAAGGTTAAGCACTAGACTAGATCTTATCATTAATACTAAATTACTACACTAAGAAACTAATTACAAGTCGATTCTCTATCCAAAGGCTGTATTCGATGTCACTTTAGTTATCTTGAGATGGAATGTTATTAATATAATTAATCATTACTTAATTATGGTCATATGTATCTGTGAGCTATTGTGTTTTATATCTTGTTCTCTATATATATGATATTGTTAATGCTTCTTTTGTAACTGCCAATATTAGTAACATTATGATGCTTAGTGGTTACAGCTTTAAGACTTGGAAAAATAAAATGGTTTATGGTCTTGGGATGTATGGATTTGGACCATGCATTGAGAGAATTATGTCTTGCATCTTGTACAGATCAAAGCTCTCTTGAGGTTAGAGGATTTTTTATAGATAGGATAGCTCTAATCGCGTGAGTCTTATAATCATAAAGAGTGTTATCCCAAAGATGTTTCTGGATACTATGTTTAAGGAAATGGATGCCAAAAAGTTCATTGACACCCTTAAGAAGCGTTTTGTCAAAAGCAATAAGGCAAAGACAAGTGGAGCTTTAAGGAAACTTGTCTCCATAGGGTTTAAAGGTAATAGTAGCGTGAGAGAGTATATACTTAAAATGTTTCAATCTTGCAAGAAAACTAAAGACACTAAAGATATAATTGTTTGAAGACTTACTCGTTCATTTAATATTGATATCTCTTCCTTTGCAATTTAGTTAGTTTGAGGTGAGCTATAATTTTTAAAAGGAAAAATAGAAATTGAATGAGCTTATCTCTCACTTAGTGCAAGAAGAAGATAGGATAAGACAAAAACAAGATTGAGAATGCTCATTTGGGATCAACCTTTTCAAGACATGGTAAGAAAAGCAAAGAGATTGTAGTATCAAAACTATAAAAGGAGCATAAGCATACGTCTGAGGGATCTAAGGAAAAGAAATGCTTCTTTTATAAGGACCATTCTCATATAAAGAAAGACTGTGCCAAATACTATGCTTGGCGAGTAAAGAAAGGTATGTCTTTAATTTTTGTTTGTTTTAAAGCTAATTGGGTTTTAACACCAAGATATACTTAATGGTTGGATTCTGGTGCTATAACTCATATAAGTATATCAATGCACGGTTGCCTAAACTACCGAAAGCCCGGTGATGATGAGATGATCATCTGTATGGGGGCCGAAAATCTGGTGGAAGTTTTAGGCATAAGGACATATTGGTTGTTATTATGTACTGATTTCTATTTAGAATTAAAGAACACATTTATTGTATCATCTTATAAACAAAATTTGATTTCAATTTTTGTATTAGATAAAGAAGGATTTGTTTGTTCATTTGGAAAAAAAGTGATGATTATTTTAATTTTATTCTTGTTGGAACCAATAATTTATCTAATTATAATAACCTTTATTTACTTGATATAGTAAATTCAGATAATGAGTCCCATAATGTTGAAACCAATGGTGTTGAAAGAAAATTTCAAATGAAAACCCTTTATAATTATAGCATAAGAGTTTGGGTCATATCTTTAAAAACATAATTGATAAGCTTGTGTTGGAAAGAATTCTTAAATCACTTGATGAATTCGATTATGATTTTTGCGTTGAGTGCAATAAAGAGAAAAACTACAAAAAAGAGAAAAATAGAAGTGAGAGAGTCAAGGATGTCTTAGTATTGATACATACAAATATTTGTGGGCCATTTCCTATAGCTTTATGGAATGTTGAACATATTTTACCACAATCATAGGCGATTGATTACTCTTACCATGGCTATATATACTTAATTTATGAAAAGTTGCATGCATTGGACGTTTTAAGTTGTTTAAGGTCGAAGTTGAAAATCAACTTAGTTGTTATGCTGGTGAATATTCGGGAGTTTAGGTCCGTCTACTCATTTCCTAAGTAAGTGTGGGATTATCCCTCAATACACTATGCTAAGTTCTCCAAACATAAATGGTGTAGCAGAGAGATAAAATTGAACCTTTAAGGATATGGTACAAAGTATGATTTATGGTATAACTTTACCTCACTCACTATCAGGAGATGTATTAAGAACTGCAATATACATACTGAATAGAGTTCCTATAAAAGCTATAAACTAAAACTTGTATGAGTTATGGAAAGAAAAGAAATATTTCTTAAAGCATTTATGCATTTGAGATGTCCAATTGAAGAAGGCCCTATAAATAGAAAGAAACTAGATGCAAGCACTGTTAATAGTTATTTTGTAGGATACTTTAAAACGTCAAAGAGATTTAAATTCTATGATCCTAAAGTAAGAATATTTTTTGAGACGAGAAATGCCTAATTCTTTAATGATGTTAGGTTTTAGGGTGAAGATAAGGGTAATGACTTTTTCTTTGAAATTGAGTCAGTCAATGTTCCTCTTCCAGCAATTATTGTTTATCATGATTAAGTTTTTATTCCTAACGTGATTTAACATCATTTGATACAAATACATGACAATATTGGGCTTCCTTCCTATTAAAATCATTTGGTTGTTCCCTAATCTATTGTTCATGAGAAGTATGAGCATCAAACTTAACAAACTCAAATTCACGTAAAACTAGTTCCTTTAAGAAGATCCAAGAGGGAAAGGAGAAGCACAATTCCAGATGATTTTATTTTATTTCTCCAAGAATATTGATTTAGTGAGAGATGGTCTACTCACCTTCTATAAGTCAATTACAAGTTCTAACTCTCATAAGTGGATTAATGTTATGGTTGAGGAAATGTAATCTAAGAGAGATAGAGAAATTTGAGATCTTATCCCATTACCTAAAAGTGTGATACCTATTGGTTGTAAATGGATATTTTAAAAGAAAGTAAAGATAATTCATGAACAATAAACAAGCAAATGAGTAGTACAAAAAAATATAATGCAATAGTTTAGAAAAGCACACCTAACTCGGGTCTTCATCTAAAACTCGGTCTCCATCCAAATGGAATTGCTAGTTTGATCTAATGCACCTTTACACTAAATTTAAAAGTTAGAAAGAGGTTTTAGACTCAAAATTAGATTAGATAATCATATTCACCAATACAACATTTGGAGTTTAGATTGAAACTTGTTGAAAGTAGCATTAATATCTAGGCTTCCATCAGTAAACATTATCATGTTTCTTGCTCTCCATATATGATGCACCATCATCCTTAGGCCAGCCTTGAAGAGGTTCATATATTTTATATTCCTTATTTTGAATATGGTGGCTCATTTTATAATGTATAACCATTTTGTAACTGTGTATTGTATGTTGAATAGATTGAGAAACTCCTTCTAATGTATATCGGAGAAAGAACACATGAAGAAAAGATGATATGGAAATTTTAGCTTCTCCACATAAGACATGGTCGTAACTATCAATTGTAAACTTGATTCTATCTTTAACAAGGAGTCTTCTTAAGGCTACTAACTATATAATAAAAGATTGTACAGGTATTATGTGAGAACTTTAGACAAAGCTAGCCCAATTAACTCTAGTTAAGGATTCCATCATCAGCTTTTTACATGAAGCAACAGTGAATTTTGAGGTTCTCTCTAAAGTCCAACAAGGTGTGTCAAGTTTGGTAGTATTAAAGGAGCAAGTTTATAGTGATTGTATGATTTCTTAGAAGCCCTTGTAAAGTATAATGCTCAACTCTAACTTCCTCTTACAATGAGGTTACTAACCTTGGTTGATATTGGGACTATTGCTTTTAATAATTAAAACTCTCTAAGCTTGCATAATGGACCAAAAAGAAGCTAATTGTCAAACTAGAACTATGTTAATTTTCCATCACCAATATGATGCTTGATTTCAAGTTGTATGTGCTCCCTGACTTCCATAACTTTTTGGAAAAGCATAGGATTGGTTTGACTTTGGTTGAACTATCTATGTGCTCTCATCTTTCAAATGATATGCATATATCCATTTGACCTATATGTTTTCCTTGTATGCATAAGTTCTCCATAATCTTTTTGTTAATAGGGATTTAGCTATAATTTTCATAAAGGTCAGTCCAAGTCCTCCATTGATCTTAGAGAGACATAAAGTACTCCATTTGACATATGAAACTTTAGTTCCATTTATGTTTCCCTTCTATATGAAATTCCTTACCAAATTTTAAGTTCTCTTTATTAATCCCTTATGTAGTTCCAAATGTGAACACTAATAGACTTTGAGGTTATTAAAGACACTAATAGAAAGTTTTAGCCTACATTTATAAGATGGTTGTCTATTACACCAATTATATAATCTCCTTTCTACTGAGCTTACTAATGGTTTACAATCCATGGCATTTAAGCTATTGGTGGAGACTGTAAAGAGACTCACAAGGTAATATAGAGAGATATAAGACTTATCTTGTCACTAAAAGTTTTACTCAAAAGGAAGGTATTGACGATAAAAAGACTTTCTCTCTAGTTTCATCGAAAGACACTTTTACATCTATTATAGTACTTCTGGCATATTTTGAGCTTGAGCTACATCTAATGGATCTAAAGACAACTTTTCTCAATAAAGATATGAGGAAACAATTTATATAAAACAAGTAAAGGTGTTAGCTTTTGAGGAAACTAACCAATTGGTTTGTAAACTTAATAAATCCATCTATGGGCTGAAGCAAGCTTCCCGTTAATGGTACCAAAAGTTTCATCAATTTGTTCTCTCATCTCACTTTGAAGTGAACGTTGTTGAAGATTGTGTGTACCATAATTTTACTACAAGTATATTCATTTTCTTGATCATATATGTAAATGATATTTTGCTTGCCAATAATAATGATGTCAAGTTGTTTCAAAAAACCAAGAAATTTCTTTTAGAAAAATTTGAAATGAAAGATCTTGTTGAAGCATCCTATGTATTAGGAATCTAGATTCATCATAAGCATTCATATGGAATTCTAGGATTATCACAGAAGGTTAATTTGGAAAGATATTGCATCAATTTAGAACACAAAATTGTAAACCTTATGATACCCCTGTGTCTAAAAGAGATAAATTTAATCTAAAGTACTGTCTAGAGAATTAAATAAAATTCAACTTTATTTAAAATATATCTAATATGATAGTAGTAGGAAGTTTGAAATAAAATTCAAATTTATTTAAAATATCTCTTATATGTTAGTAGTAGGAAGTTTGATCTATGTGTAGGTGTGCACTTATCATGACCTCACGTATAATGTTGGAATGTTTGGCAGGTATAAAAGCAATCTTGGAAGAGAACATTAGGTAGCAGCAAAAAGAGTCTTCATATATTTACAAAACATTAAAGATTATATGCTCACATATAAGAGGTCAGAAAAACTTGCGATCAATGGATTTTCTGATTTTGACTTTACTAGACCAAAACAGTTGTAAATTGACATCTGATTATCTTTTTGTTAGTCAGAGGTACAATTTCTTATAAGAGTACCAAGTAGACACTCATTGCAACTTCCACTATAAAGGTTGAATTTGTTACAAGTTATGATGCATCCAATCATATTATATGGCTGCATATTTCATTGCAGGATTACGAGTAGTGAATGGTATTGAAAGGCTGCTCATGTTATACTATGACAATAAAATATTAGTCTTGTATTTTAATAGCAGCATGAGCTCTTCTAGATCTAAACATATAGACATTAAGTTCCTTATTTTGATGTAAAGAGTTCATAGTAGTTTTGTTATTAATTTTATATAACAAACTCTATGGTTTCAAATTCACTCACTAAGGTGTTAATGCCCAAGGCCTTTTATGAGCATATTACTCATATGAGCATTGTTATATTTGATGCCATTTGATTTAGCGTGAGTTCATATTTTGTTCTTTGTGTTTGATATTATACTTTTCTTTGAAAAATAAATAAAAATTTCATTAATAAGGAAAACAAAGGTACAGATTACAAAGATAGCCTAGGGAGGTACCCCTTACACAATATGGTGTCATTTAAATACCTAGGTACTGAGAAAAACACGTTTGAGTTTACAAATCGCCCTTTAAAGTTAAAATGTTAGTGATGTTTGCCAGGGTCTCTGAAGTAAGATAAGGAATAGAAGTTTGTTTTGTTTCAAACCTTCTATCATTTCTTTCATTCCAAATTGCTTTAACATACAGATTTCTCAAGGATTTCGTTGAGCAGATAACCATTGTACAGTTTCATATAACAAGTTAGAAGGTATAGACCAGTTACATCGCAAGGCAACTACCTTCCATAGACAACTGGTGATTGCACACTTAAAGAACATATGATCATATGTTTCCTCCTTTATTGAAAAAAAAGCGTAGGAGGGGATAATGTGTAAATACCTAATTCGCTTTGCAATATTGATCCATTTTTTAATAGTTAGCCATAAAATGAAAGATATCTTTTACCATATGATCTTACACCATGCCCCTGTCGATTTTTTTAAGCTTACAAGCTCTTGCGGGATTCGATTCGTAAACTGGTGGATAGGTTGATTATGTAAAAAAAAAGGGTATCTTGAGTAAAAGGACTAAGGGAGTATTGAGGTTGTAAGTGTTGAATACTTGCAGGGAAATTCCAGTAACTCCCTTGGATAAGGGACTTCATTTTCGTTTGAACCGGGAGAGTAATAACGCAACTTTGATCAACAGGTAAGATGATGAGAGCTCCTTGACTAGACCAATTATCAAACCACACATATATTTTCTTCCCATTACCGATGAAGCATGACAATTGATCTTGGACAATGTCTCTAAGTTTGAGAAGTTGGTTCAAAAAGAAAGAGTTGGAGGCTTTCAGTTGTAAGAAAATATGACTGAATCCATCTACATTCTCTCTGCCAATATCAACCATAATCGCTTTAAAATAAGTGTTATATTGGTAAGCTTCAAGGGAATAATATTAAGGCCACCTTTTGCCTGTGGGTAACAGATGTTTGACCATTTAACCTTGCCATTACCTTTTGTACTAGTAGATGGATTCCATAAGAAGTCCTTGAAGATCCTTTTGATGGATTTGGTAACACTTTTTGATTAAAAAAATGTGTGAGCTCTAATAAATGTGCAGAAAATTTAGAATCAATTTAATGAGTTGCAACTTTCTTGCAAAAGACATAAATTTGTTTACCTAAGAGCTAATTCATCGTTGAATCTTCTCGATAATGGTAGTGAATTCAAGGAAGGTTAGGCGTTTGGTGGAAATTGGCAGATCCAAGTAGAGCAAAAAGTGAGATTGTTCCTTCATGCCCATCTATGAGGCAATATTTAGTGCCAACTGAGAAACTCCTTTCATAGGATGAAGTGGCTTTTGTTACAATTGATCTGAAGGCCAGACAATTCTCTAAATTTTTGAAGGGCTTACATATAGCTATGGATGAAATCACCATTGGCTCTGCAAAAAAGAAGTAGATCATCTACAAAAGCAAGGTTAGTCAAGCCAATACTCTTACATTTCGAATGGTATCTAAAGTGGCAATTGGTTTCTACTTCAAGTTTTATGATAGAGTGAAGTACTTCCATACATATGATGGATAAGTTGGGGAAATAGTGCCCCTACCTTAATCCTCTCCTAACTGTGAAATAGTTTGAAGGAATGCCATTGATAAGTATCGAATAACTTGCCATTGATATACATTCTTTAATCCATCTGGTATATATTCTAGGAAACCTAAAAGCATCAATCATCTCCTATATAAAAGTCCAGCTGATGCTATCATATGCCTTATGAAAATCTATTTTAATAATGCAGTTGGGGGCTGAATGCTGAATTCTTTCTTGTATAGCCTTTGAGGAGCTCTTGTAGAATTAAAACATTATCGCTAATTTTCCTACTACTTATAAAAGCCCCTTGATTGTCATTAATGAGTTTATTTATCACCTTCTTCATTCTTGATGCCAGAATTTTTAATATGATCTTATAAAGAAAGTCTGTATAAGCAAGCATAAGAAGGTTTTATTGACTTCCTTAAGCATCACCCTTGTGGAGAAAAACTCTCGCACTACATCTTTAACAATCGACCTCGTATCATTCCAAGATTCACTACAAGAGTTAAGACATTTAGTGACAATTTTTTGTGACTAACTATTGTTTCATCACAAATACAAGGTTTTTGTGACAAGATAATTAATGGACACTATTGTTTGAATCAATTGTGATGATTTTTTTTGTCACAAATATAATAGTAATTGTGACAATTTAGTATCTTTCACAATTAAGTTGTTACTATTAATATATTAATAGTGACAACTT
>JANIPM010000231.1:54730228-54740570 GCA_027478405.1 Erythroxylum cassinoides
TTTTCACTCAAAAATCGGGGTCTAACATCAAAGACAAGCCAAAACAAATTCCAAAAATACAATTTTAACAAAACAAGACTCAGACTCCATTGCCCACTGCGGTTGACTCGTCCCAGTCCTTATGTCCTTCTCTCTAAACCTACACGAGGTAAATCCACCGTGCTAAGCATATAACTTAGTGAGTAATAACTAATCTATGCATAAACTGACAACTAATTATACACAATCATAATATATCAGAAGCATGCATTAACAAGTTATCGGAACGAACAATTCAAACATATAATATTAGATCTCAAATGGATTGTACAGAAAATAGAACTGAGGCTCAAAATAGGGTATAAACCCTTTATAATCAAAACACAATTTCTTGTTTATATCTGAGTCAAACAGAAACCAGAATACAAAATCATATGACTGTTAAATCCATTTACAGAAGCGAGTAACGGAACTTATACAGGAGATACCGTGATTGGTATCAGCAGGAGAGACCAAGTCTCGATATCAGGAGACACATAAGTGTCAATACAGGAGACAGCGAAGTATCGATACAGGAGATATCGAGGTATCAATAACAGGAGTAGCTGCAGACCCTTCTAAGTATGCCTATTTACCCACGACTAGGTCTTGATAGTTTTAAAACTAATCAATTTCATTTCATGTTTAACATAATTAGCCAATCATGGCTTTCATGCCAAAAATTCAACATATCAATCTAACAGCTTTGCAAATCGTTCAATGGACCAAAAATAGTAGCAAACAAACAGTCAAAGCAAAACTATCAAATTTGACCATCTAAATTATTTACACAAAATACCATCTAAGATTACTTACAAAAGCTCCCTTATTGTTTATTGCCTCGAAGTCCCAGCAATATCTAGAATCAGTCACTCTAAGGGTTCCTCTAAAACATTCAATACAAACATATATTGCTATTGTGCACAATTATGAATTCAATTATGTACACTCATCTATATTGAATATGTATGATGCATGTTCATGACAAAAATCCGGGTTTCTAAACCCTAATCTTCTCACATTATCATTCATGTGAAACCAACCCCAATTCCTCAATCCAGATTTATTTTACACTCAACTTTCAAGTCCACTTTGCTCAATTATTCTTATTAAGTAGTTGAGGTAATTAGGTAATACTACCTTCTAGAAAGTTTTCCCTCTTTGTCTTATGTTTCCAATGATACCAAGTTCTTCCAATTTGGTTTAGTATACTAAAAGTTATACTCAAAAGATTTCAGGTTGTTCTTGAGCTTCATCAAAATTCTTATCCCAAAATCCAATCAAATTATGAAATTCTTAGAGGTAGAATTAGAATTTAATCTCTTTAGACAATTTGTAGCCTTATATCTCTAGTTTACTTCAAATAAAAAATCACTCAATTTGGATAACTACAGAGAAAGTTATGCTTAAAATATCAAAGTAGATTTAAGCTATCAAGAAACTTCGCCGCAGCGAGCCAAAAGTTGGCCGCGACGAACTTTCCAGATAACAAAATTCTTCGATATTTTCTTAAAAATTTGCCGCAACGAAATTTTACAGAAATCAATTCCTTTGAGTTGGTCGCGGCAAACTTTATTGCGTTTTAATCATCTTCTTCCTCTCATTCTTTGTCCATATTTTCTCACTTCCCTCTTATTTAATGAACATATAACACACTAAACCAATTCTTCTACTTCCATTTCAACTCCACAACTTCAAATAAACTAAAAGTCCAGGTTTCATAAACGCATCAAAAATCTGAAACTACCTATTCACTTTCTCTCACTACTACGTATTTTCCATTCTTACTACCGTAACTTAACTTTCAAATTACAACAAATGCAGAATCTATAGCCACACTGTTCTTTACCACAATTTTATGTACTTAACGACATCACAATGAACTTCCATATCCCCCAATCTAAAATACATAATTTGTATATTTTCGAAATTACACCAAGCTTATATAAAGCATCCTGGGTATTACCGAAGCTATAATACTGAAACTTCTCATGCAAGTGCTCATTCTCAACATCTAAAACAACATCCAACTCATGCAAGTACTTAATTCCAATACACAACACATTATCAAAAGCATCCACAGAACTTAGAAACTTAACTTCACTTGTCTTGTTTCTTCAGCAAAATCCCACCTTTGATAGTGAAGAACAAGGTTTCGGTGAGGACAAAGCAAAACCGAAAGAAAATAAAGAGTTACAACATTTTTGGCCTTACACACTTGGGATACGTGCTTTAGTAACCTATTGACACATGGTCCTATTGCATGTGGGTCATTTGTCATTCATATAAAGGTGTTACATGGCAAACTACCATGGGCCTATTTTTTTCTAAATCTCCCAAAACACTTCAAAATTTTCCAAAATTCCAAAGTAATACCAATAGTCTCCGAAAGAGTTTTTCACAATTTAATCGCATTTATCAATCCATTTTATCCAGAAAAATGTCATGAATGCATGTACAATAATTGTATGTGATCAAAATGCTTATGTACAAATAATCAAATATTCAAATATGTAAAGCATAAAATGAACTGAATTTTCTTAATATTCTAATCCCTAATATGGGGCGTTACAAAAAATACGGGACACTAAGTCCACTAAATTGATCTACTATAATTAATAATGATTATAAAATACCAAATTCCAACAATCTGAGTACAAAACTCACACCGTAAGAATCAATCAATAAAACACAAAAGAAGAAAATAGATGAAAACATTACCAAAAAAAGGAGTTCAATGTAGTAGTAATTTCTAGCAAACTAGAATAATAAACAAGATCTCCACTATTCAAATATAATGCTTGGGGGATCGGACCACGTTTAATCCTTGGTTGATTAAGTTGATAAAAAATGTGTAGTTGAAATAGTCCAAAATTACATTCTTTAAAAGTCAAAGATCAAGAAATAACTATAAAAACTAATTGTAAACAAAAACGTATACAAAACATCAATTAAAAAAAAAACTAAATCACTTCACACCCTAACAACGGTGTAAAAATTCTTTATACGCATCAAACACACTAGAAATTAAAACTTAACTTTGTCTAACTAAATTTGAAATAGTGGTAAGCAAGGATTGTATCCAAAGAGAATGTCTGCTTAACTTTTGTGATGAATAAACCAATGTCTAGGATTGAGGGAGGGGAGTTTGGTTGAATTCTAGTAATAAAATAAAGTAAAACTAAGTTATTGAATCTCTTTCTTTCACAATTATAACGTGAAACAATTAAGCCCCCTTAAAAGGATTCTCATTTTGAGCCAAAGAGTCTAATGAGTTGTACCCATTAAATTAAATTTGAGGCTCAGAATGGATGCACCCATTAAATTAAATTTGAAGGGTTCAGGATCAAGACTAGGATGCCATAAAAGTATAAAATAAATCTCTATCTTCACTCCCTCGGCTCATAACTTTATAGTCTGCCATGAATTTGGATTAATATTTGGCTATTAGCAATTTGCAACCATGATTTGATCGTCAAATTTAATATTAGTGAGTGGTTTCTTAAAAAAATATTATGATAATTTAATAATAATTAGGTCTTGTTTGGTAAATGACTTATTAACTATTTTTTAGTAGGTTTGAAAGGTTTTAGCTATTTAACCATGTCAAACCTCCAATAATTATGTTAGGTAATCAGCTGAATAGGACGACGGATTGAACTCAATCTGCTGATTTTGAAAATGTTACTATGAAGAGCATTTTCCTTCAACGGCTGAGAAATTAAGGGACTAAAAGATTATTATATTCAAAAGTTATTACAAATTACTCAATGAGATAAAGACAGAGATATAGATAGAAATTGAGATAGATACTGATAAAGATAGAGATATAAATCTGACTTAATTTATACAAAATTTTAAAAGTCAGTTATCAAATTAAAATTTAAAAAAAAGTAAATACTTTTAAAATCTAATCTCTAATTATATTACATTAATTATTTTTGTATAAATTCGATATTTAGATCCCCTTTTATATCAATAGTTAGTATACAATATTATTATCATTTGTATATTATGTTTAATTGAATTCAATTTAATCTAAAATTAATAAGTCAAATTTAAATTACTTATTTTTATCTAAGTTTAAAATCTAAGAGATTATTATAAGCACTTTTCCAAATAATTTTATTTTAATTTAATATGTTAAAAATGATGGTGTTGGTTTCTTTTACTCTTTTTAAATTTTTATGAAAATATTCAAAAACATATTAAGATATAAATAGCTAATACTCATATCCTTATAATTTTTTTAAGTAATATTTCCATAAGTTATTTTACACATAAATAGTTAATACTAAACAGTTAATTTTATCAAACATTTTTAAATAAACAACTAATATTAATTCGATGGTCAAATCAGCTATATTAATCCACTGCTAGCTAACCATTGATAGAATTAGCTAATAATTAATGCAATATGCTGATTGTCAAATAAGGCTTTATTTTAATTTGAATATTTAATAAAATGTTTTAATTTTAAAATTAAAATTATATGTTTTATTTGTTTCGCTGATTATCGCCCGTCGCTATGCCGTTTATGTTCAACGGGTTGGGCCTCGATTTTGAGCCACGTCTACGTGGTACGACTTTTGCTTTCGTCTACAATATACAGAAGAAAAAATGGGAATTGAATTGCAGTGGCAACAATTGTAATTTCATCTTCTTCACCGTGCACTGAAACCTCCAAACCGTAACCTTCGTTATCGGCGATCGCCCGGCCACTCACCATCCACTTGCAATCCGTACACGAGTTACTCTTATTTGCAGATTCCGTCGCTAACTGGTATTCACTTATCTGTTTTGTTATCAGAAAAAAAATGAAAATTGAATCAAGTTAGAAACTTTTACTTTTATGTTTCCAATATTTTTGTTGGGTATCATTGAGATATAATTGTTCGATATTTTCTTTATTTTCTCAGTAATCAAACGGAGATCCTTACTCTATAGTTTTAAAAGCCTTCTATTTATTTTGTTTGTTGTTTGTTATCAATCTTGTTGATTGTGTTTCTGGATTGTTTGGTGATATTACTCTTTTCTTAGGGATTGATTGATCCTTTGACAGGGAAATCAGCAATCTTAAATTCATGGAGGAGCAAGGAAGTGAAATTGTGGCGCAGTATGTTAAGTGGAAAACCGACGTTTCGAGGGCGTTTCAGTACTATCTTGATAGATGGAGTCCTCATCAGTTGGAGAGGTGGGTTGCGACCTTGGTGGTGGCCATGTGCTACGTTTTAAGAGTTTACTATGTTCAAGGGTTTTACGTTATTTCGTATGGGTTAGGGATCTATGTCTTGAATCTGTTGATTGGTTTTCTTTCGCCCAAAGTTGATCCTGAGCTAGAAGCTCTTGATGGGGCTTCTCTGCCAACTAAAGGTTCTGATGAGTTCAAGCCTTTCATTCGCCGTTTACCTGAGTTTAAGTTCTGGTAAGCTTTTTGTTTATTAATTTTACTGTCACAATCATTTTTTTCAGTTATGTTCTCCTGTCTTCAACATCGTCCAACTATCAAAACATTTGAATTTAAGCTTCTCTAGGAACGCCACCTTTTAATGTGGAATCAGTTTTCATGGAATTTAATCTCAAGTACTTGTATACGCTGTTGGTGCCCTTTTGGTTGGAAGAGTAGACATTTTGCAATTTTCTGTTGGTAGTTCGAGCAGTCTAACTTCTATATGCAAAGGGTTTTTACTTCTTAGCTTGTTTTGAGGCTCTGGCCTCTGAAGAAGAAAAAGAAGATAAGAAGTGCGGTGGATCTAGCTTGATTTGGTCATGAGGTTATCATTTTGCCTTCATTGCTTTGGTCTTTAATGTTTGAGCCTCACTAATAGTATTGGCCTATTGGGTTACTTGTTGGTTTTGTGTAAAAAAAAAAAAGAGTTTATGTAAACTTAATCACGATCAAATTAAATATTTTTTATTGGCTTGGTCAACTAGTCCTTATTAGCTTTTGCTTTGGTTCTGCCACAAAGCCTTTTCAGTTACCTTTTTGTTTGTAATATTTCCTGCAGTAGGTAGTTTCTAAATGTGCTGATATTAAAATTTTACTTGGTGGTGGTTTCAGGTATGCTATTACAAAGGCCTTTGTTGTGGCTTTTGTCTTGACCTTCTTTTCTGTGTTGGATGTGCCAGTTTTCTGGCCAATCCTGTTGTGCTACTGGATTGTCCTGTTCTTCCTTACCATGAAACGCCAAATACTCCATATGATCAAGTACAAATATGTCCCTTTAGATATCGGGAAGCAGGTACTGAATTCCCAAAAGTCCCAATCACGATGCAATATTCAATGAATGTTGTTTTGAGTTTCCTTTCCTGTTCTTTCTTTTCTGGATAGTGCTTTTGTGTATGTTATTGTTGCTCCAGTAGTTTGACATTGTGTTTTCTTCGTATGACAGAGGTACACTGGAAACAAGTCATCAAGTAGCGGTACAGCTAGGGACTAAAAGCCACCGAAGCAGTGTAACTGATGAATTAACCATAGCTGCATTTGATTAGTAGGAAAAATTTCTTCAGGTCTTGTTAGTATGTTACGAAAAACAAGTTCATCAGGTCTTGTTAGTATGTTGAACATGTGAACCAAAAACTTCGTTTACACTCCAGCTTCTCATGTAAAGCACGGCGAGATCTTTCAAAAACTTTGTATATAGAATCATTGCCATAATTTTGATTTTGGTTAGAGATGATCGTCCATTTTCTTTGAGTTTCCAGCCCAAATTATTAATGATAATTTGTTATCTGGACCATTTGCATGTACCAAAGCTGTAGAAGATAAACTTAGTACCCTAAATTAAACCTAGAAACCTGCTTTGACGTCCGATCACCTGCAAGTGTCAGGGAATTCCGTTGACTAGAGGAAGGAGATGAAACAAAACACGCTCTTTATTGAATCAACAAAATTTGAATCAACCACTTGTTTACCTATGATAATTAGAAAGTTTAATCTATGAAATTCGAAACTCTATATATATATATATATATATGTGTGTGTTAACTCTCTCTCTCTCTCCATATATATATATATGCTAACCATTCAAATTTAAAATTAAAGTAATTAAATTACGAATCTTATTTTAAACTATATCTAGGTATAGAAATAGAGCTTATTTATGTAATTTAAACTCGTGATCTTGCAATTACGAATGAATAATCTTACCAGTTACTTTAAGCTTACCCTCCAAACTTTAATGTTGATGACCCACTCGCAACAATTTCATCAATTCTCACTGTATCATTCTCCAACACAGTTTTTTCTTTTGATTCATTTGAATACTTCATCCTTTTATGCCAAACTCTAATTATGCTAAAAGAGTACATATTTTCGTGTCTCTCTTCTCAAGTTCATATTAATTATATGTTCTTATTATTATGTTCTTACTTTATTTCATGAGTATTCATCTATCTATTTTTTGTGAATTTTATTTATTGAATAAATAGATGCTCATAGAATATTATAAAAACAGGATAATAGAAATAGGTGATCTATTCCCTCATTTTCCCCTGAACAAGTCATGTTCTTCTACATCCTTTTTTACGAACAGGAATTTGCACCCTTACAAACTTGATTGATGTTCGTTAGATATATAACGAACATCAATTAATGTGATTTAGTACCTGAGGAAGTTTTGATTGCAATTCTCCCCTTGCCTTTGACAGGGGGACGGATCCTCTGTCCAATTCTCTTGTCCCTACCTTGTCTTATTGAATCTCAGTCATCTATTTATGTGAGTCCCGCATAACTAGATGGTTGAGATTTAATGAGACAGTGACGTGGAGCGTGTTGCGGATGATTTCCAAGAGTGGGCTGCGCGCCAGAAGTCCAAACGAAAGAGTTTGCAGATTTGATGGGCTTTAAAAAGTCAACCGTTTTTATTTGTCAAATTCTATTGTTTTAATTTTTTTTTTACGTTTTAGGGTTTAGGACCTATTTAAACTCTTTTTCGACACTATGATGTGGAGGCAGTTTTGAATAAACTTCATACTTGAGGATTCTCTCAATTGACTTTTAGGTTTCAGATTGAAACTTGTGTGTTTACGCTTTACTCGCTGCGTCAACAACCTAAGAGAAAAGGTCACGAAATGATTTAGAATATCAGTACAAGAGTATGTGCACAAACCATTGAAGTCTCTAGTGATTAAGTAGCCGAGAAGGGTGGCTCCACGCTCTCCCGTAAATGGACTAGGATGCTCATCTCTGGTCTCTGATAGAAGATAACGAGCGGTGGACTTGTGAGCAAACTCAGCAGCCCAGTGAAGAGGCGTTTGATTTTGAGAGTATCGCAGCTGTGTCAAGCTTCGATTCTTCTCTACCTGTATCTTTGCAGCTTCTGTGTTTCCAACTATAGCAGCATAGTGAAGGGCTGTGTACTTATCCACGTCAAGAGCTGCAACATCTTCTTCAGACATTAAGGCCACAAGGGTCTTCACAAATTGTATGGGAACAGCTCTCCTAATTGCTACATGTAGAGCAGTACCCATATAAAAATTGATACCTGCAGTTTTGGCTGTTGGATCTTTGTCAAAAACTCGCTTAGTTTCTTCCCACTCTCCCCTTACTACATTCTTGTACAGTTGCAAGTAAAGCATGAAGTGCTTCTTGACCCCATCGTAGTTCTGCTTCTCCTTGGTGATATCTTCCACGGCTTGATCATTTGGTGGTTGGTCTTCCTCCTGGTGAAGAGCAGAACCAGAGCCAAAATTCTCTTCAAGTCTCTGAATGATTAAAGGCAGGACAGGATCAGGATCCATTGTTATGTTTATCAGAAAATTAAAAGAGTAAAGCTGAGAGGAACTATCCTACACAAAAGCTTAAAGATTTATATCTGTAAATGACATCTAACCAATAATACATAGTTACTTCTCTTCTACCACGTGTTTCTTGAATTAATGCAGCCAACCACCAGGAACCATGCAAATTACGGAAAACCTTGTCCGAATAAAGCTGAGAAAATCATGGCCAGTATTAAATAAATACGGACCAGTTAAAAATTTAAATAAAATGGTACCATCTTCCTGCAACATGATGCATTGACTACCGGGAAAGCTGATCTTTTGGGCCAATCATATTAGGGAAAACCTTGTCCGAATAACGCTGAGACAATCATGGCTAGTATTAAATAAATACGGGACCAGTTACAAATTTAAATAAAATGGTACCATCTGATCTTTTGGGCCAGAAGAAACCAACCAGACCAGTAAGCCCACAGCCCTACCTTCAATAGATCAATCAGGAGAGTTAAAACCCCGTCTTTCAGAACATTGGGATAATAGTGGAGGGTGCCCTTACTATGCTTCTTAGGAAGCGGTTTGCCCTATGGCCCTTCGGTGGAGTTAGAAGCTGGAGTTGCCCCCATCGCCGAAGGGGAAACAGGAACGGGTCTATTCGGGGAGACACGAAGGATGTTCCTAGTGAGGGCGGGAAAATCATCCCTCGAGTGGGGGGGGCCTTCGCCATTCTCCATTCGCGACGGAAAAGCACGGGTGGGTCTAGTTAGATATCCAGACCAGCACAGAGAAGCAAATTTCTCCCAAGAGGAAAAAGCAGGGGTAAAAGGGAAAATGTGTAACTAAGAGGAAAGAGCAAAAACAGAGAATGATAAAGAGTATTCTTAGTTCTTACACTTAAAATTTTTATTCTTGTCTCTCTTGCATAAAATGAAATATTATTTAATTATTTATAATGTTAATAGAAAATTTTAAATTTATTAAATTCAAGTCACTTAATGTTAAAATAAGAAGAACCCATAAATTTTGACAGCCCTTCTAAATTAGAATAGAATTCTACAACTCTCAAGTATAGTAAAAACTTCATCGGAAGATACATTCGCAAAGTCCAATATACTAAAAGCTTCGTTGCATTACTCAGTCTTTTACGAACTACACAAGTTCGTTGTTCTACATCAAGAATTAATGAAGAGGCACTAAAACTAGTAGATAATTTCTTTGCCTTGGGGACGGAAAATGCTGGACCAAAGGTTGAAGAAACAATTTCCACTAAGAGAGGAAACTGCATGTCAGAAAAGTAAAATACGAAGAGTTAAAGTTTCTTGTTATTCCTCTCAGCATCATAATAAGTGGTATTTATACAAAACATCAAATAACTAACTGAGCCTAACAGTCAACATGTCAACATATTATATAAATCTAACACTGCAAGAATCCAAATAATGTCACTGGGATACCAGCTAGCAGGATTATTGGAGCTGCAACCTATTTCACTCGATGAACAAGAACTATTTGAAGGGAACAGCTGAAAACTACCAGCACGAACACAATTGAAAGGAACAGGGTGATGAGGCCAATGCACATTCTCATTGGCAATGCTCTTAGA
>JANIPM010000231.1:54868729-54885113 GCA_027478405.1 Erythroxylum cassinoides
CCTTGTTCATTTCGTGTATCTCCTTCACCATAAGGCTACTCATCATTTGTCTCCTTTCTGCTTCATTTAATTTAAGCTAAAAAGACAAATTAAGCCCTCCTTCTTAGCTTTTAATATTAAAAACATAAGTAAACTTCTTAAAATGTCCTCAAGCCACTTTATTCCTTTAATATCTAATAACATATTCCACTTAAATTTAAACTTAATCCCTCACTTAATTTCCATTTCCTTAAGAGCTAACACTTCAAAATAATGTAGACAATACTTCAAAACAATTTAGACATGCTTAAATAAATAAATAAAATTTCAGGGGCCAACAAAAAAGGTTACATTCAATTCCTTTCTTTTCTTAAAAGGATGCACTGATTAAAGATATGATCCATTGATAACAAGAGATAAAGTCTCAATCCTTTAGCTTAAAATAAGTCTCGCTAAATAATTGCTAGAATCACACATGATTTCAAATAGAAAATCTCAATTTGGTGGCTGAATAATAGACATAGTTATTAATAATGCCTTGAGTTTGTCAAAAGTTTCCTTACAATAAGAGAAAGTACACAATATAAGACCTTAGTAATTATATACAGTAATCTTATTGGACTTTTATATTATAAGCCTGATGCATACCCAATCTATATTAATTAAGGCTCATTTTTTCACTAGACTTTAATCTATTAATTCAGATCCTTTTTTTGGATTATTTTATTATTTTTAATTGGTCAATTTTGTTAACCGTAAAATCATTAAAATCGTAATTAATTATTTTCAAAATTAAGAAAAATCACAACCACGTGACGGTCCTCACTCTTCAACTATTTGTTTCCTACCCCTCAAGAATCAAGATTGCATCTTTCTTGCCATGGAAGCTCCAACGAGGATCTTCAGTCGCCAACTTATCAGCAAATCCACTACGGCACCAAAAGTTTACCTCAAAAACAATTCCACAAGCTATTCATCGTTAATCCCTCTTCACGACCACCAAGACCACATCGTTTTCAACGCTCCGTTGGCTTTTTCTCGCGTTCATTCTTTGTTCTCGCCCATCTCTCGCTTGCCCATTACTCCAAACCCAGACCCTTTTGGTTTCTTTCTCCCACTTTATTCTTCACATCTCTCAAACCCATCATTTCCAATTAACGAGTCCAGTTTCAGTTTCAAATCCCATCAAAGTGACAGTTTTCTGACTTGGCACCGAGCTTCGAAAAATATCTACAAAAGTAATGCGGGTTTTGTTGGTAAAGACTCGGCTGTGACCGTGGTTTTACTGGGTTGGCTCGGAGCAAAGCAACGACATTTAAAGAAGTACGCGGAATGGTACAATTCTAGGGGAATTCATGCAATTACTTTTGTTGTTGATGTTAAAGAGTTGCTTTGGTTTGATTTGGGGGAGAGAGTGGAGAAGCGAATCACTTCGTTGGCAGAAGAAATCATTTCCTGGGTTTCAGATGGAGAAGAAGATGGTAGAGAAACGTCCTTGCTTTTTCACACATTTAGCAACACCGGTTGGTTTGTGTAAGTCCGTTAATTTTACTAGGTGATTAAGTTTTATTCTCCAATTGGTTTTAAATTTGAACCATAATTAAAATGGTTGTTTGCAGGTATGGTTATATCCTCGACACCCTGCTAGGTAGAGAAGGCCTAACAGAGAAGATTAGAGGATGTGTTATTGATTCAGGAGGAGGGGAGCCATTTAATCCCAAGGTTTGTTGATCTTTGTTTTCATGAAGTTTGCCGATTGTCAGACTATGTTTTGAACCCATTTTGTTTTTTTGTCAAATGTAGATGAATGTATTTATAGTATTCACCAGAGTTTATGCAGCTATCATATTCTTGTTTTTGCTTTACGCAGAAAGTATTGGGTGATGTTTATTGTTAGTTACTTTTGATTGATGATTTACTGATCTTCTTGTTCATTACATTTGGCTAGTAAAGTGACTGGTTAACTTTAGATTTGTCTCGTCTATTTCTTTCTCATAATAACTCCAATAAATGGGACCTTGGGCTTGAATATCCCACTTTTGCTCCTCGATATCATATGATGACTTGCAGTTGTGTCTTCTTGTTCACCTTCAACATCTTCATTTATTTCACCATTTAAGGAGTTGAGTTCAACGGACGTCTCTCTATTCGAGTGAGTTTGGCTATTGCTAAATGGCATTGAGTTCATTGTGTCTGTAGTGGAGTGTTGAGGAATAATAGAATGCTGGACTTGTTCTTCTGATTGTGCCAATGCTTGTTGATTAGGCAGTGAGAACAGAAACGTTGGCTCAACTTGTGTGACTGGTTCTTGTTTGGTGTTAAGAAAGCCATGCTCAAATGGAAACTCATTTTTATCAAATATGACATGCTGAGAGACAGATTTTCCAGTGGGTCGTAGACATTTATAACCCTTATGAGAACTTCCATAACCAAGAAAAACACACTTGGTGGTATGAAACTTAAGTTTGTGTTTGTTGAATGGCTTTAGGCACGGATAACAGGCACACCGCAGGGCTTCAATGTTTGATAGTTGAGTGTCTTATAGAAGAGAGTGTAGAATGGTGAATGATCTTGCAAAACAGTAGTGGGTAAGTGATTTATTAGATAGACAACAGTATTGAAAGCTTCCCACCAATAAACAAGAGGCATCTTAGCTTGTGCCAATAAAGTTAAGCCAAGTTCCACAATATGACGATCTTTTCTCTCAGCTCTTCCATTCTGGGCCGAGGCATACGGACATGTTATTCGAAATTCAATCATAGAATTTGAATTTACAAGAGCTCTGAACTCTCCCCCTCCATCGCACTGAACCTTTTTTATTTTTCGATCAAATTGGTTTTCAACCAAAATTTTAAAGTGCAGAAATATATGAGCTACTTCTCCTTTGCGTTTCAAGGGAAAAATCCAAGTATACCTACTAAAATCATCTAGGAAGTGAACATAATATCTGTAGCCATTTATTGAGTTAATTGGAGGAGGACCCCATACATCTGTATGAATTAACTCAAGAGGATGCTTGGCATGGGACTCAGCCAATTTGAAAGGTAGTAAATGCGACTTTCCCTACTAACAGGCTTCACATAAAAAAGTTGGTTCATAGTTGGTTCATTCTCAACATTAGCATTGCATGACTGCAAGATTTTATGCAAAGTTCTAGTGGATGGATGCCCAAGCTTTCTGTGCCATTGTTCCTTGTCAGAGATTAGGAATGTGGAACTTGAGTCTCCCTGTTTTTGCGCCATGTTTGCTTTGTATTTTAGCTAGTCAATTTTGTAGAGGCCATCCTGGAGTTTCCCTTACAATAAATTTTCCCCTGTCTTGTTGTCCTTTACAAAGCAAACAGAATCACGAAATTCAATGAAAATAGCATTTGCTGCTATTAAGCTAGATACACTTAACAAGTTCTTAGCAATGTGAGGTACATGCAAAATCTCTATGAGTTTTACGGGTTGTTTTGACTGTATCACATTTGATCCAATATATTTAATTGGAAGATGTCTTCCATTTTCAACAACCAGACTTTCCTTACCATCATATTCTACTGCATTCTGTAGCTGGCTTGGATCATTGGTAACATGATGGTTGGCACCATTATCAACATACCAGTTTTGATCTCAACAGTGGATGGTGATGCTACAAACGCTGACAAAATCCTGCTTGAATTCAGAGGGTGACGTTCCCATGTAGGATTGATCAAAACGATAGAAGCAATTGATTGCAATGTGTCCTATCTTACCACATACTTGACAAATTGGCTTCTTAAATTGATCCCCTCGGCCACGACCTCTTCTGCCGCCATGAGATGATGTCGGTGAGGAGCTTCTCCACCCTTCGCAGCCTTGGTTAGTAAGAAATGGTCATGAATATGATTTTTGAGCAACATTGGCAGTGGGGGACCCAATCTGCAGGCTATTGCGTGCGTTAGGCTGCTCAAGATGACTCTCAAAAGTAAGCCAAGAAGCTTGCAAGTCATTCCATGTTAGGTCTGGTTTTTCTGTTAATTGAACTACAATAGCATTGTAGTCGGAATCCATCCTGCTAAAACTTGAGTACACAAATCAAATATGGAAACAGAGTTTTCAGCCAGTGCCAAGTTATCCGAGATGGATTTCATTTTTGTTAGATAGATCCTTTCCGAGTCTGTTGGGATTCGTCTTTGAGCATAGTGACTCATGAGCGTGTATGTGCACCAAGCAGCTACTTAGTATTGCTCCAGAGCTCAAGAGATGTCTGGCAGTGAAGAAACTGAGCTGCTATACTTGTTGTCATAGAGTTATATAGCCAGCCAAGCAAAAGTTGGTCATTGGTGATCCATTCCTCAAATTCTGGGTTAACCTTTCCTGCATCATCAGGAAGATGTTGAGCTGGGCATGCTCTGGTGCCATCGATGTAGCCTTCTAGTTTATTGCCACAGATCATTGATTTCCATAGTAGATAGTTGCTTCTATCCAACTTGATAGAGCACTAGTTGAGTCCACTAATGAGTGGTACTGGCTTGGGAGTGCCATGGCGTGAGATGGAGTGGTTCTGATACCAAGATAAAGAATAAAGGCAAAAGATATATTAAATGAATGCAGAAGGCTCTGCTCCTTTCATTATTGCACCACTTTATATAAGGACAAGTTGGTTACAGTGAAATCAGGATCTGTTGACACATATATAACAACCTATTATAGTATATTATAATCTGACAAGTTAGTTACTATACATATTATAACATACATATTTGCTTACTGCACTAGCATGCATGCATAACGTTCATCAGAATAGCACATCACCCATTCTCGTCTTCATTATTCTGCTCAACTCGTTCTTGGTTTGCAAATTTGATTCCTATCTTGTGCTTTGCCTTCTCTTTTTTGGGTCTAAATTTATCATCCTGGTCAGAAAAGCACCCTCTTATTGGATTTCGAAATAATCATGTGAGGTTTGATGATGGTTCAGAATTTTGCTTGGTTCTGAAATTTAGGGCTTGTTTATTTGGTTGTAGTCAGCAATTTTTGGCCTATATTATTACCAAAACTTGTGTGAACACATTTATCACCTTGATCATCTTGTGGAAGCCGGAATGTGAATTAACTTGAATGAAACACACATTTTTGCCTGCTGTAACATGGACTTGAATTGGTTCTGGGAATATTGTGACAAGATGTTGAAAGTAGAGGCATGCTTGGCCATCGGGGATTCAGACGTTCAGATCATGTTGACTGTTTATTCCCCAATTGATTTCTTATGAAACTGATTCACTGAAGATGGATCTAGCTCTTTTGAGGATGATGATTTGTTATTTCACGTAATGATTTTCTAATGCTATGTGGTTAATTTTATTGTGAGAGCTCTTCTGACGAAGATTTGGTGCATTTTTATGTATAACATTGATTCCATTCAGATCATCTTTGAGGTCACATAATTCCATGTTGGTAGTAAGTAAATCTAGTAATTTTCTTTTCCACTGCCAGGTTTGGGCTGCAGGATTTTCTACTGCTCTGCTTAAGAAGCGCAACACGGAACTGAACCCAGCGGTTCAAGGCAAAGAAACAAATAAATTGGAAAACCAAGGGCAAGACAAGGAATCTCAAGTAATTGAAACCATGTTGCTGTCAATGTTAGAGAAGCTGTTCTCTGTAATTCTCAAGTTGCCTGCTGTGGATCGGTAGTTACTGTCTGCCCTTGTTCTTGACACTTTGCTAAGCTAGCTACTGCTTTCATTCATATCCACCTTTTTCAAATTCCTAGTTAAAGCTAAACTACCATGACGTTGACATGTCTCAGCTTATAGAAATTTTTGTTTAATCGGTAACAATTCCTTCCTCATTAATAATTTCAGGACGCTAAAGAAGATTGTTGGCATACTGTCAAAGAACCAGCCTTCTTCTCCTCAGCTTTACCTATATAGCTCCAATGATAAGGTCGTACCATCTCATTCAATTGAATCCCTGATTGAGGATCAGAAGCGGGTAGGCAAAAGGGTTCTAACTCACAATTTCGTTTCATCTCCCCACGTTGACCATTACCGAACTTTTCCAGACACATATTCATCAGTGCTTCATAATTTCTTGAAGGAGTGTTTTGCAGCAGTTAGGCAGACATGAGTCATGCAATCTCATTCTGCTCCCGTTTGACATCCATTTAAGATCTTCAACAGCTGCCGGATGGGCTTCTGGAAGCCTTTTTATCAACCGAAACCACAATGAGGCTGTATCTCGTGATCTTATGATTGATTAATGGAATTCAGTTTTCTGATTCTTCTTAAACCTTCAGAATTCCATCTTCTTTCTGTTTCCATAGTAAATGGAAACAAGGGATCTTGTTCACCTGCTGTCAATTTGGCTTTCCAATGTAGAACCAGTGAACCAATAATAAAATTTGATAAGAAAACGTAAAGTTGATGTCGAATGTGTTAAAAACAGAAAAGACAAGGACTTTATTTGGAAAACGGTAATGTAAGACAAAAACATGACCAGACCACCAACAACAATCCGCCCAGCTATCCAAAACCAGTGATACGAGAGCACGTTCACAGGTTCTTTGTACCTCGCCGAAAATTTCCCCTCTTCTTACACAAGTTTGTGAGAATTGAGAAACAATTGTGGCTGTCAGTGTTTGAGTTCGACACCACGCGCCTCGAGCTCAATTGCACTACAAACACCCCGTCTCTCTGTGTTTCTTTCGCCTTCTCTCACTGACTTTGCAGTTTTAGTTAGTAATTAGCGCCTAATTAAACTTTATCAGATGGCAACATTGGAGGAATCGGCCGTTAATGTGAAGATATCGCCGCCGAATACTTATAAAGCGGTGGTTCTCGGCGGCACCTTTGACCGTTTACACGAGGGTCATCGTCTTTTCCTCAAGGTGCGGCACTTCCTCCTAAATTTCTCGATTTGTTCTTAAGTTCGTAGAGAAAAAGATGAGGTCCTTTTATGATAGTTTGTTTTGCAGGCGTCGGCAGAGCTAGCGAGAGAACGGATTGTGATTGGAGTCTGTGACGGTCCTATGTTGACTAAGAAGCAGGTAATCAAGTTTTGTAATTTCCTACTTCAGTTGTCTTGTGACGATAAAGATGATATCTTCATTGTACCCTTTGCTTCTTTTTGTTAGTGTTTTGGCCTCTTAATTAATCGAGAGCATTGACGGATTGGGATTCAACTGTATTGGAAAGTCTTTAAATTGTATGCGTGTTGTGAGGTTGCAGCGGTTAATTTCAGGTTAATGGGGTTGGGGAGAATAGTTGGTTCTAATATTTCTTCCTAGAGCCTGAGTTTCTTGGTCAGATTTCTCCATTATCACATTAAGTGCAGATGTTGAAAAACCCGATGATCAAGGAGATGTGTCTTTGATCGTTAGAACATGTCTACGGTTCTATTCTGAAGTAGCATAATACAAATTTCTGCTGAGATCTTATGATATTAATTCACACATCTTTGAACTCATAGCTTATTTGTTTTTGTGATTTTTTATTATGGTGTATAGGCTCATATAGTCTTGGGTCTTTGTTTCTGCTTTTGCAGTATGCTGACTTGATACAGCCCATTGATGAAAGAATGCGAAATGTTGAAAATTACATCAAGGTGTGTGTTCTTACATACTATGTTTTTGAAGATGCAATGGATCATGATAAACAGGAAACTGGTTTTCGTTATGTAATGATTTAAGGGTTGCATAGACTGTTCATTTCTTTTATCATTGATACAGTGGCTTTGAGGTCATTGACTTTTTCTTCGCCATGAGCTCTATGGTTTCTGCTTCAGCCTCATGGCTTTCTTCCTTTATACTTGAATAGAACCTGTAATTTTAGTGGAGAAAAAATGAAACTGAAACTGCCTTTTCTTTTTTTTAATCTTTTTTCTGGTTTATTGTTGATGCTAAACTTGAACCACCATGAGGAATAACAAATTTGCTAAATGTATGATGTGAACCATCAGCCACGCGTCTGGAGACTATTGTACTTAAAAATTTGTTTCCTCTGATGTTGTTATCTGCACAAAATGTTCTTCCCCTTTAAATGGTCCTTGCATGATCATTTTTTATCTTTTAAACATTTTATGCAGTCTATTAAGCCAGAGATTTTAGTGCAAGTTGAGCCTATCACAGACCCTTATGGACCTTCAATTGTTGATGAGAATTTGGAAGCTATAGTGGTTAGGTAAGTCATTTAAGTATGCTTGCGGAGTTTCTATAGTCCAAGGTACAGCCTCTGATCTCTTACTTTATATTCAGATGAGTAACTTCTATAGTTACAACATGGGTCCTGTGATTAAACTTCCTATGGCTCAACATTTTTGTGTTACTTAACAAAATAAACGTTTGCTCTTTCTCTAGCCATTTATGTTTTGGTGTTTGTTATGTGAATTGGATAATTTCTGTCTATCTGTGGTTAATTGATGCAAAACATCTTCATGTTTATAAAAGGAACAAAAAAGGGCAAATCACTCAACTATAAGGCTTAATTGGTGGGATAAAGAGTGGGAGTTGGTGTGATACTGTTTATATAAACAGTGACAACATGTACAATTTTGTCATATTTCTCAAATTTTATTTATGCCGACTTTTCCTTATTGGATATGAACCTCGAATCTCTTTCCTACAATGAGAGTTTCATGGATCTTGTATATATGTAATCAACCTTTCGTTGAAAGCAAGGCTGATCTATGTACAAATTCTTATTTTTCATATTATGTATGTGCATTCTTCTACAAGTGATCCTTAAATTATAAGGTTGATAACTAGTTTCGTAATCTTAAGAGAGATTATTAAAATTATCCATTGTTCTGTTTGCTTCACCAAAATTCCATACAATCCTAATATGAATTTCCAGCAATCTTAACCTAAACATTTAACAGCTTATACTGAAATTTCAGTCCTAAAATTTGAACCCCATCAAACCTAAAAAAATTCAGCAGTCCAAAATTTTCATTTTGCGCGAGTTTTATTTAGTTTACATATTTCCTATTCGTCCTACATCACTAATTAACTCATGTCTTCTAGGCTCTTAATATCCTCTACGCTTGCCATTGTTTTTGACTTATAATAAGTTGTGTGGCAGTAAGGAGACGTTACCAGGTGGGTTGTCTGTAAATAAGAAGAGAGCTGAAAGGGGTCTTTCACAACTCAAGGTTTGAACTCTTTTTTTCTGTGCGTATGTGATGTATGCTTTTATCTCGGCTATGATGATTTACTATTTGTGCGTTTATTAAAAGGCTCTTATTTTCTGATTGTTTGGTAGATTGAAGTTGTGGACCTAGTTTCTGAAGAATCTAGTGGAGATAAAATAAGTTCTACAACTTTACGAAAGCTTGAAGCTGAGAAGATCAAAAGAGAAGAAACTACTGCAGATGGAAACCTGAACCTCGATTGTCCAAGATAGGCAAACACTACCGGTTTTAACAAATACTGGAACTGAGAAGATCAGCCATAACGTCTCTCAGTGGGAGACTCAACTTGGAATTGTAAAGCGGCTTGCCAATGATGCCTTTGTATCTGTTACATGCTATGGTTTTCATAGCTTCTCTTTCATTCATTGCAATGCACGATGCTTTTACATTTCTACAAGTTCTCTGTTTCTCTCTGTCTTTAACTAAATTGCCCTATTGGTGTTCTTGTTCCTGTTCCAACCCAAAATATGTTATACATTTTCATGGAAACGGAATTGTTTTACATTTCCTTCATGATTCCTTTTAACCTCTTAATCGAAATTGGAAAAGAAGTCACCACTGGCTCTACTAGCCATGCACTAAGGTTGAGTATCATAATTATGCGTTTTCCTCTTTTTCCGATGAACTAGCCAGGAGAGCCGAGTAAAACGAGGACTTGTTTCCAAATTTGCCCCCAAGAGCATTGAACGACGGCGTTTAGGCTGAGTTGACTCTGACGTTGAATTCATGTCAAGTAGAGCACGTTATCTGCGGAATCAAATTTTCCGGAGATGCACCACCCCGCCATCGAGGAGATTCTTACGTAACGGCTATTATTTATGTAACTGAATTTTGAAAATTCTTGAATTTCAAATAATGTGAAGTCGTTAACGGACTTCAACTGCTACAATAATTCTCCTACTTATTCCGAAGACAGAGTGAACGGCTATCTAACAGTTTCGCTTTCAGAATCGAAAGCACTTTGCGTACTCCAAGGTTGTCAGATAGAAAATGTTTCTTGCAGTCTTTTTTGGAACAATTTTTCTAATACTATAGGCTATCCAACTTCAAGAAGAACATATTTTTTCATGTTTTTTATGTAGGGTTGTTGACTTGAATGGTTACTTCTATTCCTTGAACACTTTCTTTGGCTGTGTATTTCATGCAGATTTCCAGAAGGGGAAACTTTTGACAGTCTAAAGAGTCTTGAGTAGTAGATCAAAACCTTGAATCTGTTTTCTGGGTATTCGTTCATTTTCTTTTACCGTTTCGATGGTTTTTCAAGATTATTGCTTTGCCTTTGGTTGATATAAAAAACATCAGTTTCTTTTAGGTGGTCGTCATTGTTTGTTTTCTGACAGGTATTGAACAACTGATAATTTCCAAGATGAACGATCTAATGACACAATCGTTCTTAAGTTATGTGGAACTGAAGAAGAAAGCAGCAAAGGACATTGAACTGGAACTAGACGTAGAATCGGGCCAACTCAATCCCAAAAATGATCCAAACCTCACACAGTTCTTCCAAGAAGTCAATGGGATCATGATTGAAATGGAAGAGATCACCAATCTCTTGTTTAATCTTCAAACGCTAAATGAAGAGACGAAGTCAATTCACAGTGCCAAAGTACTACGGGGGTTCAGAGACCAAATAGAATCTGATATAATTGCAGTCCTCAGTAAGGCAAAGATCGTCAAGAAAAGGCTCGAATCACTTGATCGTTCCAATGTCTCCAATCGGAGAATCTCAGAACTGTACAGGGAAGGGAGTCATATTGACAGAACGAGATCATCGGTGACAAATGGCTTGAAAGTTAAACTTAGAGTGTTGATGAGTGAATTTCAGGTTTTGAGAGAAAAGATTCTGGCTGATTTTAGAAACGATCTGAAGAGAAGGTACTACATTGTGACAGGAGAGGAACCAAGCGAGGAAGTGATCGAAAAGATGATTTCTGGAGGTGGGTTAATTCAGACTTTGGCAGGAAAAGTGGAGGTGGATTTAGAAAGCAAAGAGAGGCATGAGGCTGTGATGGACATACAAAGAAGCTTGCAAAAACTGCACCAGGTTTTCCTTGACATGGCTGCTCTTGTGGAAACACAAGGGGAGAAGATTGATGATATTGAAGATCATGTAGTCAATGCTGGCAACTTCACCTCTGGTGGAACTAACATTCTTCACTATGCCAACCAGATGAAGAAGAGGAGGGCATGGGTTTACTCGGTTTGTGCTGTCATTTTGATCATACTATTGGTTTGCATCATTTCAATGTTCATTTCTTGATGATCTCATAAAGTGAACAGCTTTTTGAGGGGCCCTTTAAATGTAAATTTGTCCAGATAATTTTCTTCTTTTCTTTTCCTTTCCGACTTCAGGAATTTCAGTCTTCTTTGCTTTTACGGCTTTCACGTAGTAATATTTGGGATTGTGACTTTGCTCTCTTTTTTTCTGTATGGACAGATGTTTTTTTGCCCTCATTTGAAATAAGATTTCTTTCCAGTGTTTCATCTATGACTTAATGCAGCGAGCATTGAGCCATTCTGCAGGGGAAAAAAAAATCACTAATTTTTCTTGAATACTCCTTTCCTTCAGGGCAATATTTATCTTGTTTGAGCGAACCATATCTCCAGTCATTTAATCATCCTGCACAGAAACTTTTGATGTGAATTGAAAATTCATCTTATTTACGACTACCTGAGTGATTCTTCATAAGTTGATAGCAATAACATACGTAAAAAGGAAAATTCTTCATAATTACTTACAAAGATTCTCTAGCTGGACGTTTCCAATTTGTTGCAGGAATTCAAAGAAGAAATCATCAACTTGTTAAAAGCACCACCCTGTTACAAAATCGGGCAGGATCCAACTTGGCGTGGAGCGAATTATTACAAAACTTTTCGTATTGATTTCTTGAAAGTCAAGATTACTTAAATTTTATAAATGTTTAACACATAAATCATAAACAGCATGATATTAATTTGTATTTTATTCTAAAACTCAATCGTTTTCTTATCGTATCCTTCAAACTATTTTTAAAATCAACTCATCTTAACCACTATAGTCGCATAAATGTCTAGCCTCTAACAGTATAGAATGAGTTAAGAGAACTCTACAATTATATTAAGAAAGTTAGGCAAAGAGTGCAAGCTTCTTCAAAGCTTAAGTCTATTTATAATAGATTTGAATATTTTAGTAATTTAAATAAAATTAAAATATAAACAGGCTTAAGTTTTCTAAATTTAATTAAACTTTAATTAGAATTATAATTAACTATAAATTAATACTAATTGTGACCAATTAAGATCCAGTATCTCATATTGGTTCATATTTATTAAATATTTTATATTTAATCATAAAGTTTTTAAAACTTTACAATAAGTCCAACTTAATTAAAATAAATTTTCTCTCTTCAATGAGTGACATATTAAGTTCTTAAATATGTTGGCAACTGATATAAATTATATCCTTAAATCATATTTAGGATTGAATAAATTAAAATATGTTAATTTATTGTTAGTTCTCTAATTAATCAATTTATGTTCATTTAACGTCTAGCAATATATTATGATCACACAAATATTTAAGAATATTAAAATGATTATGACTAACATTTTTAACGTAATGTTTTTCTTATAATTCAATCATTTTATTATGCAATATTTTGATTAGACATGAGCATAGTATTGTCATCTACTATATTTGTGCCAACCACATTAGTGCTTTACTATTAGTGATTGATTCAATTATTAACAATTGAGAACTATTTTCAAAATGTCATTCTACCTTGATTAAGAATTTCTAGAATCAACACTAATTGAGTACAATAGAATATTCTCCCCAATCACTTTAAATAATATGTCATAAGTAGTATCAAAACATAACTATTTTTATATGAGATATATTTGGAGATTTCAAGTCAAATGATTACTTATACAATCATGTCATTTTCATAGACATACAAATAATTTTTCAAATAAAATTATCATACGTGGTCATTTTAGTTAATTTGTTCTCTAACAAATACCTACATATTTGTTTAAGTATCTCCATATTTTAGTCTATTAAATATGACTTAATTAGCAACTATTACCACATTAGAACCTTTCCAATCTCAAAATAATATTATTCTAAGAAAAATATAACTTAATTAAAATTATTTCTAAAGTTAATATCCATATAACCCTGAACTCAACTATTAACTCATACATAGAATAATGGATATCATTAATACTTAGAATAATGGATATCATTAATATTTCATAAGTATCATATTTCTCAAATACTAAGTACTTTTAGTACATTGTTTATGCTCTTGGACTTAGAATAGGTAACCAACTAGCAATCTATCTATATACATCAAATTCTCATAATTAAGTTATTACATTTTTGTTTCCAATATGAATTGTTCTTGGAAATTATATTTTCAACAATTACAAAATGTGAATCATTGTTCTCTCTATAAGCAATATGTCTTTACATACTCTAACTAAAGAGGACAACTATACTCTTACTAAACTTTTTGTAGATATAATAAATTCACAATAATCTCCAAGACAAACTCTTGGAATTCATCATGAAAATGAATCTTTCAGTGTCTTCAAATTTGTCAATAAAAGCACTAGTTCTAATTAGATGTATTGTCATGAGATTTGAACTTTTCAAACTTCATCTTATTCTCACCACTTATTATGAGAACCATTCTCCTATAAGTGTTTATTGAAACAAACAATTTATTTAATGGATCTATAAAATTATATCCAACCTTTTTAGATAAATTATAAACTTTTATTATCTAATTTAGTTCTAAATTTATTAGATAATACATTATTTAATTAAGCATCATATCCCATAATCATTAACTTTAACTCTTTCCAAGTCTTAACGTTCCATATGTAGATATGAAATCTTACTAATTAATTTAGTTGGAACTATCGAAGGTAAGTTGTTATACTAGGCTTAGTTGTAAATATTGTTTTTTCCTCCTTATATAAATTCATATTCTTATGGGATTTTATTTTGAAGGTATTCACCAAATAATCTCATTCTCTATAGATAACCAAAAATTTAAAACTCAGCATAACAATCTCATCTCAATGCTTTAGCATTCTTATTGCTTAATTTCTACTTAGATTTAAACACTTTGAACTATTCAAATTTTTAAATCATTATTTTATTTGATACATATGACTATATCACACAAAGTCATCAGTAATCTAATGAAATACATTAATTGTTCTCACGTCTAACTATGTATAAGATTTAACAATTAAATACCATCATCATTCTTTGACCAAAGATTGATTTTGTTTTTCCTTAACACAACAAGTTTCGTAAGTTTCATATGATTCATAATAAAAAAGATACATATATCCTTGTAAGTAACTTTATAATTCTCATCATGTTGATTTATCCAACATGGTATAAAAGGATAGTATCTATTAGCCAACTTTATATTCTTGCCACTTATGTTAAGCATAGGTCTCCTTTTGATCCAATATATACAAATTATTTATATAAACTTAGATATACTATTTTTACTCAAAAATGTATTTCTTATCATGCCTTGAATGTTATTAATAATATTGAATATAAATTCATTATCAAATACTCAAAAACATGAACTAGAAATGTATATGATCTCTATCATATTTCGTATTGGCAAGAAAAATCATGCAATTATTTTTTTCTAATGACAACTATTATCATACTATAGCAAAACTTTTAATTAATGTCTAGGTTTATGTTTTTAGTAGGTTGAATAGAGTGGAACAATTCCATCAAAGTACTGTACCTTTTAACTTAACTTTATGAAACATCTTGCATATTGCTATCATAATGTTGATATACATCTCACATGTTGTCATCAAAGTTTATAAGACATTAGTCAACTCAAAATGTCCATAAATTTTATCATCTATAATATATTAACATATCTCTAAAAATTTGTCACCAAATCCTCAATAAGGATTATTAACAAAAATACATAACGGACATACATTCTTCTATTGAATTATGAGAACTCTTCTAAAACTTAACCTATATCCAAGAAATTTGGTTCACTAATTTAGTATCAAATATTCTAAATAAGATAAATTCCACTCAAAACAAAATATAAATGTAAGAAAAGCAAGTATTGGTTGTATGTCATGATTACCAAATAGGATCAGGGGTTTAATTATATTTAGTTACTTCAAGGATTTTTCTCAAAATAATAGCCTTCATTATTATTCAAAAAAAAATTTCTAATCTTTCTAGTGGACTAGGATCTCATTGAAATTTAGTGACCTTGAGTCACTCAATAGATCAACTAAACTTAAATTAGGTATTTAACAACTATATCAATCACATCTCATGTGACTCTTAAATCCTTTAAGTGACAACTTTTGCTAACACATATCTTATATGTTTTTCCTAACCTTGCCTTTAAATTGATATGGTCACGAGTCATTCATCCTATTCATATAAATTTAGTTAAGTAGGACATATTAATTTAAGATAAAACATATTCAAATTAAATGGGCTTTGAGTCATACAACAAGTCTTACATTAAATAGAATTATGGTTTTATTCTTAAATAATACAAGACAACAATCACATTCTCAATACGTACTTAATATTTTAACGAGAGATTTAATTTTCTTCATTTCATCAAACACAAAATTATATATAATAATATCACATATATAAAACATGCAATTTATCATGCACCCATTATATATATCAAACATATAAATAAAGTACGCAACTTATGCACTTATAATCAAATTAAATATATAAAATATCAAATTTTGTTTGATTCTAATTATTGATCTTTATAATTTAAAATAATATTTCTAATTTTTTGATAGTTAAATTAGATTAAACCAATTGATTCCTAATCAATTCCAACTCTAAACAGAAAATTATTTTAATTTGAAAACAATTTTCAAATTAATTGAAAACTATTTTCAATTTTCTTGACTTCTTTAACATAATTTAATTGAGAACAACTTTCAATAAATTATGCGTCTTACTCATTATAATTTTGAGAAACTCCTTTTTCAAAATTTAACAAGTAATACAATCTAAACCAATTAGAAAACTATTTCTAATATAATTAAAAATTACTTTTTTCTTAATTAGAAAACTATTTTCTAATATTAAAAAGGAAACTACTTTCAAAATTAAACAAAACACTTTTAAATTTAATTAGGAAAGTCCTTTATATTATTTATTTAGATGTTGATTTCTTAATAGAAAATCTTTCTTTGATAAATAAGAAAACTGTTTTCAAAAT
>JANIPM010000231.1:54910106-54922675 GCA_027478405.1 Erythroxylum cassinoides
TTGAAAGGTTGGAATCCGAATTTATGTTAAAGAATAAGATTAAAGAGCTTATAAAACTGTAATCTACTATTAATAATGTCTTCTAGAAACTTATTGGGGTAAAATAAGTCTCATTTATGAGGTCAGTTTCTTCAGTAACGGGCTTAGTGAATTCAATTTCTTCAATTAGCTTGGTGGAAGAATGGTTTGGTTTTCTAGCAAGTTTCTTCGAGTTGGTGTGTTGGCCTTCTTGGTGCCTAAATTAGATGTAGAATTCTCTTTGAATTACCTCTTAATGGTAGGTCTATATCTCCTTTTACTTCATTTTGGGAAGTAGTCTTTTTCTTTTCTTTGCCTTCAGCATGTAGAATTTTAAAATCTAAAGCAATTAAAGTTAGTTATAAAGACTTAAATTAAATGATCTTTATAATACAAAAGAAAAAAGAAGCACATTACAAGATATAAGCAAGGAACCAAATATTGATAGTTCTTTTACCACCAAAGATCTTAGGCTTCTATATTAATAATACTTGCTATATAAATCTTACACTTTAAGATATGGTAGTGCTAAAAATTTCACTTGAAAATTTATCATTAATGGAATCATTTTTAAAGGGGGCTCCCACTAGATAGTCTAGAAGGTGGACAATAGGAGTAAATTTTAGGGAAAGACAGAGTTGTTAGCTCTAAAGATAAGGCAAATGTATTTCAAGACTAAGATAGTATTATAGGGGCCAGGCTTCAAAGCTTTGTTATAACTCACTACAAAAACTCTTATATTGGTGTAAGAAAGGAGGAGTTTTTGATAACAAATTGAGTAAAAGGAGTTAGAAGGTTTGAACATTTTCATCCAATGAGGTCTTCTATGGAAGCTTTTGAAAGGGTTAAGTTGATCCATTAACTTAGACTTTAAAGATAACAAAATACTAAGAATATCCTTTGTAGATTAATTACACAATCTTGTTGAAAGATGAAAACAAGCAAATATGAGATCTGGGGTCTTTAAAAGGAAGGCTTTCTTTATCCTAAGTTTTGGAAAATAAGTGAGTGTCCAAAGTTGGACAAACCATACATTGCAATTAATCCTTAAAAAGGGACAGTAGAAAAACACTTTCCTAGATTCCTGTAAAGGAAAATTAGAAAAATAGAACCTAGAGAAAAAAATCCATATGAGGCTACTGCTTTACAAAAGGGGAGAATTTCCAAACTTGATTTATTGCTTACTAGTTAAAAGATAACCAATTTAACAAGACCTAAATAAACTTAGTATGCTCTTCTTTAGAGATAAGATCCTTAGAAGAAGCATAACTACTGTTCAAGCTAGAGTAAGTAGAATATTTTAAGGCATTAAGATCTAAACTAGAAGTTTCCTCAACCAGAAAAACAAAATCATCTCAAGTAAAATGCAAGTTAGTAAAAAAGAAAATTAACATCGAGAGAAAAAGACTTGGCCGAGCAGAAAAATAAAAATTATAAGAAGTATTCCAGAATTCTAAAACAACATATTTCAAATTAGGTTGGTATTCTAGTGAATTTCTAAATGAAGTTATCAATTGAATAGATCCTTATCTCTTCGCAGTTGAATGGTCAGAGGGGTATAATCTATTTATCTATCCATTTGATCCATCGTTCCCCATTCTATGGGTTTAGTTTCATAGATTATGGGGTTTATAATAAGGGAAATTCTAGTGGGAAGTTTGATTTACTTACCTCTTTTAGGTGCAAGTGAGATAGTTGAGGATAGTCAACAAATGGGGGTACTCCAATAGTCAAAGGTAATCCTTTCTCTTGCTTATGATCAAAATGTGGAATTCTCCCTTGAATGCCACAAAAGGAGATTTCGAAGATAGAATTAGAAGAAAATTTAGATAGGGGTTTAAGGTTTAAGATCTTCTTATCTTAATCTAATAAAGGTTGGGGGAGGCATGGCAGGAATGGAGACTACCTCAAGTTTTATAATTTGCATAGAGAATGAAATTGAGAAAATTTGGTAGAATATTTCAGTAAAAGACAAAGAGAAGTTAAAGGCTTATGTAAGTAGCACTCAACTTAGTAGAATTAGTGCAAAATGAAGATGATGCATGGTGTTCAATAGCCATAATAAATGGAGAGTTCATTAGGTTTTAAATAAATTTGTAAGTAAGAGAAAGAAGGGAGTCTAGAGTTAGTAAAAAAGACAAAAATTGCTTAGAGTTAAAGGTACATGGTAGAGAATTAGGAAAATTTATAACAAAATAAGCAAACCCAAAAAAAAAAGAAATTTGAAATTCAAATAGCGCAAATCCTTTAACTTTGATAATGAGCAGAGAGTTAAGAGTTTTAAAAAGAAAGGATTCTTAATACAACTTCTATGCCAAATATTCCCTTTCCATCAAGGATTCTTTTTAGCTAAAGGTTGTATGAAAGTTATCTTAGCAACATTTCAGGTCTCTTCTTCTAGTTGGATTCTTCTTAGCTCATGAACTTCTCAAAACCATTGGTCCATATCTAAGAATTTGATTAAAGGCCTTGAACTCATTTTTGTGGAAGTTTAGAAGGTCTTTAATACCATGTATTTGGTTTGTTTAACCAAACATATAAGAGGGCAATTTTTGATAGCCTTAGTGGAATCTGGCCCATTCAGCCCAAAGATGAAAAGGCCAATTTGTTAAGATTTTCAAAAGTCAACTACATGACTTAAAAAATTCTTAGGCATGGGATTAATATGGAAGTATAGGATTTGAGAGTTAAGATAGATGAAAAACATGATTAAGATGCACTAAGCAATTAGTCAAGATATGGCTAAAATTGGAAGATAGTTAGAGGTTGAGTAGTTGTTAGAAAACTACTTGAGACGGTTGAAGTTAGGAGATGTGTATAAGCACTTTAGCTAGACAAAACAAAACAAATAAAACTCAAACAAAATATCCTATAGTTATTTCAACTTTCCTTTCACTTTGTACTCATCCTTTACTTAAATAAAATTATTTTTTTAAACTTTAATTTTACGCCAATACTCTTTAGCATTTAGCAACTTGGTAACATAATATTCTATTATAAGTTTTGTAAAGCCCACTTATATTGCTGATTATAAGTTAGACACATTTTTAGAAAAGTTCATCCCTAGCATGCTCAAATTTCAGGTTGATCATTTTTGTGATCAACATAATTATTTTAGTCATAATATTAATTTGAAAACTAATTATTAAAATTTTTATTGAATTGTTATGATTTAAGTAAATATTTTTAATAGTTAAAATTAATTTCTAATATCAAAATAAGAACTAATGTTTCTTAGTCATTATTATGAAATACTTTCCATGTTTGTCATATTCTTGATAAAATTTGTAAAAACTACTTTCAATATTATATGATAAGAAGCTTCAATATGATGCATGACCCTAAAAGATGGTCAAACTAGTAGAAGTTATTCTTTACATGTCTACTAATTTAGAGGACTTAAGTTAAGTACAAGTTGAGAGTTACTTCTTTGAAGGACTTAATTTCAATTAGTGGTTGAGAGTAACATTAGTGATTTGGAAGATGAAGGATTAAAATTGAAACCACATTATACTTGAAAATATTCGTTAGATCGAGTTCACTAGTTAGTTTTAAATCGTTAATTCATTAAAAGACTTATTTGGAATACTGGATTTACAAATTATTAGACATACCTAACGATTTATTCATTGTTCATTTGAAGAGTAATAATTATAAGTTATATCATTATTCAAAAGGTTATAAATTGAAATAGAAATAAGAATATTTTAGACATCAATCTAAATAATAGATTGCTTAAAGTATTACATTATAATTCATTAGCTTGATGTTAATACATGTTCCGGATTATAAGCAAAACTTTTAAATATTTTTAAGATTTATGAATTAAAATTTTAAAATAAAATTCCATATCTAATCCAAAATTTATGTAAAATAAATTTGAAATTTTAGTTATAATACGTTGGGATTTTACATACCCTAAACTCATAAAATTCCTTGTCAAATCCACTAATTTGCTCACACGAACTAAAAAAAAAAATTCAGCAATTAGGATTGGGAGGGACTGGGAAATAGACTCAATCACCTAGTCCGTCTATGCATAGAGGTGACAGACATGAATAAGATAGCAATCATTTGAAACGCCAATGTTCTGGCAATATCGAATGACAGTACTCCACGCCGCCACTACCCGTACAAGGATGGACAATATATCCCGACAATGTTCCACCAGTACATGGTCATGGATATCATCTGTTTCTCTAATAACACGCCATCAGTACTAGCTGTCTTCTTGCATAAAAACAAAACAGCTACCTATTAGTTTCTGTTGAGGCGAATTCTAGCTTTCAACGAAAATGGGGTTTGGAAAAGCTTCGACTTTGAAGATTTCAATTTTTGTGGTCATTTTTATGCTGGTCTTCATTCCTTTGGTTCTTTCTTCTCGTGAGTGTAAGTATTTAAGATCAAGTATCTCTCTGGTTCTCTCTGCTTATATATATTGTTCCTCTCCGTCATACTTGATTAACAAGTTTTTATAACTTGTCTTTGGAATTGCATTCTCAGGTTTACAAGGTAGCTCAAATTTAGCAGAAAACATGGATTGTGGCACGAAGGTACCAAAAAGCCTCAGTTTTTGGTGTTCCCACCTGCAAAGATCAAAGCTTTACAAGAAACAAAAAGAACTCTGTCATATTGTTTTCCCTCATTCAACATTGCACTTTATTACTTTCTTCTTATTAATTTCATGTTTGTATGACGATCTTGGAAGCTCTTCTAATTCCCCAAATGTTTATATGCCTCTTGTTGTTATGATCTTATGGTCCTATCTCTTTCTACACATGTCTGAGTTTTGAAATTTTCGTTAGGTACTTGACAGGAATCTGTTCAAAACAACGGGGACGGCAGGCGTTACAGTAATCATAGAAGACTCGAATAGGGAAGTGCCGACTGGACCAGACCCCCTTCACCATAACCACAAACCAACATGGCCATGAAGCCTGCTAAATGCTAATTTATAAGTACCCTGTTCCTGTCATTAACGGTGGGTTTCTGACCTGCAGGAATCTCTTTCTTCCGTAATTTTCCTTGTCCTTTAGACAGGGTTCATTATTTATTTATTTCTTTCGCTTTCATTCAACAGTATTCAAATGTCATATCTTAAAGAATAGGGAGTAGTATGGCTCTGTTTCTTGTCTTTTTACCTTTGCTTTGTGATACTGTTAATGCTGATAGAGAAGAAAAGTTCACGCCTTTAAATGGATGTGTTCCAGTTTTTTGTTAATTTAAATTAATATGCCAAGTAAAGATATATATACTTGGTCAGAAAAAGAAATCTGAGAAACACGTTTTCCTTCTACATTGTTTAAGCGTTATCGAGGATTGCTGATGGATTTCTGAAACCAAACGAAAAATGCCAAGACGGAGGCAGTGGCAAATACTTATGGCCTATAAACTGTTTCAATCGAGCCTCTTCATTGTGAATGTGAAAGAATGGTTTCTATGGAGAACTTTAAAAAGTCAATACATGACAACCCTTTTGGGTGGAACCTAAAATCTAGAGCAAGTTCTAAATGCTTTTGGCTCAGATTTTCTCGATTTCGGGGGAAAAAATTATTCATGCTTGTTCAGTTGAACCTGTTCATTAAAACAAAGAGGAATTTGTCAAAATTTTGCCACGATGTGGTTATTTTATATCTAAACTTTATCGTATGTTTTGCATACTTGGTCCTAGAAAACAAAATATTCTCATATTCATCACTTCTTGGATGCTCTAAACGATCTAAAGAGATTTGGCACCACTAGAGAATAAATTCTCGTCTTTTGTACTTGAGTGGTTCTTCAACCCAAACATGAGATAAGAGACTATTTCTCTATGTAAATCTAAACAAAAATAAGTTTTAATAATATCTTATTATACTTTACTTTTTTAAAAAATTGGAATGAATTAATAGAAACTCCAAAGGGATTAACAAGGTTTGATATGATCTAATAGCAACAACATTTTAGAGATCACTGCTTATTAATTTATCAACTCAATTAATACAAACCACAATTATTACCCTCTTCCATTGTATACCATGCTTAAGTATAATAGCCACTCTAGCTTCTCTTTTTGAAACTAAGTAGAATGCAACTTCCATTCAATTACAGTAGAATCCTTTTATCATCTAATAACCTCCCTTTTAGCTTCTCCTTTTGATGTCTGATGATTGTTCTCCCTGCTTGGACTTTTATTATAGGCATAGTTTCTATTGTTATAACATCATGCATCAAAGGCAACTTTTTATAGTCAGTTGAAACTGTGTTCAATTTGGTTTAATATGCTTTTGAGTAATTGTTGCTTCTTGATAGTAGTAAATTATTAGTCATTTACTTTTTGTTTGTTGAGATTACTGCATATTAGTCACTTACTTTAACTGCATGTTTGTTGTTTATTAGTCATTTACTTCAAATTACTGCATAAGTAGCCAGCATCTTCTATTTGTTTGTTGAGAACTGTTAGTAGATTGAGTCACTGCTGTTGCCTTGTATATTTTGCCAAGGCAAGGTTGGGTTTTTTTAAAAAAATGTGTAACATGGAACTAGGCTCAACCCAAAAGAAGGAGTGGAGCTTTTTGCTATGTACTTCATTCTATAATCTGTTGCAATCAACCTTTTAGCAATTTGACTTGTACAAAGCTCAGATTGAACTAGGAGGAATAATTGGGTCGGCATGATCACTACAGAACAGTTTTGCAGACAATGCTTGAGTTCGAGTTTGCAATAAACCGATAGTGAACAAGAAAGTGATGCCATTAGATACAGCCCACAAGAACAGGACAACAAATAATGCATCACAAATACAGAAAATAATGTTTTGCAGCTTCAACTTGATCATCTAAATTAAGTTAAACATAATTGTCTCTTTATTCAACATCATAAACCACCATGTAGTGTCCTCTTTGTCACTGAATTAAACTGTTTGGTGATTGAGTTTGATTAATGGATTTGTTGTGTTCACAGTGGCTTATAAATTGGATCTTGCTAATATAAAGATGAAAGTAACAAGGGGCATATGACAATTTTCAGCTGGCTGGCAAGAATGACCATACAAAAAATTATGGATGATGCTAGGACTAAGTTGTCACAACAAAGAAGGAGGGACTGGCTAGGCCTTTTCACTTGTCCCAATTCTCCAACTAATACCAGCTCATTGTAGGCTATGTCTGTCCCCACAATCAACCAAACTAAATTATATTTGTCACCTAATGACGTAGCTTTTAACTAATCATAAAATGGAATAAAACTCGTTCTTCTTTGAATTCTATCTCTCTTTCTAGTTATGGGGATGGGATTGCCATTTCTTTTGGCATTTGATTGATCCAACCTGAGCAGTATCCATGGTCATTCAATAGATAAAAAAAGTAGGATGGATCAAACCTCCTAACAACTGGATTAAACTGAATACGGACGGCGTTTGTAACAGTCAGTCGTCCTCTGCTTCAGCAGGCGGCCTTTTGCGTGACAGTTCTGGTGCCTGGGTCGGTGGTTTTGTTCAGAATATTGGTCGTTGTTCGCCCCATACGACAGAACTGTGGGGTATTCTCTCCGAGTTACAGCTTACTTGGGACCTGGGGTTCCGTAGGGTGGAGCTTGAGGTCGACTCCCTCACAGCAGCCACCACCATCTCCTCCCACACTGCTCAGTCTCAGTCCCCTGACCCCCTAGTCAAGCAGATTAATGGGCTACTAGTGCAGAATTGGGTTATACGGTCTCGATATATCTACAAGGAGGGCAATCGATGTGCGGACTGGCTTGCCCATTCAGCAGATGACTATGGCCACAGATTGTCCATTCTCCATACTTCACCTTCGGGGTACCTCTCATTCTTCCTAGAGGATATGGCCGAGATTTGTTTCCCGAAATTTTGATATATTTGTTTTTATTTTCCTTGTAAATAAAAAAAAATGGATATAAAAGTGGCAGCTGTTTGCTGGACCATATCCAATATTAAAAGTCAAGAGTTCAAACCTAGGAGTAGGAATGTAGGATATGTAATATGAGATCGTTTGTTGGTACAATATTTTATGTAGTATATATACTACATCGCATTAGTCCCCTATTGATACATGATTTTATGCGGACTAGTCTCTACTAATTACTATTGGATCTCTCTATACTTAACATATTGGTGAGATTTTAATGGATATTGTTAATGTTGATATTAATATTGATGATCGTATTAGTCTTTACCAAAACGAGACATGACGTGAGAAAGTTTAAAAGTTAAGTTTTACAATTTTCAATTCGTAAAAATTTATTATCTTTTTTATTTAATAAATATAAATTATTTAAAAATAAACTCCTTGTCGTAGTATTAGAAAGTTTACAAGTTTATTATTAAATGTTGGTTAAATTATTTTATCCATCCAACAATTTTGTTTAAGTTTAATAATATTTTTTAACAGTGTAACACAAGTTTAATAAAAGATTTATTTATTTTTAATATCAAAAAATAAGTGAAAAAATTAATTAACAAATCCAAATTATGTGACAAAGCCACCACTTCACGGTCTATAATCGATAAATGTAGAGCAACCGATATCCACTCTAACTTGGGTTTAAATTATTTATTATTATTATTATTTATCTATTTTATCCTATGAACATCCATCCATCTAAATAAATAATCTGTTAATATTTCTAAAATTAACGTATATCGATTATCGTGGAGTTATTTTTACTGTATACAAAATATTGATGGCAATAAATTAATATTAAGTGCCAAAAATAGATTAACTCTAAATATTGGTTACATGGAACCCTAAAGATTAAAGAAAAGGGAGGATTTGCCACGTGCGCAATCCAGCATTTGAATTTAAAATTTAAATAACAAAAATAAACCTGATCCTTATTAATAGATAAAAGGTTAAAATAATGAAGGCTAAGGCTGGGTTGGATTGGTTTAAGGTAGCGGAAATTCAACTGGTGGTTCGCTGAAAGAGACAGTAGGTCGGAGCCCCTGCTGTTTCTGACGGTGGTCGGAGAAGAGGAGGTGGAGGAGGAGTCGTTTAGCGTTGTTGTTGGCCGAGCCTCAACGGCGGTGAAGATCCTGTATTTTTTTGTACACCTCTACCTCTCTCTGCTCTTCCTACCTTCCCACTCGCATTCTTGACTTTTGGTTTTGTGGGTTTTGTCCCATTTGATTTCTTGACGGCTGAGGTTCTGCATTTGACCTAGTTCGGCTTGGATTTGTGTCTGGTCCACCCAGTTAAGGTTGGTTTCTTGGTTCACTGTCACGTTTGTTGTGTTTTCTGGGGAATAAAATGAATAAGATTTCAAGGAAATTACGCTCTTTCCTGTGGATCTACTGGCTATCAGCTTGTTGGGTGTTTAGCAAGTTGTGATTTGATGATTGGCCGTTTACTATATTGATGTTTTGCCCGGACAATATGAGGAATCAACACATACCTTGGATTATTTTGTGTGTTCTTTACGTTGATAAAATGTTCTTAATGTTAAAAAATGATGGTTTCAATTTGTAAAATACATAATTGAACTGTTATCTAAGATTTACATACCAGTTAAATTCAATAGGATAGGACAATAGCTGAACCAAAGTTTGGTCCTACTTAAATCCGCTTTCATTTTCATAGAGTTTTTTTGGTTTCCGTTGCCAGTACTTGACATTGAACGGAAGGGTTGATGTGCTCTTATTAAGATGTCTTTCAAAAGTATTGTGCGAGAGTTGAAGGAGATGAAAGGTGGAATTGGAAGCATTTCCAGGAGAAGGTTTGAAGCGAAGCAGTGGAGTAGCAGGACAAGGTCACATATTGCCCCTGATGAAACGCTTGCTGAATCAGAATCAATTCCACAGGGTCGGTGGGCAAATCTTCCTCCAGAATTGCTTTTGGACATCATAAGGAGAGTAGAAGAGAGTGAGACTTCGTGGCCTGCTCGTTCTGCTGTTGTTTATTGTGCTTCAGTTTGTAGGTCGTGGAGGGAAATCACAAAAGAGATTGTCAAAACTCCTGAGCAATGTGGCCGTCTAACTTTTCCAACCTCATTGAAGCAGGTGCTTCCATTACTTTCTGTTTTCGTTACATTTTTGTACTTTTTTATTCTCTAACTATTTTCTTATCATTTTGATTTTTGCTTCTCTAACTTGTGTTCTGTACTCAAATGCAGCCGGGTTCCCGGGAACTTCCTATACAGTGTTTTATAAAAAGGGATTCTTCAACTTCTACATACCTGTTATACTATGGTTTGGTGCCATGTAAGTTGTGTTGCTCTCTTTCTCCTACTTGTTTTGTGTTTCTGCAGTACATTTGCTTTGTGGACATTTTATCACTTTGTCTATAGACATAAAATCCATTCTTTATAATTCTTTCACCAGTTCAGAGTTTCCACTTATTGGAGTGGAGGAATTGTCTTGCTTGTGAATGCTTTTAAACTTTTTCCTTCCTTTCTCCTTTCCTTCCAAGGCATAAATACTTTTTTCTTAAGAAGGAATGTCAATATTGATCTGTGTTTGATTAGAGACTTTTCTCTTCTATTGAATTATGGCTGATTGGAGGGCCATTTGATTACCTTTTGGGACGAAATATCTTTGGTCACTTCAAATATCTTTGTAACGTCATTATGGATTGACAGCTGAAGGTGAGGCTGATAAATTGCTTTTAGCGGCTAGAAAGTTTAGAAGAGCAACTTGTACAGAATTCATAATATCTTTAGTTGCAGATGATTTTTCTCGGGCCAGCAATACCTATGTTGGTAAATTGAGGTATGTCTTGGACATTAGAGTTTATAATAGGTTAAAGAGATTTTTTATATTCCCCAAAATTCATTGCCAAACTCATGTCAGGTCCAACTTTCTTGGAACCAAGTTCACCATATTTGATAGTCAACCTACATCTGAAGTGCCAATGCAACCAAGTAGTCGAACAAGTCGCAGATTCCATCCTAGCCGGGTATCTCCAAGATTACCTGCGTGTTACTACAATGTGGGCACTGTTAACTATGAGCTCAATGTTCTCCGCACCAGAGGTCCAAGAAGAATGCAGTGTGTCATGCACTATATTCCTGTCTCTTGCATTGAGGAATGGGGGACTGTCTCTACACCATCAGGTATTTTTGACGGCCAATTTACTTCTTTATCTGGTTCTAAAACAAAACCATCAGTCTCAGATATCAGTTTCCCAAGCCCCTCTGAGTCACTACTAATCCAGTCCGTGAGAGAGCCTCTAATTCTTAGAAATAAGGCTCCTAGCTGGCATGAGCAGCTACAATGCTGGTGCTTGAATTTCAGGGGACGGGTTACTGTTGCTTCTGTGAAAAATTTCCAGCTTGTCGCTGCTGTTAAGCCTTCAGAGATTGTATCAACTGCAGATCAAGAGCAGGTAATTTTGCAGTTTGGTAAAATTGGAAAAGACATCTTCACCATGGATTATCGCTACCCACTTTCTGCCTTTCAAGCCTTCGCAATCTGCTTGAGCAGCTTTGATACAAAGCCAGCCTGTGAATGAAGGCTGCGGTACTTGGGTAAGAAAATTGCTGTTCACGGTAATGCTTCTCCCAATTTTGCAGGCCGCATGCACTCCATTCAAGGCTGATCCTAGCTACGCAGCATGTACTTTCTCCCGTCATGAAATTTGACTTGTATGTTGTTTCGTCACCTTGATGTTACAGATTTTAAAGATAAATGCGATTTAGTTGAATCCTGTTTTATCCATACACATGGTGTTCTACCGTGGAAGGATAGCTTAACTGGCTAGATACCGCTTTTCAACGGTTCAGCTGTTCAAAAGCATTGGCTTGTATGTTCTGATATTTAAAGCTATGCTCATTGCATTCATGGTTGGTGTATAAGGTGTTCCTTGTCCGTCCTAACTTCATTGCTTTTTGTAATTAATTTTTGAAGTGTAAATAATGCTTTTATTGACGAAGTCTTCCTTAATTTCCTTTCTTGCACTTGTCATTTAGACGAGATCCTTTGTGCCAGAATCCAGTTTGTGTCACAAGATTTTATCCACCTATCTTCTTATCTTTAGGCTTCTGCTTGGTATTCTGTGCACTGATTCTCATCGTTAGCCTGGGGATGAACAAAATTGGCCAAATCAAGTTTGAATCAGTTGGATTTGAGCTTAGAGTTCGGTTTAATCCAAGTCAATTTGAGGAAAACAATGTAATTTTAGTTAATTATGTTAAAACGATGTCATTGTTTCTTCTGTCTAATTGGACTTCGGACGGTTTGAATTTAATTGGGTCGGGATTAAGCTGCAAGAAAAAATATCGGATGGTTTGAACTTGACTTGGCTTGGCTCTTTGCTACAAAATTAAGTGTCTGTTTGGTTGAGTTTTTGGAGAATGAATAAGTACTTTTTTTCATCGCGAAAGCTATTTTTTAAAAAATAAGTGACTGTAAAATAAAAAAAATACTTTTTTAATACATATAACATTTTTTGTTGTTAAAATATAACTTTTTAAGAAGTTCAAATTTATAACTTTTCAAAAAAGTACTTTTTAGGTAAATTTTTTTGATCAATTAATAAGTCTATTTTTTAGTCCCTTTTGTCTTTATATTTTACACATAATTTTCACAATATTTACAAACATATCTTTACATTTATTTT
>JANIPM010000231.1:55338950-55350717 GCA_027478405.1 Erythroxylum cassinoides
AATGAAGATGATTCCAGCTGGCGCTCTGTGTATAAAAGGAAGCCCCAAAAGATTACCGGAAAAGATTTTGCTGAAGATGTGATCAAGGAGGCTGCTAAAAAGACCAAAGGGTTCTCAGGTCGTGAGATTGCCAAACTCATGGCCAGCGTTCAGGCTGCAGTTTATGCTCGCCCTGACTGCGTCTTGGATTCCGAGCTCTTTAGGGAGGTTGTAGATTACAAGGTTGCAGAGCATCACCAACGTATGAAACTAGCTGAGGAAGGTGGTCATCCACAGCCAGTTTAATTCGGGAAACATTATTTTCAACATTAGATTGCCAGATCTCTCCGAGTCCGTATGTATGGAAGTGGGATTTTTTTTGTTTTCTCAACTTGCGTATTAGTTATGTCATATTTATCTCCGTCACTTAAAAGTTTGTTCCTTGAAAAACTGAAAGGAGAAAATAGGGTTTTGCAAGAGAATTTTGAATCAATTCTTTGCCCAAACAAATTAACAGGGCCAATGCTTCAGAGGTGCTACCACATTGTGTTCAAGCTTCTTTATTTCAAATTCACAATTAAAGTATTCAGCCTAGAAAAAATAAATACTATAGCTTTAAGTCACTTCTACGAAAAAGAATTTTCCATCTAAGTTCTTGTGAAATTTGTGTGGTTTAAATTAATTTGTCTATTTTTGGTAAAGCCAGCTAAAAATGAAGCATATATAATTAAAAGAATTATTTTTTCAAAAAGAGAAAATGATAATTCATATTTGATAGAATATTCATTTCTTATATCTGCTGATTGGTGACTGAGAATGTCTTGGTGTTGGACCTCTAAATTCTAATAGCATAATCGTGTAGACTTTTGGCTACTTGAAATGATGAAACAAGGCAAAAATTTGTGAGTAGGCAAAAAAAAAAAAAGGCATTAGTAATAAGTTAGCATACATTGGTATACAACGATGGAAATCATCGATGAGACGTAAGATTTAAATATGAGACCAAAAAATAGTTTGAGATAGACCTTAAGTTAAAAATTAGTTGGATCATCTCCATAAGGGAGACATGTGAGAGTTCTAAAGACTTATTATGTACTCAAATAGAAGGACCATGACTAATGAAATTGACATGTGAAAGCATTGGATCGAACTTGTGTGCTTAAAAGGCTTTGAACTTTAATGACTCATCATCGATGAATAGAGATCAATGAGAGATCTTAGATGATGTGATGGATAAGATGTCAGTAGATATGTATCAGTTGTAAGCGATAAAAACCACATGGGAGGATAAGATAGTGAAGTTCTTTATAGATATGAATGTATCTTTTCTAATTAAATGTAATATCTTATCATGTTAGTTGGGATGTATCTAAATCTTATCAGATATTGTCATATTTAGACAAGAATGTAATCCAATTTGTTGGTATGACGTAATCTAATAAGGATAAAGGTGATCTAGTTATTTTAGTTTATTTAGGATTCTGAATTGTAAAGCTAAAAGTGCCTATAGATAGCTTATTTGAGCCTGGTCTCGTAATAGAGAAAGATGAGAAGGGAACATATTAAGAGAATTCAGTCCTTTATATACTTTTGGGAAAATCATAAAGGTTGGTCTTTACTAGAACTCTTGAGTATTTATTGTTGCCTATGATTATTTAATACTTTTGTAACATTCTTACTCAAGTGTGATTCGAGAATAAGGTTTTATTAGTCAACAATTACATGAAAAGGTTAAGTGTTGTTTAAATAGACCTAAGTGACGTTGCGGTGTAAATGAGTACGGCGAATTTAGTGTAAGTTCAATGTTTAGAAAAACATTTGTAATAACTGGTGTAACGCCCCACATTAGGGGTTAGAATATTGAAGAATTAGCAATGCATGGTATGCTTTGCATATTTAAGTATTCACTTATAAGTGAATATGTATCTTGTTTTGACACATACAAATATTTGTACATGCATGCATTCACAATTCCAGGTATAATTGGTTTTTAAATGTGATTAAAATGATAATTTTGGATTTTTATGTATTGAGAATTTATTTGGAGCTTATTATTATTATTATAGAATTTTGGTGAATTTTAGGAAATTTATTGAAAATTTGAGGTGTTTTAGACTAGGAAAAATATTGAAATAAGAGACAAATAGAAGTATGACAATTGTATTATAAATTAATTGACAAATGGACAAATTATGGAGTGACAAATAGATAAAATCATGTGTGACATGTGGACCTATAGCCAAAGGACAAATGATGGCTTATCTAGTAGACAAGTAGAAGACATGCAATGGAGACATGTGTTAAAGTACTAATGAAACACCTAGGCTTTAGGAATGCAACTCCTTTCTTTGGTTTCACCGAAAATAATCTTCCTTCTTGCTTTGTCATCACCAAAGCCCATTATTTGCTCTAAGACAAGTAAGTTTTATGCATGTTTTAATGTTTTAAATGGATGCATACGTTAATGGTTTATATTTTCATACTTGCGGATTGCTGCATGCGTAAATGGTGTTGATGCATGTGTGGGTGGTGAAAGAAGAAGCAAATTCGATGATATGATTACCAAGATGTAGGGTTATAGTCATTAGAATATGTTATATGCAGTATTTTACTAAACATACATCTGTATTTAGGGCATAACGTGATCTGTGAGTATCCAAATTGGATGGAGTTTGATTTAGAGTAAACAAGAGACATAGAACTATATTTTTCATGAAAGAATCGAATTCGAAATATGTCCTTAAGAGTCTGGAAATTTGGCTTGAAATTAAAATTGGTGTTCTGTCGAGATATGAAAATAGTCTGTGGAATTTTGATTATAACTTGTAGGATACTGAACTAAAATGCTTGATATTGGTATCATAGACTTTCAAGACATTGAGGAACATTTTATTAGTAGAATATGTTGCCTAAAAACCCCATTGTCGAGGTCAAAATAGTCATGCAAATCAGACCCAAAATCTGCTTAAGAAAAATCTGGAAAAAAAATTGATAAGTTTATGATTGATTTTATGAAAAACAAATCGGTTTGAGAACGAGTTGAGATGATATGGAAGTGAATGTAAGGGTAGTTTCGGTTATGTATAGAATGAATAAACTGAGAAAGTAGTAAAGTGATAAGTGCAGAAAATGTGGTAAACAAATGTTGAAGATGATGAATAGTGGTGAAAATTATCTGGTTTTGGCATTTGTACTTAATCTTGCATTTTGAGTTGTTTTAGAGTAAGGTGAGTTGAAATGAGAGTGGAAATGTAGAAAATATAAGTTAGAAATGGAGTAAAATGAATAAATCGGTAGGAAGAAGAGTGAAAAAGCTTGCAGCTTTGGTGATGAAGCAAGAAACCTGTGTTTTAGAGAGAGAAGAGAAGAGTAGTTGCACCTGGAGGTTTTTCCAAAACCGAACTGTGTTGATTCTTTTAGCTACAACTTTGTCATCCGACCACAAAATGACATGAGACTTGAACCAATAGATTTCTAACACATTGTTCTACCACTTCATAAAAATTGGTAGCTTTCTGAATTATTTTGAAAAGGATTGATTGGATGAAATTGAGGAAATGTGCTAGAATGTTATAAACTGGAGAATTTTCATTAAACATGCTTCTGTATTGTGATTATATCTTGATCTATAGGTTTTCAAATGAGTTGATTCTTAATTCAGATTAAACTTGAGATATATGTCTACAACTTTCTTATAGAAGTCGAATTTTAATTCTATCTCCAAGACTTTAAAAATTGGCATGAAATTGAGTCTTGGCTTAGGTTGTAGTACTACCAAGGACAGAAATTATGTCCTGTGTTTATTGAATAAACTATATTGATGTAGGCCAAATTAGACAGAGGTGTCTTCAAAAAGTTGTAGCTTATTCTCTTAACTTTAAATTGATATAAAGTTTGTAATTTTTGAATATTGGAATTGAGATTTATGAGGTGTACAACTTGAAGGCATGATCATGCATTAACCAAAATTTCAAATGTACACAGTCTGTGGTATTTAGAGTATAACTCATTGAATAATAAACCAAATTGTATGATCTTAGTATCATTAGAAACATAAGACATAGAGGAACAATTTTTTAGAAGAGAGTGTCACAGAAATACATCTTCTTGATCTTATTGATTATACAAAGTTGAACTGAATGAGGTGCTTCCAGCAAAAGCTGGAATAATAATTGAATGTGTGAATTTTGGAACTTTTGAAGTACAATTGATGTTTACATCAGTTTAGTAAGAACATATACCCGATAATTTGTCATGAATATGAATCATATATATTTAGTATACATGAATTTTTAGTCATGCACAATAGTTATTTATATATGTGTTAAATGTTATAAAGGAACGCATAGAGTGACCACTTCCAGATATTGTCGGGACTTCGAGGCGATAAGCAATAAGGGAGCTTTTGTAAGTAATCTTAAATAGTCATACCTTACTTTGTTCTGCTTGTTGAAATTGATTTATGCTGATTATGTTCTGAATTTCAGACAATGATTGTTCGAGGCATTTGATGCATGATTATATCATTGGAAGTGTTACTTGCTTGTGAATATGATTAACTACTGTCTTTGCATATGAAATATCTAAAATGATTTTGTTTTATTTTACAACTGTTGAGTCCTAGTTGAGGGTAAATAGGCATGTCTAGAAGGGCCTGTAACTGCTTTTGACACTTTGATGTCAAAATTTCGGTCTCTCCTGTGACACTTCAGTATCGAGACTTCAGTCTCTCCTGCATAAGTTCCGTTACCTATTTATGTAAATGGCTTAACAGTCATTTGATTTTCCATTCTGATATATATTTGATTTTGATATAAACAAAAATGTTTTCTGATTCTGAAAGGTTTATACCCTCTTGGGATATTTAGTTTTGTTAACTATAAAATCTGTTCTGAAATGTATTATGTCTGATTTATTATTTAAACAATCTGTTAATGCATGCTTATGCTATTACATGATTCAGTATGATGAGGTATCACTTTATATATAGATTAGTTATTATTCACTAAACTATATGTTTAGTACGCTGGATTTGTCTCATGTAGGTTCAGAACGAGGATTATAAAGACTGAGACGAGTCAACTGCAATGGCCAACGAAGTTTGAGTCTTATTTTGATTATATTTTGGTTTGTTTATAAAATGTATGATTCCGAATTGTTGTAAGTTTTTGTAATAACTATGTTTCAAACTGGTTTCTATTTTTGGAACAAATTTGTATTAAGTTAATGTGATCTAATGTATGTTTGTTTAAGATTCTGGAAATGCATGTATGAAGTGTTTCGTATATTTTGGAATGTTTTGTATTATGTAGATTCTGTGTGTGTGACAATTGCAATATCCTCCCAGGGGGTATATATGGGTGTCACAACTGGTATCAAATTCAAAATATTGACAAGGCGGGAGACAACAATTTGATAGAGTGTGTTAATAAATAGGCACAGATCCAATAATTGAACCATCAAATAATGAAATTATTGAATGCATAAAAGGATTCTAGGTTTGAGATAACGGTCCTAAGGCACGCTATTGCAACGTAGGATATTGGGTGTGTTGAAAACTCTTTGGTGAAAGTATGAGAGCCTTAAGTTTTTGATTGCAAACAAAATGCCAAGAAGCTCGAAAAAATTTTTGGGACATGAAGTGATACTTTGCAGTGAGAAAAGTACCCAATTTAGAGAAAGTGTCGATCATGAGTACATATATGGTGGAGGATGCAAAGCTATGGTGATGAACGAGAACTTCCAATGACATCAGTGCGGTAGACTTCTCATTGACACTTGAGAGAAGATGAAGGAGCTAACGGATCAGTTTCTCCTAAATAATACTTCATGGCTCGTGAGGGAAGATTTAAAGAGATTAAAGCAAGATGACTTGATGCAGAAGCATGTGAGAAAATTCACATTTTTGACATTGTACGTGCAGAATATGATTGAGACAAGTTGTTCAAATTCATAAGCAATTTAAAAGGTTGAGCATAAATGAAGCTTCATAAACATACCTTGAAATTCCTTCTAAGCACAATAATGGTTGCAGATGCCTAGATAGATCTCCAATTGTCGCAATTAATTCGACTTAGCAACAAAGGCAAGAAAAATAATGAGACATAGAATAGCTCTCATAAAGGCAAGGAGAAGGTATGTGAATCTTCTCAATGCAAGTCTAAGAAATAAACAAAAAGGGATTTTGCTTGTTTTATTTGTGAAGGGTTGCATTTTGCTTGTGAATGCCCAAAACAGAATATGAGTGAGGAGCAAATGAATTTTATGATCATAAAGAATCAAGAAGAAGGATAGGAAGAGTCGACGCAAGAAGTCTACTTCAACAATTATGTTATGTTAGGCACAATAAACCTTGTGAAGGAGTGTCCAAACAAAAGTAAAAACAAACTTGACAGAGAGGCAAAATGGTACATGAAAGATGTGCTAATAATTAAGAAGTCTTTGAGGGAACCTCATTTGGAGGAGTGTCCATGAATTATTTTGACGAAGTCATCGAGTTCATCTTGTGCAGGTGGCTTGTTAGACCCCTAAATCTTAATAGTAAAATTGTACAGGCATTAACAAGCCTTAACTAATATTTGACACTCGAGATAATGAAACAAGACAAAGATTTGTGAGTAGGTAAGAAAAATATACATTGTCAATGAGTTGGCATGCATTAGCACATATTGGCGGAAATCTTCAGCAAGATATAAGATTCGAATGTGAGACCAAAAGATAATTTGAGATAGACCTTGGGTTGAAGATTAATGGGATCACATGCATAAGGGAGACATGTGAGAGCTCTATGGATTTAACATATGCTCAAATAGATGGATCATAACTAATGGACTTGACATAGATAAGTATTGAACTAAACTAGTGTGCTATAAAAGGCTTTGGACTTGGATAATTTATCATCAATGGATAAAAATCATTTGAAGAAAGTGAAAATTTTCATGAATATGAATATATCTTTTCTAATTAAATATAATACCTTATCTTGTTAGTTGAAATATAATAGAGTCCTATTTTGATGACGAGTAATCTGATAATGATAGAGGTAGTCTAGTTAATTTAATTCAATTAGAATTTTAAATTATAAAGTTAGAAGATAAATAACTTATTTGAGTCTTTCTCTAAGAGATAGAGAAAAAAAGGATCACATTAAAAAAATTCTTTGTATACTTTAAAAAAAAAGGTATTTCATCATAATTCTTAAGCATTTGTTATTGTCTATAATTATTTAATACTTTCGTCGTATTCTTGCCTGGGTTAAGAATCAGATGATCGCATGAAGACTACCATGTTAAAGGATGAAGCGCGCCTTACTTTGTAACACGTGGTTCGGAAAGGGTGTTAGGAGATGCCTATGCATTGAATGAGGAGCCAAACCCGTAGTAGAAAGAGTAACTTTGTTCCGAAACCAAAAAGCTATGACAAACCGCTGCCAGCAATAGCCTCAACATACGACACGTGGTAGAAACGCAGGAAGAGGCGTCCCCTACTGTCGCCACGTTAATCCTCCTAATGCCACGTGGATCCCATCTAACTGTTTCCCATCGGTCGTTATTTCTTCTTCATTCCACTCTTGACGCTTCTTCTTTCTATTCACAGCACAAAGAACAAAACTGATCAAGGACAGTCGAAAACACTTTTACCCGTTTGACAGAGAGATGGAGAGGAGAAAAGTGGCCACAGTTGTAGCGGTGGCGGTGGTTGTTTGGGCGGCGGTGTTGGTGGAGGAGTGCTGGTGTTGGAGTAGTAGCACCGGCGGGGATGTGGTGGCAAATGCACAGAAGAAAGTGAATGTGGGGGCAGAGAAAGTGAAGGAATGCGCGGCAGAAGCCATGCAAAACGCCAAGGAGAAAGGCGAGTCCTTTTCTGATTGGGCCCGTGGAAAGTCCTCCGAGTAAGTAAATTACTCGTATCAGAATTCCCTCTCTGTTTCTATTATCATATTGTTTTTGGGGATTCAAATGACTTTCTTCCGTAATCAGGAACAATGTTATTATCATGATATTGGACGTCAACATTCGTGTAATTATGAAAGTATTTACTAATATAGAGTGATGAGAATAGAAATTAGTTTACTTCATGTTTGTTATATTAAGAAAGACAAGAAGAAACAGAAGTAGCTATTTAACTTATGGTTGAGAAGGGTGTTAGTTTAGAAGTCTCCAAGTTTATAACATTTGGTTGAGAAGAGTGTTAGTTTGAATATCAGAATATGGTGGCCTAGAAAATGATTAATTGCATATTTTGTGACTCGTTCTATTCATATTGTTTGATGATAGAAAAATAAATTATCTATTCTGCTATTTTGAGTGTTGAGATGTCGCCCCAAATGCTGAATTCTAAAGTTCTCCTTCACCGGTTTTACTATTATAAAAAATGAACTTGTCATTAGCTTGGTTTATAGATTAACGTGTAAGTGAGTGGGCTGAACTGCAGGACTTAAAATAGGCTACTTAAACATGAGATCTATCTGACGTTTCCATGAACTCTCTTTCAAACCAGTACCGATTTGCTAATTCTTAGTTTAAAAGATATCTATCTATTGTAATAGAGGATCAAGCTGTTTGCTATCTTATTCTACCAAAACAAGAGAAAAATATTTACTTTGATTATAGAAATTCAGTCAGACTTCCATTATTAAGTTATTGATGAATATCTCTCTCTTAAAGAAGAAATGGAGAATATTTCGTATAGCTTGAACAAGGGACATATTAATGTTTAGACCTTTTTCTGTTTGAGTATCATTAAGGTGAAGCTGACCCTTTTTTTTTTTTCCTGCTAATTGATTGCGTCCCTCATACTATTCAATGCATGTTTTCTAAACAATAGTACTGCATTATCAAAGGCCCTAAATTTTAATGGGACAATTTATATACTTGCTGATGGAGCTCTGAATAATGTTGTGTTGGTGGCCACAGTGGACTTGGGTTTAGCCAAGAGAGGGGAGAGGCAGCTCAAATTATGATGGATAGAGCTGGGAGTGCTGCAACAAAAACTGCAGATAAAATGGATTCTGTTGCATCCGGTGATCATTTATTGCCCTCATTTTACGTTATGGTAATTTAATGCGGTCCTTATATTAGAAATGTAATATTCTTGTGAATCAATTCTTTCCTGCCAGAATCATCAAGGTATGCTTCTGAAAAGGCCGCAGATGCAGTCAACCTAGTGCACCAAAAGGTTGGTGACCTGAAGGAGTTTGCGTCGGGGATGGGGGTTGAGGCTATGGGAATGGCCTTCGATAGAGCTAGTGATGCAAAAGAAATTATGACAGATGCAATAGAATATGGAAAAGATAAAGAAGCAGGTGTCTATGAGGGAGCTAAAAAGAAGTTGAAAATGGTGAAAGACGTGGCTTCGGATGGGGCTGCTGAGGTAAAAGACAGAATGGACGGAGCAATGAGTTACGGGAAAGATACAGCGGCTAATTCTTATGATGAAGCAAAAGAGAAGCTGAACATTGCTAAGGACATGACTTCAGATAAAGCAGGTAATCTTAAAGACACAATGGCTGGAGCAGTGGGTTATGGGAAAAACAAAGTGGTTGACGCATATGGTGAAGTTAACGAGAAACTGAATGTAGGTACAGGCATGGCTTCAGAAAAAGCTGATGATATCAAAGAGAGAGCGGCTGGAGTGATGAGATATGGGAGAAATAATGCGGCTGATGCCTATATTGAAGCCAAAGAGAAGCTGAATGCTGCTACAGACGTGGCTTCAGATAAAACAGCTGATGTCGCAGACAGAGTTGCTGGAACTATGGGCTATGGTAGAAATAAAGTTGCTAATGCATATGATGAAGCCAATTATAAGTTGATGAATTCGGCTTCGGATATAGTATACGAGGTTAAAAATCAAATGGCAGGAGAAGCGGAAAACAGAAAAAATAGAGCGAGGAATGCCTATAACATGGCCTCTGAGAAGGCAGTTGATGCCCAAGAGGCAATGGACGAAGCAATGGATTATGGTAGGGAGAAGGCATCTGATGCCTATGATGAAACTAAGCAGAAAATTAACATGGCAGTTAATATAGCTTCTGGAAAAGCTAGAGATGTCAAAGATAAACTGTCTAGCGCAACTGTTAGTGGTGCAGATGATGCAGCAGAAGCTTTTGACCGAGCTATGCACAATGTTGGGGAGGCTTACGAATCAGCAAAGGGAAGCATGAGTGATCAGGCCAGAGCTAGCTATGAAGTTGCCAAGGAGAAGATGTCAAAGACAACTAGTGATCTCGGAGATGCGATGAGAAAGGCTACGGCAGAACTCTGAATCTAACTTCAAATTTCGGTACATTAGTTCATCTGTGAGTCACTGACATTTCCCCTGGCTTCAGTTCCTTTTTCATACAGTTGTTTTATTGCATTTTCTGTTTTCAATTATCCTTTTATCAATGTCGAACCCTTTCTAATTTAGGGTAAATTGGGATTCAAATCCATTTCGATTTCCCTATTTTCTTGTTTACTTCTGAGTCTATGGAAGAATAAACCTCGTGAGCCTAGCAATAAAAGAATTTCATTGTACATAGGTTTTATGAATTTGCATAATGTGCACTTTGACATACAAAATGTTGACAGAAATTCAACTGGACTGATTAGATAGCACATGATCCATACTTTTCCATTTTGTCTCAACAATTTATTTGTCTTCTTAATTTTCATCCCCTGATTAGTCCTTTCGATTTCTCCCAAACGATAGGTGTTAGACAATTCACTATGCCACATGTGTTGACTAGCTTCTCCTTTTGATTTTAACAGCATAACAAGGTCAAGTTATCAAATTATATGGCTAACAAAGTTATTTCTTTGGCATTATTATTGCAAGGTGAAACAGTGTTTTGTGTTTATGATATCCGATACAAGATTTTCCTCTAGGTAAAATCATTTTACGAAACCACCTTACTATGAAATATCATGGACACGATGTCCACAATTGAACTAGTAATCTAATCTTTGCTTCGTTTAGTTAGGATACTCCACTGCATCATGCATGCAATAATTACTTCTTCAAATTAAGGACTACGTTTGTGTATCAGAACTATTTCTAGTAATGATAAATTTTGAGTAAGGTCTTAAGCTAGTAAATAGCTGTAGCAAGATATTGTTTCCAGTTTTGAGTCCTTGGATCTTCTATGTTCCAGACTCTCCAATACAGGGTTACCGGAAGTTGGCTTACAAATTGAGTCCACCTTCTCATGCAAACCTATAACTGCATCCTTCTCCTGTTATCTGAAATTCAAGGCAAGGAGTTCATGTTAATCACATAACCGTATATTGGTTTGTATGTCAATGCACTACAAGAAAACAAGCTCTTTTGCGACGTTTTAAAAGCGTCACAAAAGGTCTTAAAAACGTCGCAAAAAAGCATTTGCGACGTTTTAAAAAATGTCACAAAAACCGTCGTAGAATGTGGTGTAGGCAAAAGTTTTCTACGACGTTTTATGAAAAACGTCGCAAAAAATACCGACATTCCGTGACGTTTTTAAAAACGTCACTGAAAGTTTTAGACAATCCGCCCGACATTCCGTGACATTTGTAAAAACGTCACTGAAAGTTTAGACAATGAGAAAAGGCCCTTGCTCCTCACCAAAGCTTGAACTTCAACAGCATCAGGAAACATGTACTCAATGCGGATGCGATAATGCTTCTCCACCGTGTCAAAGAACTGATAAGTTTCAGGGTTCAACATCCCAGTGTCTAGGCTGAAGACTCTAAAAGGTCGATCAGTCAGCTTTGCATACTCGATCAGTGCAACATCTTCAGCACTACTGCACATATAAATAAATTATTGTGAA
>JANIPM010000231.1:55350817-55369384 GCA_027478405.1 Erythroxylum cassinoides
TCCGAGAGAAGACTTCACGGTGCCTCTCCTTGGTTACTCTCCTCAGTCGTTATCCGCAGAGGTGAAGTTTTCCAATTCCGGTCTCGCGAAGATGGAAGACGAGACTGAAGTATATCGTTCTGGTATCGAAAAAGGAGAAGTGTCAGAGAATAGCTTGGAATTTAATTTACATGAAGATTATGGGCATTTTTAGGTATTTGGAGTTGGTTCTAATTTTGATAAGAAGGAAGAAGAGGCTGTTTATGAAATTGTGAATGGTGGAACTGTAAATATTTACGAAGGAAATGGCTTTGGTAAAGAAGAAGGAGCAAAGATTGAAGGAGTGAAGGAGAAAGGAATTCCTGCGGTCATGCGATGCATCGACAGCGCAACGATGTTTTTCAAATTTGGTTTCTAAATTGAAAAAGTTCTCAAATTCATTTCTCAAGCGCTAGATCGAAAAAATCACGCGGGAGAAGAAAATGTTTTAATTGGGAAACATCTTTTGCGACTTTTTATTCAACAAAACGTTGCATTTTTTATTTTGCGACAGTTTTTGGATAACATGTCGTAAAAAGTATTATAAATTTGTGATGTTTTTAAAGACGTCGAAATTTTTTTGAATTTTTTGTAACGTTTTTAAAACGTCACAAAAAGTCTTTATAATCGGTGATGTTTTATTAATAAAACGTCGAGGATTGTATTATTTTCTTGTAGTGATGCTTACAAATTCTCGCATGCAAATGGATTAACCATTAGGCTAAAATGTTTTCAATACTTTTGTTTCACCTCAATTACTTTTTCAACATATGATAACAACTTAATTTATAGCCTTAACCAACAAAATTGGTGTTTTGTCTTGTCTAACACCAATAGTATTAAATATAAAAGCCACACTTGATACTATATTTATGTAAGACGATGTGTACGAAATGTCAATATACAATAATCGTAGTAAACTTAGTAATTTTAATTTAGATTGTCATTTTTGGTTGAATTTAAAGTTTGAAGATTGTAAAAGTGAACTGATATCAAATAGAACTAGGAATATTTTTGTACCCATTAACCATATGGACTTCTTTCATTTTAAAAAACTGATATGCTTGCATATTCGTATGATTCCTCAACCTTATTTCGTTCAGACCTATTAATTTTCCCTATCAACTGCCAATTTTGTGAAGACTGTTCCTATTTAAGATTAATAGAAAAATGGTGAGTTTCGATTTCTGGATCAATCGCTCAGAACTTAAAACATTACGTGAAAATCTGAAGTTCATGATGGCCATTATAAAATCTCCTGCTGGATTCTTCATGGCATTAATAAGAACCTGAGAACCTGGGAAGTGGAATCATAGAATGAAAACATCAATACTCAGTTGTTTTTTCATGTCTCAGAACTTGAAAGTGAAAACGGAGTGTCAGTTATGTGCTTTAAATTAAAGTAACTGTAGAAAATATTTCTATGATTGGTATGTTTCGATCATTGGTTGCTTTTCAGAAAGGACGTGTTAGGCCCCGAATCACTTAATCAGATTTTAAGAGACCCATCTGATCAAGTCTGTCTTTTGATTTGCAAAGTAACCAGGAATGAACTTGGAACTCGAAATTGAAGTCCATATGAAGCCATAGGTAATGGCAAGTTAACTTTGAGCTAGAGAACATACAATCTTTATTTGTCTTCTTGTAAATATCATACCAAACAATCATTTTCCGCCATCAAAATCATGAGCCTCATGAAGAAACATTGAGTATAACTTCCTAATTGCAAACCCTCCAAACCAAGGAACAGGAAAAGGCATTTGTAGAGGTGGTGGCGCCTGATATTTCACTATCATGCTTTAATTACATCCCGTTTGCTCCGGCTTTGTTTACTGGGGAATTAAAATGACATTGTGGTTAAGTTCAAGGAATCTAAAATGCTATCATTGATTGAGAGGGCCATATTTAGAAAATTGAAATTTATAAGAAGAATGTGAAAGAAATAATAAATATACGACACATAAGTGGGAAGTCTAAGATTAAAACTTTCTTTACTTTTCGTAAGAAAAAAGGAGAGAGTATCTTTCTCAATTTCCTATTTTGTTGTCATATTTGTATCAAGAATGGAACAGAAAAACTGAGAGATCAAGCATGCTTCACATAAAAAAATGACAAATTCATGGGATTTTGATGACTATGAATGGTTTAGAAGATTGCATTACAATGTATGTAGGATATTAAAACTAGTGGACTTTGATAGAAATTAGTGATGAGTGAGAAATTTCTAGTTGTCTTGGTTATGCAGATTGTAGTCTAATTCTTGACTTAATATGCCTTCCAACCTATGAACAGTGCCTTACAAGGGTTCAAATTTCTTCAAGTTGCTTCTTCTTCATTGCCTGCTTGTTGTTGTGCATCCAAACCTTGAAAACTTTTCTTTTAACACCCAATTGAGAGCAAAACTGTTGCACCTCATGTTCATTCTGTTTCTGGATCTTCCACTCCAATTTCTCTGCAAATTCCATCATTTTTTCCTTCTGTTCTTGACTGAATTTCGTTCTGAACCTCTTCTTTGACGATGAAGACGGATGGATTGATGCTTGCACTTGCAAGTTCGACTGGAATATGTCGAGATCTTCACTTGATGACTCCGCTGCAGCTCCTCCGAAGGTCATCATTATTGGTGCAGTCGGAGTTGTTCCAAGATATTGTCTCAGATGCTGGTGAAAAGAAGTTTGCGGTTGAGGGAGTGAAGTGCTGACTTGCTGATGATGAAGATGATGATGAGGTAGGGCAGTTATTTGGCTATTATTCTTATGGTGAGAATTAGCTAAATAGTTTGGCGCACCATCGATCTCTTTTCTGTGAAAATTCCTATGGCATCCGCAAGCTGCGCATCTCAAAGATTCAGGTTTGCCCTCCTCACCACTTGCCATAAATTCTCCACATCCATCCACGACATGTCCTCCCATAGTTGCAGCATGGTTCTTTAAACATTCCCGATAACTAATCGCTGGTGTCGTCAATGTTGGTGGCGGAGATCTTGAAATCGATCTACTTGGAGTCGGGTCTGCGTTGATTGCACTTGTGGTAACAGTTGTAGCTGACTCTGGTACAGGTATTGGATCTGTGGATTGGTCAGCATCTCTTGTTGTCTTCTGAGATTGATGAAGAATATGACCTTGTTGGTCAAGGATTTGAGTTGTAGCAATTTGATGATCTTTTCTTCTTTCTGATAAACCTGGAACTATAGATGCAGAAGGGACTTTGGAGGGGGAATCTCTATTCATTGGATTGTAGAACAAAGAGCCTGGCATACCTGCTTTATCTTGGCCTCTCAGTGCCATGAAACTGGATTCAGTATTTATCTAAAGACTTGAATCTGCCAAACCCTTCTTTCTACTGCATCATTGCCGTCGTTTTCCTTGATTTCAACAGAGAAACTATAAGTTCCCGCGTGTGATCTTCTTAGCCCTAATTCAGGCCATCTTATCAAACAACAAGCTTGATCAAAGAGCTAATCACTCGGTCACTCTGAAGGGTACTCTCTTAACTATAGCATTGATCTTGACGTATATGGGTGCAAAAGCCAACAACCCATGTCACTAATCTCAGCCTTATGCCTGTAGAGATAAGCAAGTGATTGAGCAGTATATGGGCAAATGATTAGATGACCTAGAGGAGATTAATACAAGGAGGAGCGCAGGACTTTATTTAAGAAAAATTAAATGAACAGAAAGATCTTGAAATCCCAAGTGTCAAAATGAAAGCTTCGTGGACCCCTGCTAGATTTATCTAGCTATGAGCCTATGACTTACCTTGATAATTTGATCAACTGCACTGTAGATTTGATGTTAAAAAGCTGTAAATACCACAAGGCCCCTATCTGCAGTCGATGTAAACATAGCAATTAGGGTTGAGATTTTAAGGCTTAATCTTAGCAGAAAAGTGAGATGGAGGATTGCTTCCTATATCCCATCCAATGCCATAGAATGCAATCAAAGGAACAGGTGTGTTTGGTTTTGTGGGCTTTGTACGAATAAACATTGAATAGTCACAAAGACACTGACGACACTCCTACAGAAGAAGGTACTCTTGCAGAACAACCGACAAGGTCATGTTAGTTCTCTCCCGTAGCCTGCACACTGGTCCAGCTCCTAATTATTGCCTCTCATCCCCACTTTGGGGCTTGTTTGGTGTTATCTCCAACCTCTCCGATCCGATCTCCTTTAACCTCATAAGAAACCGCTTAAGGACATGTGTTTACTGAAGAGATGACCAGCTAGCGCAGAAGGGTTAGGATTTGACGTTTGCTTTGTTTGGAATCTTCCAGCAACCTTAAGCCTAATACTAAGCTTGGCTTAGTATGGGGTTGTTGGATCCCAATAACAGAAACCCTGAACTAGGGTTTAAGGTTTTAACACAAAGATAATCAGCGAGAGGGGAAAGAATGTGGCTCCTTTTCCTTGTGGGGGTCACAAAAAGGGGGAGTGCAAGGAAATGGTCGTAGGTCCACAGCACAGTAATTGTCCTCTTAAACCTGTCAGATTCTATCTCTTTAGTCTTTACTCGAGGCCTTTTTGCGTTTGTGCGCCTGCTCATGTAATTCCTGCAACTCCACTCTTTCTCCTAAGCAATGACTTTGGTTTCCCATCTTTTTCATTACACTTGATGCCTATGTGCTTACCACTGTCGGCATCTTCTCTCTCTGTCTTACACTGTCGCACATTATTGTTTCTGATCTTAATTTGGCTGCTTTTATGGTACAGTGACTCTCTCTAACGTTAGCCACTACCATTGAAAATAGAATATTCCAAGTTCACTGTATTATATATGTTTTCTTGTTTTTCCTTTCGGTACTCTTTTCTCAGCTGGGACCAATTCTACTCCGTCAAAAGATGCAAAAACCTAACTGAATTTTCAATTGAGTAAAAGATAAGGTCTTGACCCTCCCTTTAATTAATGGCTCTTTCTGTCGTTTCTTTCCCTTCACAAGAGTCTCTTGAGGACTGTAGTTATGGCAACTTTCTCAACAAAGTTGACCATACGATAAAATAATGTACAACAGAGCCACTACTATGTTACTGATGAAATATTAGGTCCCACGTTTTAGCTGCTCTAATAGTGTGTATTTACAACTCTGTAGCAATTCGGCTTCTTTATTTTTGGGTTAGGAGTATTTAATAGTTTGTTTAGTGTCTTATCAGAAAAGAGTGTTGCATGCTTAATAATGAGCTGCCCTGCGACAAGGGTTTAATCAAGGGTTGGGAATACCTGTTTCTTAGCGTTTTTTTTTTATCGAAGTGAAATGTTGATAAAGGTTGACAGTACGACGTTTCGATCAATTTGATGCTTTGAAAGCAACTTAGCTAATGGTAAACAATCTGATATTAATCTTTAGGATTTAAGTGGTGGTAAAAGAACATACACCAAGGTTTTGCTCTTCCCTGTATGCCAAATGTCGACTTTTGCTTCCCATATGCACGCCTCTCTTCTTCTCATTTCATTTTTTCAACACTTAACCTCATTAGTTAGTATATTAGGAATATGATTGAATAGCTCGTGAGCTACTCAAAGCTGTACTTAATATTCTAGATTATCTACTGTGACTTGCTTAAATGTATTAAATAAAATTCCCAGTGGTGATTGTGGGGGAACAATTTCCAAGTATTTAATGAATAATTAATTAATTATGGACATCAATGATTAAGCCAATTTGGAATATACAACGTGCCATGCCCATCAATTGCCAATTACCATATTATACAGGTAATACATGTTTGAAAATGGCTCAAAGTTTGGTCTCACATAAGGGTTTACGAAGCCGCAATGTCATATTTTGAATAAAGGTGTATGTATTGTGCTTGAATACTAATACATTGGAATTGTGTTGAAGTTCCATTATTAGTTGGATAAAAATTTGAATCCTACAGGACACCAGCCGTAGCTAAAAGAATAGTGTAATCTCTAAAATTGACCTGTTGGAGTTATGGTAGCCACATATGTTTCTTTTGGTGAATAATTACTTTTTGTCTGTCAGATGTAAAGAGCAAAAATGCATTCGAACAGGGCGATGAAATCTTGAATTGCAATTGCCACGCATATTAAATATACACTTGTTCTTTTACCTGTTGATTATAATAACAGGTGGAGAGACATGCCAAACTTAAAAAATTATTTTCATTAGATCAAATTTTTTATTCAAATTATTGACGAATTATTGAGTGCATTTGTTGGCTTATTTGATAATTACTCGAAAGATAATGATTACAAGTCCCTAAAAAAATCGATTCTAGTATATATACTTTTCAAATTCGTTTTATTCTATGTATGTAAATATTGTATCACTTTATGTATATGCAAGTTGTATCATCCTACATATATTTTATTGGGTTGGTTATATGATTTTTTTGTGTGGGTATGAATTAGAAAGCTCATAGCAGAATATATACATTTTTAGGAGTGTATTGGATGAACATGGTTTGAACACGATCATGTATTAAGGCATGTTCTTTAGAAATTAAAGGCAAAAACACAGGTAAGAAAATAGGTGAATTAAAGGGCAAGTTGAATGACAGAGGGACTTTAAAGAGAACATGAATTGAAATATGCGTTTGTGTCTATGTTCCTCATTAAAAAAAGTTGTAGAGAAGTAGCGGAGCACATGACTTAAAACATGAGTGTGTATGTGCTCATGTTTCTTATTAAAAGAAAAAAGTAAAACATGATCATATCTCAAACCTTGTCCGTGATGAACTATTTTATTTAAAAATTGTGCTTTTAGCATAATTATATTTTGAAAGGACTCTAGCTCGTGTTAGAGTTGTGCTTCCAAGTGTCCGATGACCATTCTTACATCAAAGAGGAGATAATTGGTGTTGAAGACATAACTATTGTGTTATTGGCTTATGGCCAACAAAGATAAGATACTAGTGAAAGCTCTCAGGATGAAAGGCTCTGTATAAGTGGAGATCAAGATGGTAGGAGAAAGCAGAAATGACTTATCTGAGAGGAGTTATAAATATAAACTTAAGGGTAAAAAGACAGTCTGGTACAATAAATGTGAGCAAATTGTGCATATTAGGAAGGACCTCCCAAATAAGAAGTAGATGAAAGGAAGACTGATGATTCATCAAGGTGTGTTAAAATAGTGTAGAATAGATATTTAGATTGCAATAATATAAATATGGTCTATATTTTAATAAATAATTGAAGGATTCAAAAATTCTAGATTCAGGATGCTTAGATCATATGACACCAAAAGAGAATTTAGTTTATGTCACATGTTCGACAGCTTTGGCTCTATCTAATTAAAAGATGTAAAGCGTGTGAAATTATCCTAATATGACATGATAATAACAAGATATTTAATGGTGTTGTTAGGACATTACATTATATTAGGAAAGTACTCGATTGATGGAGAATTTGATCTTTCTTTTTGGGTAACTTACATGTGAATGGGTTTGTCTATAAAATTAATAAAGACAATATTAGAGTGGTTAAGGGTGCATTGAATGTTATAATAGCCATAATTGACAAGAAAAACAATAGACTAATGTGGAATACAATTGTTAGATGGACAAGTAGCTTCAGTAGAATCAGAGGAAGATATTACTACATTGTTGGCACCTATGATTGAACCATCTTCGTGAGTAAGAATTAATAAAATTTCATAGGAAAAACTCATTAAAGGGTGTCAAACATTGTAAATTAAACTTACAAAAGTTTTACGTGCTTAATAAATAGTTTAAGGAGACATTTAAGACATGAAAGTACAAAATTGAATGAATTTTAAATTATATGTATATGATCTTACTAGAGAGTTATTGTTAAGTAGATTTTTTACCTTCATCAATAATTTTTCTGAAAAAATTCTAAGTATACTTTATAAAGTATAAATATGAGGTCTTTACAAAGTTCAAGGCGTGAAAGGCAGAGGCAAAGAATTAGATAAACAAAAAGACCAAGTACTTGAGATCATAAAACAAAATTAAGCATGCAAACACAATTTCAAAAATTTTATGAGGATATGACATTTAGAGGCATTACACAATTTGTAAAACTCTAAAGTAGAATGATGTTTTAGAGACAATGAAGTGATCTATAACTAAAAAGTTTAAGTTGTTAAGAATAAATGTAGGGTTCCTTAAAAAAAAGTATATCTTTATTAGTTGCGCAAACTATGTTAAGGGAAATAAGTCTTAAGACTCTGTATCAAAGAAGATGGTTAAATAGTGGGGATAGAGTGTTTAATAAGTAATATATGTTGAAGAAAAGGCATTGATATGATATGCCAAATCAATAAAGACCAGTACTAGTTTAAAGGTTATATAAGTGGAATTGAAAAGTTTTGAAGTAGATGTTAGAGATACTGGAAATTTTGGTTTAGTAGATAGAAGAACTATGTTAGGTAGAGAGTAGTATTATAGTAAAATCATAGATAGAATGAGAAACATAATTAGACTTCTAAATAGATATAGTTGTGAAGACTTAGTATCTTTCACACTTATTATTAGTAATGAGGATCTAATTACCTTTTAAGAGACTATAGTTAGTCAAGATAAAGATTGATTATAGGAGCTATAATGGAGAAATGAGTCTTTGCATATGAAACAGACAAGGGAACTAGTGAAGCTCCTCAAAGCCTATAGGATGCAAGTGAATATGCATATTGAAGCTAACAATATTAGAAAAAGAAGAAAAAAATTTCAAGATTCGACTATTATGAAAAAGATATGTACAATAAAAGGAGATTGATTATGATAAGCTTTTCTCTTTTGTGGTCATACACACTTTCATTAGGATAATGATCGTTGGTATATATATATATATATATGAAAATCATTTTTTATGGTGACATGGAGGAGTGGATTTACATGCAGCAATTTGAAGGATTTAATTTATCCTATTGAGTAACACTTGATATATAAACTAAGGAAGTCATCTTATGATTAAAATAGTCTCCATAGTAATAGTATGAAAGGTTTAGCTCTTGTATGATTTGACATAAGAAATGTCAGTATGATTCTTGCTGGTATATTAAGAATTTTATTGATTTTTTGTTTATTTTTCTACTGTATGTGGATGATAAGTTGATTGTTGCAAACAATAGGTATGGTGTGAATGAGCTAAAGATCTTTTTGGGAAAAGAAATTTGAGATGAAGTAATTGGGTCTTACTAAAATAAATTATTCAAATGATTAATTACAAAGATAAAAGCAATAATTATTTTGATGCAGCTATATTAAGAAGGTGGAATGAGCAAAGTTAAATTGATGAGTACTCTATTGGTCAATCCTTTTAGGTTTTTCAAGTAGAGGTTGAAGATATGTCCAAGATTTCATATGTTTTCACCATTAGATATTTAATGTATGTAATGGTTTGCACCAGGTCAAATTTGGATTTTGTTATTATTCATATTAGTAAGTTCATAATGAATTATTAGGAAGTAGTCAAATAGATATTCAAGTACTTAAGAAGTGCAACAAATTTTGATGTTATGCTTAATATAGGTAAAAGTATTCCTTCATTTTTTGGATGTGTGAATTCAGATTATTTAGGCAATTTAGATAACAAGATAACTACTAAAGCATATCTTTTTACTCTTATAGGAGGTCTATGTGTTAAAAATCAATAATTCAATCTATAATTTTATTGTCTACAATTAAGTACAACACATGGTAGTAGTTGAGGCTGCTAGTTTGTCTTACATGGTTAGCAAAGGAGATGGACACTAATCAAGATGAAATTCAAGTGCATCATGATATTCAAAGTATCATTTATTTGGAAAAGAATCATATGCATCGTGTGAGGAAAAAAAATTGTGAGGTTTCATAATATAAAAGAATTTATTGCATTTGGATAGATCTTATTGGAAAAGAATCATACTTTAAAGAATACAATTGACATGTTAACATAGCCAATTACTATTGCGATGTTCAAACATTTCTTCAACTTGATCTATATTTCTAAATGTTAGACATGACTACAACCTGACCTATTTTGGAGTATATTATCAAGAAGATTATTGTACATCTCATATACACAAGCATACAATTTTAAACAGTTTTTAAAGAAATATAAGCATTTTTTTTAGTGTGTTGGATGAACAAGGTTGTGTACTAGAACATGTTCTTTTTTATAAAACAAAGATGAAGAAATAGGCAACTTAGAGGCCATGTTAAATGACAAAAGAGTTTTCAAAGAGAACACAACTTAAAATACAAGCATATCTATACCCGTGTTTCTCACTAAAATAAGTAACAAAAATAATAAAATATATGACCTAGAATATGAGTGTGTTTGTATTTGTTGTTCTTTACTAAAAAAATTATAAAATACGACGTAAAATAAAATCATGTTTCAGATCATGTCAGTAATGAATTATCTTAGTTGAAAATGATAATTTTAGTATAATTATATTTTTGGAATGATTCTAACTTATATTAAAGATGTATATAAAATAGATTGAGTATTATAAATGAACTATTTACGTAAAATCATACTACATAATGTTTATATATATATATATATATCTTAATGTATGAACAAGTTGATATCAGAAGATTATTTCATTCACTCATGCTCTGCAGCTGTAATTCATCATCGTCTTTATACAAAATCATTTCAGTAACTAATTAACAAAATAACAACCAAAAAACTTTCTTTGTACATGTGGAAATATTGAATATATTAGTATAAAATGTTCAACCCCCCAAGTTAGAGCTTGATGAATATCAAGTAAAGCCAACTTATAAAGAAATTGCTTAAATAGAGGCGCTACTAGAGATTTAGGTTATGTTCCGTTGAAAGTAAAGTTTTTAATCAAATATAATAGAATGGAATGGTTTATTATGGAATAGAACGTAAATGTATGTAATATTAGAAAATTGTTATTTGGGAGAGATGACAGGGTTCTTAATGTAATATAGTGAAATCTTATTTAGGTGAAGGGTTTATAATTTAATATAGTGTAAATTTGTTTATTATTTTATATTCCATCCTAAACTCCTCAAATCGAAGGTTTTTCATTTTTACTGTTTAGAATGGAATGAGATGTAATATGAAACCCTCATCTTCTATCATATTCCATTCTATTTCATTATAAACCCTCATCTCAAACGATGGAATAATATTACATTCCATTAATAAACCATCAACCAAACATACCCTTTAGTAAATAGATCTGCAACTTGAAACTTTGAAGGAAGATGGCATGGAATAATCAACCCTTATTTGTATTTGTCTCGTACAAGATGGCAATCAATTTCCAAGTGCTAGGTTCGTTCATGAAAAACATGATTTGAAGTTATATGGATAGAAACTTGGTTGTCACCCATAAAGATATTGGTAGCTGAATTGAAATATAGAAATCATTCAAGAGATTGAGAATCCACTACAAGTCACAAATCGTAGTGCCTATGCTTCTATAGTCTACTTCCATCGATGAACAAGAAATGGTATTTTGCTTCTTAGTTTTTCATAAGATTGGGGAACCACTGAGAAAAATGAAAAAACTAGTTAAATATCGTCTAGTATCAATGCACGAGGCCCAATTAGTATCATAAAAAGCTTCAATCTCGAATGAGTTTCTGGAAGAGAAAAATAAACCCTTTAAAGGAGAACCTTTGAGATAACACAATACATGCACAACTGCATCCCAATATGATGATCAAAGAGTTTAAACAAACTAACTATGTAAGAGAGATCTGGAAGTGAAAATTACAAATACAATAACCTATCCACCAAGCGTCTGTATGACTCTAGATCAGTTAACAATTCTCCACTATCGACACTAAATTTATACCCCTTTGGTAATGGTGTAGTTGCAGAGTTGGAACCAAGTAGACCAATATTATCTAAAATGTCTAGAGAATATTTTCTTTGATTAACATAATTCCCTTCCATAGACCTTGGAATCTCCGATCCTAAAAAAACATTTAGCATAACCCAGATTGTTTATAGTAAATTGTTCATGAAAGAATTGCTTTACCTTTTATATCTCCAATTATGAAGAGCCTATAAGAAGAACATCATCAACGTAGACAATTAAGCTTAAGAAATAAGATTATGTTTTCTTTATAAACAAACAGTGATCATTCAAAGATTGAATGAACCCAGTATTATGCAATTTTGTTGTTAGCTCATGATTCAATTGGAATGATGCTTGTTTCATGCCATATAACGATCGAAGCAACTCTCAAACTTGATGTTTCTGAGCTTTAGCATATCCTTCAGGAGGCATCATGTACACTGCTTCATCTATATATCCATGAATAAAAGAAATATTGATATCTAGTTAATGAAGTGGCCATGAGTAAGTTGCTACAGCAGCCAAGAACATTCAGACTATAACTACCTTCGCAACTAGCAAGAAGCTGTCCACAAAATCAATTGCTTCAATTTGATTATACCTTTTAGTGACTAACCTAGCTTTTTATCTATCAATTGTGCCATCAAGTTTCATTTTCACTTTGTATACTCACTTTGATCTGATAGCCCTTTTCTTGGAGGCAACTCTGTCAACTCTTATGTCTTACTGTTCTCAAGTGCTTTAACTCTACATTCATCGCATTTGTCCATTTCGATTTTAGTCTAGCTTGATTAAAAGAATATGGCTCTTAAATATTAGACATCACAGTTAAAAATGATATGTAAAATGTATAAAATTTAGGTGATTTATGATAAGGGAATGCATTTGGTGTGAGGCTTTTACAGGTAGTGGACAAAGGAACATATTGTACATTATTTAAAACAAAATCATTCAACTATGCAGGTGGTTTTCAAACTCTGATACTTTTCCTCAAACATGACTCCTTATGTATTATCATGGGTGGTTTTTATACTGATGTAGGTAAGTCCAAAAGAGTAAAAGAATTATTGTGTGTCTAAAAATCAGTGGAATGAATGTAAGGATTGATAACTTCAGATTTATGTGAATCAAAAAGTTTAGGGAGATGAGTATTTTCTACAAGTTCTTGTAACTTATGATAAGGAAAAATATTTTTGAAATCGAACATCTCTAGAAACAAGAACTTTATAGTTTTGAATATCATGGAGTTTATATGCCTTTTGTCTATAACTATATCCAATAAAAACACATCGATATGCCTTTGGATTAAACTTTCATTTATCAGTATTTGCAGCAAAACAAAGACACCCAAAACTCCTAAGGTGTTCATAAGAAGACGGTTTATCGAAAAGAATTTCATATGAGGTTTTCCAGGATAGTCTAACACATGATAAATGATTTATTATGTAAGTAGCAGTAAGGATAGAATCTCCCAAAAACTTATTCGGCAATATCTTGGCCACTTGATTGAGGCACTCGTCTTTTTCATATTTGATTATTTTATCTCTTATCCTGCTTTCAAAAATTTATTTCTTAAAATTATATTCATGATTTCCCCATGATAATTCTTAAAATTATCTTGGCTCTTCTTTCATTTTTTACTAGAGAAACCACATATCTTAAAAAGAAGCTAGTGCTTAAAGTTGTTTTATGCATGGTTAAGAGTATTATGAGGTCTTTTTATGCCTCTCTTTACTAGATTGTTGTAGTAGTTTCCTATTACATTAAAGAATTTATTACCTTGAGTTCATTTTTTGGTGCTAATATTTTTTTAGGCTTGTCTATGCATAGAGATGATATTACATTCAAATGACCCTTCTGGTAATTATGCTCTACTATTGGTTTTGCTATGTTCTCTACTTTGGATGATAGAAGGATTGTGAAAGGCCTTGGTGGGATTCCTAATGAAGGTTTGGTTTTAACAGTTGTTTATCACATGTTGATGGGACTTCAAGTTTATTCCCTAATTAAAGAGTTTTTTTAGGGAAAAGAAGATAATGATACATGGCATGAACCATCCTGATCCGCTTCTTAGCACCTTTGAGAATTTATTTGGTAATTTTTTTTGTGCTGGATTGGATCAAAGTGATGGGTACAGTCCTAAACACAGTAATGACACTCTATCAATCTTGTGATCGGCACAGTCCCAATCACAACAATGGCACGCCATTGATCTTGTGATAGGTGCAGTCCCAAATTGATGGGACATTTAATGGCACTCTACTGATCTTGAAGTCACTTTCATGATTATCATGATTTATCTTTTGTATATAATGGTTGAGATATAAAATTGCTCTCATCAACATGGACAAACCTAGCTAGTCGTCCGAATTATGTTGTAATTTTTTTATAATCTCAACATTTATAATTTGTAAACTGATATCTGTATTTATTATTTTGTCTATAAAAATTGTTAAAGTTGTAATTAAAATCTTGTACATGAAGAATATTTTTATCAGTATAATTTAATGATATTTTACTTTTCATATATAATGCTTCAAATTATCAATTATTTTTATAATAAATTGACAACAAAAAAATCTAAATATTATATACAATAATATGAATTCAAAAGCCCGTAAATAACTATAAATAACATGGTATAATATTTCGTTAAAATGTATATTAAAATTTTGACTATATTTTACAAAACATTTTCAAAAACAAAGGCAAAACTTTTTGGCTACGTTTTTTAGAAGCATAGCTAAAAATCTTTAGCTATGTTTCCAAAAACGTAGCTAAAATAATTTGGTTACGTTTCCAAAAATGTAGTTAATAATTTTTAGCTACAAACACTAAGTGTAGCTAAAAGGTATTAATAACGATTTTAAAAAATGCCGTTAATAGTTTTTCGTTACTAAAATAAGGTGTAGGAAAAAGTTGTTAGTAACGATTAGAGAAAAATGTTGTCTATAGTTTTCAGCTTCGAGGATTTGACAAAATTTTTGGTGACGAATATAAATCGTCGCTAATTATTATTAACAATGATGTTGGCACTTTTATTGACAATTTTTGTTCGTAGCCAGCTGTAGTTTCTATTGTAGTAACTCAAAATAATTGAAACTTATTAAAATTGTTTGTTTTCTTGTATTTATTTTTTCTTACTAGGAGTCTTGCTGCATATTTTGCTTCAACATTTTGTCTCATAATAAAATCACAAGTGTCTCTTTGCATCGTGTAAAAGTATGTCGTCCTAAAAGATTAAAATACAAATGATAAATATGCAAATATAAAAGAATGGATTCAAACAATCTAAAATGTATTACCACTGACCTAATAAAGAAATTACAGGAGAGAAGCATGGCATTGAAAAATTGCCACATCAGTACATAGTTTATTTCTCAAACAATTCTTGATGATTTAATTACTTCTCAACTTTACAACAAACAAACAATCGCAGCTTTACAACGCAAACAATCCTTTCGGGTCTCGGCCAACCTTAATACAGTGCAGAATTTCTATAGCACATTAAATGCCATATTAGTTAGTATATATGCAATGTTTAGGAGAGATCGATTTGCTGAAGTTCTTTGCTACTGTTCAGTTGTGTCCTTAATTCTAAAACTTGAAAAGAAAGAACAAACGGTAAAGTCCAATTTTCTTTTTTTTCACCAAAGTCGCTTAGTTTTCAAGGTTTTTGTCAAATTGAAAGTTCTCATTACTAAAAGAAACGAGAATCTTATAATCACTTCATGGCTAAGCACTCGCTAACAAAAGAGACAAAGTAAAAGTTATTTTGGAGGTTGGCGTTTTCCTAGCACAAGAATCGAACGAACACATGGCAAAGCTGAAGTTTTCTTTGATGGGTCTCAGCTCTTTAATTTAGTCACATCATCTTCTGCACGCTTGTGGATACTCCGTCCCGTCCGATAGATTTTGTGGAATCCAACTAAAAGCTTTAACAGATCTTTTAGGCAGAAATTCCTTGAAGGTTTTCTCATCTCTTTAACAGGTTTGAAGACCATGTCAAGGGAGGAAAGGATTCTTAAATCAGAATTTGAGATTGAAGGGTTCTTAAAGCGTTATTGTGCTTCTTTGAACAATGAAAAGGTGGTTATGCTCTATCCGATTTGAACAGAGATTAGTCTGAATGCGGATGATTTAAATGTGTCTTTCTATAATGTGATTGTGCTCTACGATAGGTACACAAGAACAGAATTTTTATCCTCAACCATAAGTGGTCGTTTAAATAAGGCTTTTCTTTTTCGGTATAGTAGAAGCAATAAGAAATAATTATAATCTTATTTATCTCTATCTAGGTTTGTCAGGCTAATCTTTGAATATCTGCTCTGTTAGTTGAAAAGAAGACATGATCAAACATTTGAGATTATGTGATCAAACATTTGAGATTATGTGTAAAATTATGTCGTATAATTGCCCAAACCTTTTTTTCTTTCATTTATTTTTTTTTAAAAGCAGAAGTTACCGTAGGTCAATCAGAGTTGAGGTTCGAGGTTTAAGTCTCCATCAGGATAGGACGTTCATGTCACACAAGAAGAACCTTGTAACTTACATTTTGTTTGTCAATTGATATACTTCAATTCTAATGAACTTTGTGGATCACTCCACTAATTATTAGGTGATTACTGATAAGTGTTAATTTATATTAGGATAAATGTATATATTATACCTACAATATTGTAGCTTAGTCATGGAGTGAATTATCATTTAATCAATTTTAATGAATTTTAACAAAGGATATGCAAGTTTTTTTTATTTTCTCAAACTTATTATAATTTACAAACTTTATGAACTCAAATTTTGGTGATGTAAGAAGAAAATAATATCTTTTAATTTCTTGAACTCATAATAAAATTACCATTTTTATGAACTTAAATTGTATCGAATAAGGTAGAGTTTAAATTTGTATTTAATCTCTGAATCCTCCTAACTTAGTGTGCCTTTAATTAATCATAAAAACGCTATATTATCATTTATAAAACAAAAAGTGTCCATTCCAAACAATCAATCATCAACTTGACACTAGACTGAGAAGATTAGACGCACCACCACCGAAGTTAAGCCAATTGCACAAAATTGGCTTTTAAGTAGTTGCTACACCTGTACCGATAATGTTTCAACTTTCACGTAAAAGCAACAGTTTATGGTGCGTGGCCCACTTTGAGCGTAGGTAAAGAGAGCACTACAGTAATGGGAGATAGCTTCCTTCCTCGTTCAATAGCAGCCTATGATCTAACCAATCCCCACTATTCAGCTTTCCTTCCAAATCTTGATAGTTACTTTGACGGAAACTTGCATTGGCATTTGGCACTACATTTCAACTATGGGGTGTGATGTTTTTGTCCATAAAACTTATGTACTTATCGAAGACAGGAAATAAAGTTATGTATCGAGAAAGAGAAAACGACTAATTATTTATTGGATACTTCTCTTTTTTTCTTCTTCATTTTCAAATTTCTTCTCGGTTAAGTACACCTCATTTTACTTGGATGGTGGAGCAAATACTATTTCATCGCCTGATGGAATGATTGTTAGACTCTTTTTTGTCCTTCGTCTCGTAAAATTGGACAACATTAATTATATCTTTTGTTTTAAATAAATTATTGGTTAAGTTGTACAATTTGATCCAGATAAAAATAATAAAGTAGTTCAATAAATGATCTAGATTAATGGGTCGAAGTTCGAATAAAAAATGGGTCTCAATTAATGTGGTTGGATCCATATCAGTCATGTGATAGAGAAGCCCGATATAGAAGCTATATAAAGATTAAGATCTCTTGCAGTTGTTTTATATCAATCGTAAGCATAAGGAATCTCTGACCCGTTAAGAGAACTTATATATTAAGAAAACTGTAGAAAAACCTAGCCCGCATTTCGGTGAACATTTTCCACTAAAAATCCTAGGAGATTCGGAGACGTTTGGAGCTTAGAATCGGCATCGACATCAAAATCAGAGATGAAACCAAAATCTAGGTATTCCGTATTACCTTCTTTTTTAATCCTTTCATGTAAATCCGGGATATGTAATAAAGTTTATACTTTTTATTACATGTGGTATCAGAGCGGTTACATGATCGAATTGTCGGAAATGAAGGATTTTTAGTTTTTAATCTCATTTGGTTTTCCTTAATTTTTGATTCATTTTTCAGTTTTTTTACGTATATAATTACGTAAAAGTGGTATACGTAAGGTTAACTACAAAAAACGGGTCAAAACAGGCCAAATATAGTGAAAAACGGAGTCCCGAGTTGCTGAAAATCACCTCTGGCATCAGAGGAGGCAGAAGCCACAGGGTGCATGCACGACTGTGTTACAGTACAAGCGGGGGTGTGTGTACTGTTGGTGCGTGCGTCATTGTGAGCCACGTCGCTCCAACCAGCGAGGGGCGCGAGTCGCATGTACACGTGCCTGGCACGTGCCCATCCGAGGCATCCATGTGGCGTCACTGATGGAGAATGTGTGTCGGCGTGTGCACGCATTTTTGCATGGTGTGCTTGTGCTGCGTAGGCGCTCGTGCGTGTCACGCATGCACAGCCGGCGCGCAAGTGCACTGACGTGGCCGTCCACGTCAACCGTATGGTCTTACTACAGTAATTCGCCAAAAAAAAAACAAAACACAAAAATTTCAGATTTCCCATAAGGATGCCCCAGGGTGTTTTGGGCCAGTTTCTAGGCCCGAGAAATTTATAAAGTAACTTTTTTCCATTTTTCTAGATATACTACATTAGTAATAAATTAAAGTTTAACTCCAGAAAAAGGAATTAAGGTATTTTGGATCCGATTCCAAGTAAATTTTC
>JANIPM010000231.1:55378335-55398362 GCA_027478405.1 Erythroxylum cassinoides
CCTTGGTATATACCATCCAAAATCATTACATCTTATCTAGAGATGTATTTATATCAATTCTCCAATTAATAACATTCACTAATGATACTTGAATTCCAATTAATTCTAGACAATAGTTCTATTCTTGTTCCTGCCCATAATTGGGGTATCCCTACACGATCTTAACAGAAACCTATTTTTGTCAGGCCACTATTAAGCCCTGCACTTTCCTCCTCTCATTATCAAACATACTAACTTCAATTTTACTCAAATTTTTTAGAATTTACCTCTTCCGAGGCTACCTCATTTCGTAATGATTCAATTACCATATCGAGTAAATAGTTTCTTACACATCTCTCTCCTTGTGAGAATTTCTCTCTCCTTGTGAGAGGTTTGGGCGGTTTCTTCCTGTCCTTTTGTGGAGGTTAGGGTTTTGATGAGGGATCAGTCCTGAGTCATTTCTTTGAGTTAGGTCTTGTAGTTAAGGTGTGTCTTAGGTATTGGAGTTCTTTTCATTTGGTTTTTGTGTTTGATTCTCTTCGTTGGACGGGTTTCAGAGCACTTCCACTCTACGATCTCTTGTTCTTGGGGAGTTGGGGTTTGGTTTGGGGGTTTTTGATGGCTGCTTTTGAGATAGAAATTGCTTTGGATTCGGGCCGTGATTTGATTACTGAGTCCTCGCGCTGTGTGGTTGTCGGTAAGCTTGTCTCTGATCGGATTGTGAACCGAACTGGAGTTTTTGGAGTTCTGCGGAGTATGTGGACTGCGATTGAGCTCCTGGAGGTACGTGAGTTAGGTCCTAATCTGTACTCTCTTTCCTTTCATCGATCTGAGCTCGCGGAGACTGCGATTCGGGATGGCCCATGGACGGTGATGGGCTATTGCTTTGTCTTGAAGCACTGGGGGCTTGATATGGCGATCAAAGAGGTTGACTTTTCCAGGTGTAGTTTCTGGATTCAGATACATAATCTTCCCCTTGAATTACTTACTGGTAATAATGCTAGGCGCATAGGGGAACGTCTTGGTCGGGTTGTTGCTCTTGATGAAGATACATGGGACCGAGGTATTGGTCGTAGCTTTTTGCGATTGAAGCTTGAGCTGGACATTACGATGCCTCTGGTGCCTGGTTTTTGGGTTCCTAGGGGATCACAAAGTCGGATATGGGCGGAAGTTAGGTATGAGAAGATGGCAGATTTTTGCTTTAATTGTGGTATCTTGGGACATCAAGGTCGTGACTGTCGGAGGGAAAAGGTCGATAGATCTACAGTGGATGTGCGGCGGTCATTTGGTCCATGGATGAAGGCTATCCCGGTACCATCTAAAGATCGATTGAGTGCTATGTTGGAACCGATCAGGAGTCACACTGTGGATCCTGATATTTCTTTACCACCTCGACCTGGTGGTGGTGGTTTAGAGTTGAATCAGGGTGAGGATGGTGCAGCTGTAGGGCATGTTGAGAGTAACCAGTTATCTGATCTGGGAGGGGATCACATTGAGGATGATGGAAGTGTTGTTCCAGGTGTGGTAACTACAGTGCATCCGGATGGTAGGCTAGAGGGTAAAGGGAAGAGAGGAGTTGGAAGGGGTAGGGGTAGAGGGAGGAAGGGGGGAGTCAGTGATGGTGTGAGTGACCTTCTTGACTTGCCAGGTCTTGCTGGAGGTTTGGGTGACTGTCCTATAACAGTCCCCACTGCACTATGAAGTGCCTGGCTTGGAATTGTCAAGGGGTGGGATCTCCCTTGACAGTTCACCATTTGATGGGATTGCACAAGAAATATGATCCTACTTTTATTTTTTTAATGGAAACTAAGAATAAGGAAGAAAAATTGGAAAGTCTTAGGAAAAAATGTCATATGGATGAGGCAGTTTATGTTCCTCCTGCTGGCATTGGGGGAGGGTTAGCAGTGTGGTGGAAGGATTGTGTGTCTGTGAAGGTGGTGGAGGCTGATAAACATCTCATTATTATGGATGTTAGTCATACTGATGATGGAGTCCCTTGGTTGATATTCTGGGTTTATGGGGATCCTGTTTTGAAGGAGAGGAGGTTGACTTGGGAGAGGATTGAGCAGAAAGCCAGGGATGTTAGGGGTCCTTGGATTTGTATGGGAGATTTTAATGATTTTCTACATAATTCTGAAAAAGTAGGGGGTCAATACAGGGCTGTTGGGAAACTGGAGGGCTTTCGGACTATGATTGTGAGGTCTGGGTTAATTGATTTGTCTTCTACAGGGTTATGGTATACTTGGATCAATAAGAGGACTGACGGGGAGATTAGGGAGAAAATTGATCGAGTGTTAGCCAATATTCAGTGGGTTGAAACTTATCCTAGCTATCAGGTTATAAATTTACCAATTGTTGGGTCTGATCATGCTCCGGTACTGCTAGATGCTACTCCTGTTGAGCAGAAGGGTTCCCGGCAGTTTAAATTTGAGGTTTTCTGGAGTAAGCATGAGGATTGTGCTCAGATCATTTCAGAAGGTTGGGCACGGCAATTTGCTGGGTCTAGATTATTTCAGTTGGTACAGAAACAGAAAGCTTGTCGATCTAAGCTTATTACTTGGAGTAGACAGGTTTTCCCAAATTTTCGTAAAGAGATAGATGGCTTGATGCAACAGATGGGTGAAGTGCAGGCTAAAACAGAATGTACGGTAGAGGATAAGAAACAGATTCAGAATTTGCTTGGAGATTTAAAAAAAGCTTGGGTTGGAGAGGAGCAATATTGGTATGCTAGGTCTCGAGTACAGTGGCTTGGTGATGGGGATAAGAATACTAAGTTTTTCCATCAATCCACTCTACATCGACGAAGGGGTAATAGGATTATTCGAATAAAGGGTACAGATGGGCAATGGATTGAGGATGAAGCTGGAGTGATAGATCGGTTTTATGAGTTTTACCAACATTTGTTTACTAGTGAGGGGTGCGGTGATATGGCTCAGGTTCTCCAAGCTGTTCCTAGGGTGGTTACTGCTGATATGAACTCGAGTTTAGTTGCTGAGGTCACTGAAGAGGAAGTAATGGCAGCAGTGTTTAGTCTTGGAGCTTTAAAAGCCCCAGGTCCGGATGGGTACAATGGGTTGTTCTATCAGAAGTTTTGGGATATTGTTAAGAAAGCTATTGTTGCTGGAGTTCAGGCTTTTTTTCGGACTGGGTTTTTGCTGACAGAACTGAATCAAACGTGTGTAACTTTGGTGCCCAAAGTGCAGAGTCCAGAAGATGTGTCTCAGTTCAGACCTATCAGTTGTTGCAACTTTAGCTATAAGATAATCTCTAAGGTCATGACTGAAAGATTAAAGGTTCATATGGGAGAGCTTATTACTTCCAATCAAAGTGGTTTTGTGGAAGGGAGGCAGATACAGGATAACATTTTGGTGGCTAGTGAAGTATTCCACAATTTAAAGATTAGGAAAGGAAAGCGGTATGGGATGGCTTTGAAACTTGATATGACTAAAGCTTATGACCGGGTGGAGTGGAGTTTTTTGAAACAAGTTATGGAGAAAATGGGCTTCAATTCTACTTGGATAAGGTGGATTATGGAGTGTATTTGCTCTGTTACCTATGTCCTGAATGTCAATGGTAAGAGGTCGGGTCTTATTGTTCCATCTAGAGGTCTTAGACAAGGGGATCCTATATCCCCTTACCTGTTTTTGTTTGTTGTGGATGTTTTATCCAGAATGGTTAATCAAGTCATTGAGTCTAGGCAGTTAGAGGGTCTTCGGTTAGTGAGAGGATGCCCAGTTTTATCTCATCTACTGTTTGCTGATGATGCCTTATTTTTCTTGCCGGCTGATACTGCTAATGTTTCCTTAATGTTTGCTCTTCTTGATAAATACTGTCGAGCTTCGGGACAGAAAGTGAATTTGTTCAAATCCAGCATTATTTTCAGTGCTAATACTCCTGTGTTTAAGAGACATGAATTACAGCAGCTGATTGGCATTTCTGAAGCTTCTAATCCTGGCACTTATTTGGGTATGCCTAATTTTTGGGGCAAGACAAAGCGCAGAGCTGTGGAGTTCATCAAGGATCGCATCATCAAGAAGATCACAGGTTGGAAAGCTAAGTTGCTTAGCCTTGGAGGTAGGGAGGTTCTTATTAAAGCTGTGGCTTGTGCTATGCCTATATATTTGATGCAGTGTATTAAGTTTCCTAAAACCATCTGTGATGACATTAATGCTGTACTGGCTGATTACTGGTGGGGGCAGAAAGATAATGAACATAGGATCCATTGGATTAGCTGGCTTAAAATGACAGTAAGTAAAAGTGTTGGTGGTATGGGTTTTAAGGATATGCATTTGTTGAACATTGCTCTGTTGGCACGTCAGTGCTGGAGACTATTATCATCTCCGAATGCATTATGGGCAAGGGTATTGAAAGGATTATATTTTCCTCACACAACATGTTTGCAGGCTAAGAAAGGGTCGAGAGCGTCATGGATCTGGTCTAGTCTATTGGAAGGGCGGGACTTCTTGAAACAACATCTCCAATGGCAGGTTATAGATGGCAGAAGTATTAATCTTTGGGAGGAACCATGGATACAGGGTTTAGCAGTGGCTAAACCTGATGGTCTTCCTGCTGGTTCTCCTATGAAAGTTGCTGACTTGATTGATGTTCAAGATGGTCAGTGGCAGCTGGAGGATATGCATGATTTCTTTACTCCTGAACAGATCAGCATCATTCGGTCTATTCCCCTGTGTGGTAGAGGTGTACAAGATAGATATGTCTGGCCACTAACGGAAAATGGTGTGTTCTCAGTTAAAGTTGGATATCAGGTTTTGAAGCAAGCTGATGGCATTTCCACAACTAGGCATGCTGATTCATCTCATTCGGTGGACAAAGCTCTTTGGAAATGGATCTGGCAAGCTCATATTCCACCAAAGATTCAGGTATTTTTGTGGAAAGCAATTCACAATCTTTTGCCTACTAACTCGAATTTGGTTAGGAAAAGAATTCATATAGATGCATTGTGTCCTATCTGCTTATGTGAATCTGAAACACTGGAACATATGTTTTTATTATGTCCTTGGGTACAATGTGTTTGGTTTGGGAGTGTACTTGGGTTCACAATCACAAGAGAGGGGCTTTCTACTTTAGATTCATGGATCATGGATATGGTAGGTGCGGTTACGGATTCAGCTACTGGATCTGATATCTTTGGTTTGATTGCGATGTTGATGTGGCATATTTGGAAACAGAGGTGTTTCATGGTCTTTAACCAGTGTAAACCTGATCCGAAGAAGTGTATTGAAAAAAGTTATGCTTTGTTGCATGAGTATCATCAAGTGAAGGTGTTGATTGCTAGGCATCAGATTCCAGTTCAGCAGAGGCATTGGGTTAAGCCAAGTCCTGGCTTTCTGAAATTGAATTGTGATGGCTCTTTTAAAAATGGGGAAGCAGGTTGGGCTGTGGTGCTTAGGGATGCTAATGGTTGTGTCCTTGATGGACTAGCTTCAGATTGGAGGGCAGGTTCAGCCTTAGAGACTGAAGCTAAAGCAGTATGGGAAGGACTGAATTTTTTAGAGGATAAAGGCTATAATAATGTCCAGATTGAGATGGATTCTCACATTCTTTATTCTGAAATTCTTCAAAATAAAAGGCATGGCAGATGGAGATTATTTCCATACATTTCTGATATACTGTACAGAGTACAACATTTACAGGGGATTGATTTTTGTCTAATCTCTCGTGAAGCTAACAGAGCTGCTGATTGGTTAGCCAAGCAAGCCCGGAAGAAGATGTGCTTGGGTAACTGGGTCTTGTTACCTCCATCTTCGTTGGTTGGCATTCTTAGTAGGGATGGATTACCAGCTCCTCCTCCATGAATGTTTCTATGTTGCAGTAATAGGTCTAGAGATACTATAGCAAGTAGTTCTCTGATGTGTATTGCTGTTTACTTTCTGGTTGTATACTGAACTTGTATTCATTTTTGCAATGGATTTTTCTTTCTGACCAAAAAAAAAAATTACCATATCGAGTGCATCAATTCTTTTCATTTGATTCGTCATCTTTTTCTTTATCTCATTCGTACATAAAATCCTCTCTTATAAGCATTTCTAACTATCTCCTTACTACACATCATTTATCTCTTGTAAAAGTCAATTATGTCTTTTTCATTCCCCTCTTACTCTTTCCTCATTTCTATCTTATCTTCCTATTGTCATTTATTTCATCTTCCACGTGTACTTCCTCAATCAACTCAATATTATAAATGTATAAAATCATCTTGTAATGCTAATCTCAATTCCACTAAATATTCTTATCGGGGATTATAACTCTTGTCACATTAATCAAACAACCACTTCGATTCCAAATTCATCTCCTCAAGATCATAAAAATTTCTGTTTTCATTACATTCTACTTGTACAGTTTAATTTTATCATTTCCACTTATATCCTTATTCTCCTCAAACAATCCATGACAGTGTATTCACATCTGTATCACATCTAAGGACATCTCACCTCAGTACAATATTGATGTCGTATTCAATAATACATCCAAATACAAATACGTTGATTCATTAAATGTCACATTTACCCATATCCTATTTCTCATTTCTAAATATCCACAAACTTTCGTTTTCTCACACTCCAAAGGAGCATCACTCTTCTTACTAATTCTATCAACTCAAACTCTTAACGCATGCTCATGTGTGTGACTCATATGAATGCAACTCAGACTAGGGATCAATTGCTACTGTCTACTATGACATGACTCATATATAACACCTCACTCCCGTAAGACACGTACCTGACATTCTGCGGGATCTCCGAGTCTGTGCCTCGTGAGGGTGGCATGCTAGAACACTCAATCATTCAAACTCAGTAAAAAAAAATTTTGAAACAACAAACATTAGGTGCAAAAATTGATAACCAAATTGGGCCCACTTTAATTCATAATATTTTCAATCATAGTAATACAATCATCAGAAATTTCAATAGCCATTTGGGCCCGTTACAAATACAAAATACTTGTCAAAATCTCATTACATTGCAAAAACCATATACAAATATTTCCGATTTGGAAATTTATTTCAAAGCAGAAATATTTGAATACACAAGTCACAATAATTGCGGAAGACTTAATTTAATACAAAATAAAGGAAATACTAATACAGATACTAACTGATCCGACCTCTATCTTTTACTTGCATGTTGTAGGTATACTCCCATTTATCTAACGGGGTACTCTTTAAGCCTGAAAAATAAATGTAAATTTTAGGTGAATTTTGCGAACTCAATGAGGTAATCATCATTGATGGTTTACTCAATTCATGCAACACATCATTTCACATAAGATATAATCACATACTATACTTTACATAAGTATCACATTTTCACTTAAGCATAGGCAAATTTGGCATTTCATTCCAAAAAATATACTTAACAATGTGCATATGAAATGCTTATGAGACACTTTCCAATTATTACATTGTTGTGACCAAGTGCTTGAACTGTCTCGTATCTATTTTGGATACCGAGCTAATTAATAACTATCTCTTATTCGCTTAGGAGATACAAGGCTCATTTTACATAGTGAGCCTTAGGCTCTTAACCACTTTTGAGCTCGAGGCTCATTTTCACTCGTTGAGCTTTAAGCTCTGATCGGTGGCTACTCTTATCACAACTGTCATTATCTGATTATGCATTCATATATGGAATGCATGTACCACAATCACTCACATTATAAAGCACTTAGGTCTTTACATTCACATTCAAGCAGCACTTCAATATACATTCCACATTCACAATCGTCGGACTTTCTGTCCGGAATCAACAATCAAGCACGTTCATTTCACATTCATTTATCATTCAGAGCATAATTTAAGCAAACAATAATTGAGAGAAACCATCTAGGTTACTCACAGTTGGCTTCAGAAGCTATTGTTTCGAAGTTCCAGCAACGTATGGAGAATGGTGCTCAGTTCGTTCCTTTATCTTATGCAAAACATACACATATCACAATTTGCACAATTATAAGTGTTTAATAATGCACATATATGAAATGTATTATGTACAATGCATATTCATGACAAATCCCGGGTATCTTTCCATCAATTTCATCACAAAAATTATTCTCATATCAAAACTCATCTAAGTATAATTTATACTTAGGTTTAAGTCTCACTAAAACTATTAAAATCACAATTCATTTCTCATTAGCTTACTTTCAGATTTTTCTGAGACACTCTTTCGGGTCTACTATTCATGTTAAATCAGAGAGTGCAATTGATATAATTTGGTCATACCCTCTTCTAGAAAAGTGCTCCTCTATGTCTTATGTTTCTATTGACACCAAAATCATTCAATTTGGTTTAGTAATTTGGAAGATATGCCTCAAACATTTTCAGACTGCTCTTATCCAAAGCAGTATACTAACACAACTTCCTTCCAGAAATTAAATATCTTAGAGCCCGAATCACAATTCAACTTCTTCAGATAATTTGTAAGCATATATCTCTAGTTTACTTCAAATTAAAAATCATCACATTTAGAATCCTATAGATCTAGGTATAACCGAAATAGCTGAACATGTTCAATGAAATCATACCAGTTTATATTATTCCAATAGATTCCCTTACTTTCCTTCAACCAAACATTTTCAAATCAATTCATAATGCTACTGATTTTCATGGAGAGATAGAAATATGTGTTAGGATCTATTGGTCTAAGAATCACTCCATTTGGAGGTTGGATGACAAAGTTATGGCTGAAAGAATCAAACAAGATTATGTCCTCAATTATAATGAACCTATTTCGGGGCAACTAGCATAACTTTCTCTATAGGTATTGGATCAAGGTGTTCTTTGCATGATTTTGAAGAGGACTTCAAGATCTACAATTTTTATGAGACCTTAAAGACAAATTCTATCATATAAGGGGTAAAAATTGGAACAGACGATATGAAATGAACAACGACTAGAATAAGTTTCAGTCATCATAAGATGAAGTAAAAAGTCAATCTAAGAAGAAGCAAAAAGTCAACATAAGAAGAAGCAGATGATTAACTTAAGATGAAGCAGAATACACACCTGAGCATCTCCACTCATAAAGACCATAACTTTCGACTCCGATGTCTAAAATTTTCATATTATATACCGTTGGAAAGCTAGAAAAATAAGCTACAACTTTCTGAAAAACAACTTTGTCTAATTTAGCCTAGATTAAATCAAAATTTTCCCTGAAGTTAGAATACGAAATTTACCCCTAAGGAATACTTGAAATTTTACAATTTGGAAATTTGGAAAATCCTGAGTATAACCATTCAGCTACCAATCTGACTTCATTCAACTCTCAAACCTCAACTCAATAGGGTTTTCAAGTAGTAAAATCCCACAACGCCCAATCACTAAAATTGGTTCTAGAATACTTAAACTCATGTATTTCCTAACTCCATGGTCTAAAACTCTTCTAAAAATTCCAAAGGATTCAAATGATCTTACCTTAATTCTTCATTAAATGAAAAGATCTTTAGCTCAATTTGAAGCTCTTCTCTCCCTCTTCCTTTTTCTCTTCTTGACCCACTTCAAAATCTCTCTCAAGATTAGGAAGTGCTAAAACCCTTGCTCAACTCTTTTCTTTTCTCTCAACCACCAAAATTCTCTTCTTTTTCTTTCTTAACTTCTCTTTCTCTCTTTCAATTCATGTTTCACCCTTCTTAAAAAACAAGACTACATTTCTTTCTTCCATTTCTACCCTTAATGAGCCCAAAAGCCCCTTTTCAGCTCTCAGATAACTATAACTTACTTCTAACAATTTACCAAAGCCTCTCAACTAAGTTAGTGACATTTGTCATTTTCCTAATGTCTAAGCTCTAACCAAATTCCTTTTTAACTAATTTCTTCAACTCTCATCTTTACAATCCAATTATTCCCAATATTCTTTATATTCCTTTTTTCTATTTTCCCAAAAATTCATAATTTTCAAAATTATTCATAAATTCATCAAAATTCAAAAATTACAACAATTCCTCTAATTAATAAAATTTCCAATATAAATAAAAATCAAAGTTATCAAAAATCACAACTCAGTCCAAATATGCCCGGAATTATTTATGAGTGCATGTACAATTATTTCCATGTGTAACAATTTCACAATTCATGTGTATGTGTATGTCATTTTATGCATGAGCATGAAAATGCAAATTATAAGCTCTCATTAAACACTTTTATTTACTATTCTAGCCTTCCCGCAGGTAACAGGATGTTACAACTATCCTCTCCTTAAAGAACTTTTACCCTCGAAATTTTTACCTGTTTGCTCGAACAGGTGGGGATATTGTCTCCTCAATTTAACTGTCATCACTCGAATACTTTCTTTCACTTAACTGTAGTCGATGGAATCAATCGGTATGTCAATCACTTATTTAATCATTTTTTTCTTAACTAGTTCCTCAATATATATCTCAGATTACTCACTATTTTCATTTCATGTGCCGACAATACATCTTGTCTGATCATATTAATATTTCTTAGCATACTTACATATCACACATTATAGATCTGAGACATCCTTTTTTAGCAACACTAACTTATAATAATTTCGTACAAACCAATTCATATTGGGCTTAATCTATCCTTCTTCCTAATCTGATCACATCTTGTACTCAATGTGAGCACACCTTGGCAAGGTGATACCCTCAGAGACAATTCATCTTTTTCACTTTTCATCGATGTTAATACACTTAACTCTTAGGTCTATCTCACTACATTTCATAACTTCAATGTTGTCCCACCAAATTCATTTGCCTTTTATGAGCCACTATCGCACCCTGCACTTTCCTTCTCTCATTATCAAACATACTAACACCAAATTTACTCCTATTTTCCAAAATTTACCTCTTTTGAGGCTACTTCATTTTGTAATGAGGCAACTACCATATCGAGTGCATCAATTCTTATCATGTGATGCGTCATCTTTTTCTTTATCTCGTTCATACTTAAAATCCTCTATTATGTGCGTTTCTAACTTTCTCCTTACTACACATCATTCATTTCTTATTAAGTCATTTATGACTATTTCATTCCCGTTTTTACTCTTTCCTCATTTCCATCTCATCTTCCTATTGTCATTTATGCATCTTACATATATATATTCACAATCCATTCAAAGTCATAGATGTATATTCATCCTGAAATTCTGATCTCAATTTTCCCCTAATATCTTCTTATACTGAATTATAAACTCTTATCATGATACTCACATGACCATTTCGGTTCCAAATTCATCCTTTTATGATCATAACAATTTTATGATTTCATTACATTCTACCTGTACACTTTAGTCTCTTCATTTCTACTCATATCCCTATTTTCCTCACACAACCATGACAATATATTCACTTCTCTCTCACATTCAAAGATATACCATTACAATACAATATTGATATCATGTTCCATAATACATACACCAATACAAATGTAGTGAATCTTCATCTATCATATAGTACTATATACTATTTTTCCTTTCCAATTATCCACATATCATCGTACATACATGTGTTTACAATCAATTCAGAATCATAGACACCTAATCATCCTAAAATTTTGATCTCGATTTCACAGATACATTCTTATGCTAAATCATAACTATTATCACTTTTAACCGACATTCATTTCAAGTCCAAGTTTGACCTATACAGGCCATAGAAAATTTCTTTTTTTTTTTAACTCGGCTTATACACTTTAGGTCTCATCATTCATATTGATATCACTTCTTTCCTTAATCAGTCCATGACAATGTACTCACATTTATATCACATTTGAGGATATATTACCACAATATAATATGGATATCATATTCAATGATACAACCATATATATGAATGAAGTGGACCTTTATCTATCACAAAACCAGATACTATTTCTCATTTCCAACTACCCATAAACCTTTATTAGCTCACATTTTGATAGATTATCATTTTTCTCAGTGCTGCTCATAGGTCAAACTCTTAAGGAATGATCATGCATGTGACTCATATTGGGGATCAGTTGCCGCTGTTTGCTATAACATGACAAAATGCATGTGACTTGACACATATTTCAGAAAATGCCCATATAAGATAGTAATTTTGGGCTCTGATACCACATAAATGTAACACCGCACTCCTACAAGATACATACCTGACATTTTGAGGGGTATCCAAGTCCGTGTCCCGTGAGGGTAGCATGCTAGAGCACTCACTCATTTAAAACCCAATATAGTTTTTTTTTGAAACCACAAACATAAAGTGCAGAAATCGATAACCAAATCGGGCCCACTTTTTTCATACACATTTTCAATCGTAGCACTACAATCGTCAGAAATTTCAATAGCCATTTGGGCCCTTTACAAATACAAAATACTTGTCAAAATTTCATTACATTGTAAAAATCATATTCAAATATTTCTAATTTCGAAATTTATTTCAAAACAAAAATATTCGAATACACAAGTTACAATAATTGTGGAAGAATTAATTTGATGCAAAATAAAGGAAATACTAATGCAAACGCCAACTAATCCCGACCTCTATCTCTTACTTGCATGTCGTAGGTATACTCTCGTTTATCTAACGGGGTACTTTTTAGGCCTAAAAAATAATTGCAAATTTTAGGTAAGTTTTGTGATCTCAATGAGATAACCATCATCGATGGTTTACTCAATTCATGCAACACACCATTTCATGTAACATGTGATCATAGTTTTGCATAATAAATCATGTATCACATTTTTACCCCAACATATGAAATTTTGGCATTTCAATCAATCAAACATACTTGATATAATTGTACATGAAATGCTCTTTAGACAATTTCCATTTATTACGTTGTTGTGACCGAATGTTTGAACTGTCCCATATCTATTTTGGATACCATGCTCATTAATAATTGTCCCTTATCCGTTTAGGGGATACAGGGCTCATTATACATAGTGAGCCTTAGGCTCTTAATCACTCTTTGAGCTCGAGGCTCTTTACACTTGTTGAGCTCTAAGCTCTTATTGGTGGCTACTCTGGTCACAACAACCATTATCTAATTGCGCATTCATGAATGGAATGCATGTACCACAATCACTCACATTACAAAGCACTTAGGTCTTTACATTCATATTTAAGCAGCACTTTAATATACATTCCACATTCGCAATCATTGGACTGTTTGTCTAGAATCAACAATCAAACACATTCATTTATTATTCAAAGCATAATGTAAGCAAACAATAATTGAGAGAAATCATCTAGGTTACTCATAAGTTGCTCCTGAAGCTAATGCCTGGAAGTGTCGGCAACGTTTGAAGGTTCACATTCCAGTTGCTCCTCTATATCAAACAACATACACATATATCACAATATGCACAATTATAATTGTTCAATAATGCACATGTACGAAACGAATTATATATAATGCATGTTCATGACAATCCCGAGTATCTTTCCATTAATTTCATCACAAAAATCAATCTCCTATCAAATCTCATCTAAGTATAATTTATGCTTAGGTTTACGCCTTACTAAAACTGTTAAATTCATAATTCATTTCTCATTAGATCACTTCAGATTTTTCCAAGATACACATGCAGATCTACTGTTCACGTTCAATCAGAAGTTGCAAATGATATAATTTTGTCATATTCTCTTCTGGAAAAGTGTTTCTCTATCTCTTATGTTTCAATTGACACCAAAATTACTCAATTTGGTTCAGCAATTTGGAAGATATACCTCAAACATTATTGGGTTGTTCACATTCAAAAATAGTGTACTATGTACAAATTCCATCCAAAACTTAAATATCTTAGAGAAAGAATGAAAGTTATTCTTCTTGACACAATTTGTATGCCTATATCTCTAGTTTGCTCTAAATTAAAAATCATCTCATTTGGAATCCTCCAGGTTAAGATATCATCAAAATACTGGAACATGTTCAGTAACATATCCAGTTCACGCTCTTCCAACCAATATCCTTACTTTGATTCAATCAATCTTTTTCAATTCAATTTAGAATGCTACAATATTTTATGGAGAGATAGAAAAATGTAATAGGAATCCATTGGTTCAAGAATCAGATCATTTGGAGGTCTAGAGAAGAAGTTATAACAAAATATCAAAGTATGTTCAGAAAATAATCTCCCTTAGATAAACAGGGAAGTCACAATCGTGCACATGCACAACCATGATATTCGGGTGGTCCTGCAAAGTCGCGACTGTACTCATGCACCACCGCGTCACTCCAGTGGACCTGCGACTCCTTCTTCCTCTCTTCCATTTTTTTTCTCCAGCCTTTCCCAAATCAAAATTTTAGGTTACTTTTTCCCGATCATTTTGACAATGAAAGCAAAGGATTTAGGCCAAACTTTCTTCTGAACAATTATTCCTTTATGTCTTAACTTCCAAATGAAACCAATTTCATGGAATTTGGTTTGATATTCTACAAGTTATGGTAAAAACACTACAGACTATTCCAACCCATGATAGAAGCCACAAACTCAACTTTCAAACTCCATAACTTTCGATCCAAAGCTCCAAAAATTACAAACTTTATATCAATGGAAAGCTTAAAGGAAGATATACAACTTTCATGAAGACCACTTTGTCAAAATCTCTCTATATCAGTACAAAATATTTATAGAAGTTTCAGATCGAAAATTCAACTCTTTAACCATCTATTCTTAGAAAATTTTCAGATTAGAAAATTTCCAGATGACTTCCATTTTTCAAAATCCAACACATCAAATCTTCATTTAAAGTTTTTCCACTCTATTTCATTAAACTCATTCACCATAAATTCATACCACTTCAAAATATACAAGATTAATAAAAAACCATCAAAAGCCAAAATTCATATTTATGCTATGTTACTTTTCTACATTTCAACTTTCATTTTCAATCACTATTCTTCCTCTCAACTTCCATTTAAACACTCATTCCGATCTCAAACCATCATTTTACAATTGCTCTTCAACTCAAAAATCATTTCCTTGATCATCTCTAAAGCTTTCATCAACTCATGTATACACTCATATATATATAAACATGCACAGTGAAGAATATAGCACATATCACCTTTCCATATCTAATTTTCTACACTAATCCTGTCCACCATTCCATTGCTATTTCAACTCCAAAAACTATTTCCACAACATCAGATTACTAAAAATCCATCAAAAACTAAATAACACTATAACCAAATTTTTTTCCACAGTGTTCATGAATATATATATATACGTAAATGCCATTATCCATGCAACTAATAGTAATTCATCAAATTATTTCATGAATCCACAACTCTAAAGAATTTATTCATTACTTGTTGTAAACTCCAAAAGCTTCAACTATTTTCAAGCCCTAACTCCATATAAAACTCAAGTATTTACTATGCAAAATGACCAGCTTTTGGTTTTTCTTAGGGTGGAAGAATATATAGCAGTTGTGGTAGAGATGTGGGATGAGGAAAAACAAAGAAATCCCTCTGAAGGATTTTGATGAAAAACTTTGTGTGTGAAAAGGAAATTCGAAGAAGGTGGCTAGAAAATGACACTTAAGATATGCTACTCAACCCTTTTAACTCTCAGATATCAATAACTTACTTCTACAAGGTTATAGAAGCAACTCAACTAAGTGACACTTGTCTCTTTCTTAACGCCTAAGCCTACACTAAGTTTCTTTCTTGACTAATTCCTTTAATCCCATCTTTACAATATAACTATCTTCAATCTTCTTTTGATTCCTTTTTCCTATTTTTCATTTTTCTCCATAAATTTCAAAAATTAACACCAAAATTAAAAAAATTAAAACTCCAGTAATCAATAAAATTTTCAATATAATTAAATTCCAAATTCACAAAATTTTCAAAATCATAACTTAGTCCAAATATGCCCGGAATTATTCATGAATGCATGTACAATTATTTCTATGTGCACAATTTCATTATTCATGTGTATGTGTATGCCATTTTATGCATGAGCATGAAAATGCAAATTCTAAGCTCTCATTGAACATTCTTATTTACTATTCTAACATCCTGGAAGTAACAGGATGTTACAATTTACTAGCAGACTTTGGTAGTTAACATTAACTAAGGCAGGCATTACTCACCATAATTCTTATTTTTATACCCCACAACAAAACGGTGTTGTTGAGCAGAAGCACAAACATCTTTTACAAGTTGCTAGGGCCATCATGTTTCAGTCTAGTCTTCAATCTATGTTCTGGGGTGATGCCATTCTTACTACTATATACTTAATCAATAAGACTCCTTATTCTCTTTTATCCTAGAAAAGTCCATTTGAATTGTTATATGGGAAAGCACCTGATTACTCATTGTTAAGAAACTTTGGTTGTCTTGCTTTTGCAACTAATGTGGATCCTCACAAGACTAAGTTTGATAAGAGAGTTCATAGGTGTGTTTTCATTCGGTATCCTGCTGGAGTCAAGGTTTATAAATTGTTTACTCTTGATGAGAAGAAAGTGTTATTGGCTCGGGATTTAGTTTTCCTGAGGAGACATTTCCTTTTTTAGAGAGTGATGTTTTAAAGGATACTGATTATGATTGTGTTTCTCCTCACATGCCTAAAAATCCTTTGCCTCAAACATCTTCTAGTGATGATACTGTTCTAGTTGATGATGAAGTTGATGATGGTGTTATTGATGCTGTCAAACCTACTGTTCATGAATCTGATATTAGTGTTAGACATAGTACAAAGGTGAAGGATAAACCAAAATGATTCACAGATTATATGGCACATTTCATTCCTACTTCTTCTCCTTATACTCCACCCTCTTATCCATATATTGAACCCACTTCCTTTTCTAAACCTTACTTATCATATCTAGCCAATATGTCTGCAATTTCTGAACCTTACTCTTATAATCAAACCAAATTTTATGATGAATGGAACAAAGCTATGTAAAGTGAGATTGATGCTCTTGAGAAAAATGAAACATGGGAGATTACGACTCTACCTTTAGGAAAGAAAGCTATTGGTTGTCGGTGGGTTTATAAAACCAAGCTTAGGCCTGATGGACGGGTGGAAAGACACAAGGCAAGGCTTATTGCTAAGGGTTATAATTAGATTGAAGGGATTGATTATAGAGATAGTTTTTCTCCTGTGGCTAAACTAGTTACTGTGAGATTTTTATTAGCATTGGCTGCTGCTAAGCAATGGTTTTTTACATCAATTGGATGTAAACAGTACATTTTTACATGGTCATATAGAGGAGGATGTTTATATGTTGCCACCTGAAGGGTATGTTAAAGCCTCAACTGGACAAGTTTGCAAGCTCAAAAAGTCCTTATATGGACTTAAGCAAGCTTCAAGGCAATCGAATTTTGAGCTTACATCTAAATTACAGCAACTTCAATTCAAATAATCAATGCATGATAATTATTTGTTTGTGAAGAAAGTGAACGATATAATGATGATTTTGCTTATCTATGTTGATGACATTTTGGTTGCCAATAATTTAGTCCCAGGAGATACAGTTGGTGAAAGATTCATTTCATGCTGCTTTTACTGTTAAGGACATTGGTCCTGCTAAGTACTTCTTAGGTCTAGAGATTTCTAGATCACAAAAGGGTACTTATGTTAATCAGAGAAAATATGTCCTTGATTTAATTAATGAGGCAGGGTTTGTCAGTTGTAAACCTGTCAGTACACCTATGCCAAGGAATTTGAAGCCTATACAGGATCAAGGACCTAAAATTTCAGATCCTAAATGCCTTACAGAAGACTTGTTGGTGGACTTTTGTACTTAGGCCTTACTAGGCCTGATATCACTTATGCTTTACAACAATTAAGTTAATTTGTTCATGTCTCTTGTCAAGAACATTGGAAAGCAATCCTTCATGTTCTTCGATATCTTAAAGGGTGTCTTGCCAAGGGTCTTTTCTATTATACTGATTCCTCATTGCATTTGGAAGGTTTTTGTGATGCTAACTGGGCTTCGTGTACAGATAGCAGAAAATCTTTGACAAGTTATTGTTTGTTTTTGGGCAATTCACTTATTTCTTAGAAAACTAAGAAATAAGTCACAGTTTCTAGGTGTTTCGAAGAGATTGAATACAGGAGTCTGTCTTCGACAGTTTGTGAGATGCAGTGGATTCGTTACCTTCTGCAAGATCTTCATGTTTCAATTCCACTACTATTCAGAATGTGGTGTGACAGTCAGGTAGCTCTTCACATTGTGGCAAACTCAATGTTTCATGAAAGAACAAAACACTGATAGATTGTCATTTGGTGAGGGATCAATTTAAGAAGGGAGTTGTTCTGCCTAGCAAGATTTTCAGTAGAGAACAAGTTGTAGATTTTTTCACTAAATCCCTCTCATATCCTCAATTTCGATATCTTTTGTCCAAGTTGGGTTTAGTAGATTTTCACTAACCTCCAACTTGAGGGAGGATGAAGACTATTTATTTGTTGTCATTTATTTTTAGTCATAGATATTGTAAAGCTAGTTTGTCCTCTTAGTCCACTTACCCTGTATATAAAACATTTTTCTATAGTCTCTTAGTTCATCAGTTTAGTATTGATCAAAAGCTTCTTAAGCACAGTAACCATTTTCTTCCTTCTTCTTTATAGCTCTTTTAGAGTTTTCATGGTGATCATTCTTTGTAGCTGTTTATTCAGGAATCTTTTTTTCCAATTATTGCATACAGTTGTTTCATATATTTTTCTGTCTGGGCATCATGTATTTTTAATTTTAATGAATTTATCATTGGTTTTAAGTGTGGCTATATTATAAGTTACCAATCATGCATGAAAACAAGAAAAGAGAAGGAACCATAATTTAATGATATCTTCTTCCAATGCATGTCAGCGCTCTATAAACTCACCATACATCATTAATAAACTAATTCTGTTACCCCTAAATTTCTGTTTGTCAAATTCATAGGCTTCACAAATGATGCAGAAGCAACAACTTATTTATCAGTGACATATAACTTCAAGCCAACGATGAGCCCTCGAACATACTTCTTTCCTTTTTTCAGTTTACATGATTTGGAAATCTACTCTTGTAGGACCTGAGCTCTGACATGGATTGTATTGCTGGCAAAGAACCTCAGAAAGGCTCTCGCTCTCTCGGTCTTGCATCAAATGGAACTTTAACAAGCTGGGCTTCAAATTGCGATTTGTTAACTAATTTGGTTTCAACTATGACATCTAGGTTGGGTTTTAAACAGTCATCTTTCTTTCCAAACACGCTAACATTCAAATTATATTGGAGTTTCGACTTATATATACATATACCGGTTTTCTTTAGGTAACCACTACATAAAATTTAAAAATACAAACAGCTAGCTGGTTTTGTGCAATATGTCCATATAAATTATTTAATGAATTAATAAATAAAATCATACAAATTAATTATATATGTAAATTATTTAATGAGTCAATAATTTAAAATTAAATAAATTGTTACTTTAAAAGTAATATAATTTAAATACCTAATTACCCAAATTAGTTTGGCATAATAGACTAATATTCATCGCACTGGAGTTCAAAGGATGTAATCTTTCTCTTAATTCTTTAAATACAATAGATTTTCTGTCTTTATCCATTTATATAAAGTAGAATAATCAAAATTTATACAAACTAATATAATAAGTATCTCATCATTTAAAAGAACAAAGCTGCTTATATATACAAAGCTGAAAAAGTAATTTATGTCTCATTTCTTCACAGTAATAAAATTCGCATCTCAATTACAATAACCTTTTAATTCTCTCTTGATTTTGATAGAAGGTTAATATAAGAAATTTATATGGAAAATCTTCCGTTAGTAATTGTATTTTAATAGCAATGTTATAATACTAATACTCAGAAGTAATATTTAGCGCTAGCTAAGCCATTAAGTATGATTAATGTACACCTATTAGCCTAGTGTTAGACACTTAAGTCTAAGTTATAGAACTGTACAAGTGTTGACGACTATTGGTTGACGCTTGACACTCGTTTGTAATATAGAGACAAGAAGACAAGAAGTTTTGTTTGGTGTATATAATCCGTTCTTATACTTTGTGTTCTTTATTTTGGTTCTCATTAATGTGAATATTTGTTATCATCAAAAAGGGGGAGATTGTC
>JANIPM010000231.1:55431944-55445828 GCA_027478405.1 Erythroxylum cassinoides
GATTATGATTTGATTGCGTTTGGATTTCGGACAGGAGGTCCGAAGATTTTGATGATTGAGAATTATTGAAGTGCTATAGGTATGAATGTGTTTGATTGTTTTGGGATTCCGGACAGGAGGTCCAATGATTGTAATGATTGAGTTGAATATTTGAAGTGCTTATTGTGTATGAATTGTGGGTATATTGATATGTGTGTAAGGTGCTTTATGGCAAAAGAGAAAGAAGAATTTGTTTAAATGATGGGATATGATTGTATAAGAAGAATCTTATGAATTGAGATTTGGATTGAGGATGAATTTTCCAAATGGGAAATTGATTTTGCTTTGTATGAGATTGAATAAAGATGTATAAAATGAAAAAGAAAAAAAATTTATACCGATTCAGATTGGTTTAGATCAAATGTCTATATGGTTTCCAATGCAACGTTTCTTAAAGTACACATTTTTAGATGTCGGAAATTTGTTGTTCAGTTGGATTGAACCGTTTGGTTTTTTTTTTATTCCGAACCATTTGATTTGCTTTCGATTCCTTCGCTTTTGCTCCTATTTGATTTCATGGATTCCGTTTTTGATTTGTTTCCGCTTCCGATTCTTTCGTTTAGAATTCCGTTTTACGGTTGGGCTTCGGTTTCAAAATCGGGTCCTAACACTGAAGTCCTACATGTAAGCAGTAGATAATCACTACTCTTTATTAAGACAGAGGTCCAGAGTCAACTAGATTAGGGAAGGAGAAAAATGCACTAGATTCTTCTTCAATACCATTAAGGCTAGGAGAAATGTTAATAGGATCACCTTGATAAAAAAAAAAATTAGAGATCTTGTATGAGCAAGTTGTAATTGCTCAGAATGCTTTGAAACACTTGCAATGAGGATCTCAGGAAGTTTATTTTTTAAAATTCCTGAAGATAAAAGGGACCTCTTAACAAGGCAGGTCACAGATCAAGAGATATAAGCGGTGGTTTTTAAAATGAATGGCTCGAAGGCTCCTGAACCAGAAGGACAGAATGGACTCTTCTATAAAAAAACTTGGAACACAACGAGGAATATTATGAAAGAAGCAGTGCATGAATTTTTCAAAAAAGGAGTAATCCTTAAAGAGATCAACAAGACTTCCTTGTGCTTAATTCCAAAAACTCATAACACTAATACATGGAGTGATTTCAGGCCTATCTCATGCACTGACTTTTGCTACAAGATTATTGCTAAAATATTGGCAAAATGAAATATGTGCTATACTACATCATCAATGAAAACTAAGGAGCATTCTTAAGCAAGCAAAATATTGGGGAATACATTCAAATTTTGCAGGAACTTTTAAAGGGGTATACAAGGGGAAAATCCCCTTAGAATTGCACATTAAAAGTTAATCTCCAAAAGGCATTTGACAGTGTTAGTTTGGGTTTTTTACTGCAGATTATGGAAGTTATAGGTTTTCCTCATATTTTTATCAATTGGATAAACGAGTGTATTTTTATGGTTTCTTTTAGGCTCATAATCAATGGGAGTCCCACTGAGTTATTTAAAGGCAAAACGGGACTTAGGCAAGAGGATCCTCTTTTCCCCTACTTATTTCTAATCTATATGGAGACTCTTACCCTCATGCTGAAATATAAGATCTCCACGACTCTAGAATTCAAGTTTCATACTAAGTGTAAGTTACTTTCACTAACTAGCTTATGTTTTGCAGATGACCTAATCCTTCTTAGTAAGGCTGATATCCCTCAGTTACGGTACTAATGAATACCTTACAAAGCTTTCAAGGGATTTTGGGCTTGAGTATCAATTTTCAAAAAAGTTTCTTCATCTTATTGAAGAGTGCTACACACCTAACTAATGTTATTTCTCTTATCACTAGAACGAGTAATCAAGAGCCTCCTATCACTTCTTTAGTTACCCCTATCTCTTCGAGAAGACTCGGATTAGAGAATGCATACCCTTTATTGAAAGGATACAAAGGAGATTAGCAAACAAAAGATTATCTTATGGAGGCAAACTTCAGCTCCTAAAATCGGTTATTATATCTATAAATACCTATTGGTGTTCTCATATTTTCCTCTCCAAGGGGCTGATCAAAACTGTGGAAAACATGATTAAACATTTCCTATGGAGTAAGGAGAAAACAAAAAAAAAGGGATGGCTAAGGTCAGTTAGACTCAAATTTGTTAACCTAAAGCAAATGGAGGACTAGGCTTGGAGTTCATTGGCAGATGTAACAAATGCTTACTGTTGAAAAGATTGTGGAGAATTTTAAGTAAGAAGGAATCATTATGGGTTAAATGGGAGCATACCTATATACTAAAGGGTGAAAGTCTATGGACAATTAGACATAAAGACAACTTTTCATGGTTCTTTAACTAAATTCTTATACTAGGGGAGGAAGTACAACATTAGATTACTTGCAGAATAGGGACAGGGGATAGAATTTCCTTATGGTCTGACAAATGGACAAGTCAGGGAGCTCTAATTCACCATCGAGCCGCTAAGGATACTCTGGATAAATTATAAAAAAAATGGCTAAAGTCCAAGAGTTAATTGCTAATGGTAACTAGGCTTTTCCCTATAAGGAGATCATAACTCTATCGATACCAAGTATCAATACAATGAATGAGAGGATACATACTTTTGGAATGGACTAGCTGTAAGAGACATAACAAATAGGCAAGCAAAACAAGTGAAGTATGGGACAATACCTATAGTTGGATAGGGTAAGTTGATCTAGAGAAATAATATCAAGCCAAATTCCAGTTTCTTGAGTTGGTTAGCCATGAAGGATAGACTAAGCACTATGTCTAGACTAAAATTCCTCCTTTCCTCTAAAAGATGTATACTTTGTAATCTAGATGATGAGGATAGGGACCATCAATTTTTCGGCTGTGAGTTTTCTAATAGAGTATGAAGGCAAGTTGCAACTCTATATACACTCAATAGCCATCACAACAATATGAATGACATTATCCAAGAGATACTATGAAACTATGCACCCAAACACGAAAAGGATGTTTACATGGTAGCCTTTTCAACATATATTTTGGAGATTTGGCGGGAGAGGAATAACAAAAAATTTGCTAAAAGGGTAAGAGGCATACTTGCCCTCACAAAAATCATCTCTAATAATATTAGAGAACAACTGGTCATAAACTAGTTGGAGAAGAAATGTAATGTGAGACTAGCTATTCTTGGAGACTCTAACGAGAATCCAAGAATACCCAGTATGTAAAGCGGTATTTCCACAACCTAATCTAGCTAGTTATAACACACACAACAGTTCTGAAGGATTCTAAAGTTGAGTTCTTACCTTACGAAGCCCTCCTCTATGAGATGGTTACGTCAGATCCTCTGCGGGTGTTGAAGACTTGCAGTCGAGAGAAGAGAGATAGTAGTCAAAGTGCAAAAACATAGGAAGACCCTTAGTGTTTCTTAAGAAGGGAATGAAAGTGAAGACAAAAAGAGAAGAAGAAGTTACGAGGATCAAACCAGAAAAATCTTACCTCCACAACCACCTGGAGACGCTGACGACGGAGACATCAGAGCCCTAATTAGGAAGCTTCTGGTGAACATTGAAAAGGGGGTCTTTTACTTAACTCGTTTTAGAAGCTCCGAGAATACATTAGAGTGCGGATAGTACACGGTGACATTTCTACAGTCTACGATGTCGTTTGGTTTGTGTTTTGATATTGTGTTTGTAAGATAATAGTTGCACTAAACTCTTATTCTTTTCAATTCATTTTAATTTTTTAAAGAAAAACTATTAGAGAAGAAATGGGTGAACCTTTTTGATTTTAGAATTGTGAAGACTAGAGAGGCCAATTATATTAATGATGATCGAATGAGATTAATTGGTTATATGAGGGAGAATAATGGGTGGATTAATTCACACTGACTGTCAGGATGACAATGATGAAGATACTGAGGAGCAAGGAGAGGAGATAAAGGATTAAGGTAGTTGTTAGGCCACACAGGGTAATTTGTTTTAATGTAATAGCTAGCGTCATCGATTGATAGCCTTCGTGGAGATGTTAAAGATATGGGCACCATACTGAATTCTATGTGGGCCTACCTACATACATGCATATATGTAGTTAGGTTTAGGATATTTTATTTATGTATTATTTTAATTGATTTTGATTTTGATTTTTAGTTTAGTTTAGTTTGTTGACTGAGAATATTAAAAATTCAAATACATATTGGATTTTATTATTTATGAGCCTCTATAAATGTTGAGTGTTGTGCATTTTTTTGGCACGACATAGTACTTCATGATGAAAATTTTCCGTTTTAGCTATCCAGGTTTTTCAAGGAGTTCTCTGAATTTTTTATTATTTTGGTTTTAATGCACAATATTGAGAATAATATTATCCTAAGTATAAGGGGTAGATTAAAGCTTATATAATTGCCTAAAATTTTCAAAATTTTTATGTTTTAGTTTTCTTTTTAGGTTTATGAGTGAACTTATTAGTAGCTTTAAGTTGATGACATAGGCTTATGCATGATTCTAAGTTGAGATTGATTAAAAAAATAAGTTTATAATATGATCAAGTAATTGCTATGCAAATCTTTACTTTACGAATGCTAGGAAACTAATTTTGTAAAGTGATTATACTTTGATTTGATTTGAGTGATCTCGTGAGGAATTAGACCTTCCTACAAAATTCTTCTTTCTTATGTGAATACCTTCTTTTTTTTTAATTATTTTAGAGCTTTAACTACATTTTTTTAAATTATGTGTATGATGTGTATAGACTTTAAAAGGAAAAGTATTTAGATTTAAGTTTGAGCCAAATAGCCTACCTTTATACATCGATCCATTAGTAAGCCCCTTTGAGCCTTATATGAAGTTTTTTCTTGGTAAACTTTTCTTAAAAAAAACCTTGAACCTAAAAGAAAAAAGAGTATTTACTCCCTAATTTATCATTAGTAGATTGTTTACTTGTGTTTTGATATTTTTAGGAATGAGATACAAAAAAAATAAGTGTAGGAAAGATGGTAAAGCGTATGAGAATGTCAATAAATAGGCTAATCTCATTCCAATATAAAAATTAAGAAAATTTAAGAAAAGAAAAAAGAAAAATACAAAGTGTTTAAATTGATTAGTATAGATCTTGTAATTAAAGAAGAAAGAAGAAAAAGAGGTGCCTGTAAAAGTTTGAGGACTTATTGGAGTGAAGATTGATATTTTCATTTAATTTATTTGTTATTGATTTCCTAATTGTGAACATTGTTATTTCCTTTATTCCTTTTCCTTTATTAGCTTATTTAATCTGTTGAGATGACCTTATTCAAGTTCTTTTGATTTATACTTGCCTATATCTATTTAAGTAGTAGAGATTAAATAATTTTCAAACTTATGGGAATTTCTCTTTCAATAGAAGATGATAAGAATACCTTACTAAAATTTTAAACACTTATATGAGTAGTACTTGTGAAGACATATCAAATTGAAGTGTTTGAACTTGATAAAGGAGGTAGAATAATGTTTATTTTGTCACGTTTGTATTATGACCCACATGACAAGTATTATATATTTAAGTTTTGAAATTAAATTAAGACTTGAATTTATATATCTTATGTTGTCAATTGCATGGCTAACTAATGAGTTTAGGTCAATGTTTATAGGTAACGTTAAAATAAACCCTCAGGAGACTGTAACTTCTTTACTGTGGATATCTAGGGGTTTATAGGATTGTTGCATATGTTAAATATCATTGTATATATACAAAAATGGGATTGCTATTATGATAGTTGAGTTTAGGTTAGTAGTTAGAGTTTAGTTATTATTAATTGCTTAATGACAAACAAAGAGTTGAGTATGGGAGAGTTTGATAAGTCGGTATTTTAAATATTATTTGGAGTTAAATTACTTAGTATGACGGTTGTATAAGATGTTAATATGAATTTTATAATATTTTCTTACGATTAATTCATTATCTTGTAGGTGATGATTTTGAGGAGAAAATACAATATGAATTTTATAATATTTTCTTAAGATTAATTCATGATCTTGTAGGTGATGATTTTGAGGAGAAATACAAAATTAGGTATCATTTTCTCTATAATTGTCTAATCGAGGAGATTTTAAAGTCATTTGGAAGAAAAGAAAATTGTAACAACTTTAAAGAAGCCATAAGATGTCAACAACACTATGACAATGTTTAGTTAGAGGTTTATTCATGGAATGAAATGGAATGTAATATTATTTTATCTTTTAAAAGGAGGATTTATAATGGAATAAGATAGAAAAGGAGAGTTTCATATTACATCTCACTCCATCCTAAATAGTAAAAATAAAAAACCTTCGATTTGGAGAGTTTATGATAGAATGTAAAATGATAAACAACTTTATACTCTATTACATTATAAACCCTTCATCTAAACAACATTTTATTATATTATATTATGAATCATTCTATTCTTCCCAAGCAATAATTTTCTAATATTACATCAATCTACGTTCCATTCTATTATAAATCATTCCATTATATTAGATTAGATTATATTCTATTCTATTAAGAACTTTAAGTCCAACTAAATATAGCTTAAAGGATGTTGAAAAAGTGGAGAAGTTGGTAACGAGGCATAACATGCTCTAGACATGCATATAGAAAGGCGCCTATCTATCATAAAGGTGAAAGAGGCTAAGATTGGCTTCAAACTGCAAGTTGAGTCTAGTGCCACACTTTTCATTATTTTGCAAAGAAAGCTACAAAACGAAATTGGTCAGTTAGAATTTAGTGTTAGGCAGTGATTAATTTAAGTTAATTGTTACTTAAACCTAAATAACTAAATTTGCATGAATAATTGAAATTTCATATAAGTGAATTATAACTATGATCTAACCTCACCTGTGGCTATATTCACTAGAACATTATTGCTTTTCTAAACTTGATAGAACTTTTCCATTAAGGATCAATTGTCAATCATACATAGATCCAACAATTTGACACTGCCAAAAAGTGGCCGACATGACCACTTCACGGACAAAATGTAGTCCTCCAATGGCACAGTTCTGGGAGGAGAACAACTGCATCCAATCAGAATTAATGCAAGTATCAGCAGTACATTAATACTTGTTACCATTTGTTATGACTGTACCGTCTTATTAGCTGCTTTAGCTTCCATTAACTTCCACATATACCAAGATCCAACAGATCTATAAGGTTTCCACTTCTCACAAACCTCCTCCATTTTCAACGCGTGAGGCAACTCCTTGAGCCCGTACAAACTCTGCACTCCTTTTCTCACCACCAAATCACCCACAGGCAACACGTCTGGTCTGTACAGCGAAAACATCATAAACATGTGAACAGACCAAACCCCAATTCCTTTCACCGCCGTCAAGCTACTCAAAAGCGCATCATCACCCATCTCAAGAATCGAAGAATCCGACAAAAACCCACTTTTGTACTTGTCTGCGAGGTCGTGCAAGTACCCAGCTTTTCGACCTGAGACCCCTATTTCTCGGAGTTGTTGTGCAGACAGCGAGAGGACGATGTCTGGGTTGACTTCTGACTCACCGCCACAGAGCTCGAGAAAGCGAGTGTAGATCGACTTAGCGGCTTTGGAGGTGAGTTGTTGATAAAGAATACTTCTTGCTAAAGATAGAAATGGCCGGTCCTGAGAGTCAAACGTGGGTGGTTTTTGAGTGTCGAGAAGCGTAGTAAGGAGAGGATCGGAGTGGCGTAGATGGTCAAGGGCGAGCTCAATCTCACCTTTGACTGATAAGGGCTTAGCGACGGAGAGACAGGAAGAGATGGCCATTGTTGTGGTTGAACTTTTGACCGCAGCTTTCCGGATTTTTCGTGATCGGAATGAGATTTTGGGGACGGTTTGTGAAGGAGAAGATGATTTGTTAATTGGTTCAGCGTTGGATCGGGTCACTGGTCTGCCCATTTGAGAATGTAATCGATGAGGCATCGTTGGAAAATCGCTAATGAACTGAGGGCGGCGGCTTGTAAAAGATGTTGATGGCGTTACTCGTTGGACTAGGTTCATCGACAAAATGGCATTAATGATGAGAGGGCAACGTTGTCGTTTCGGTGGTTGCTGTTTTATATTGACCAAGTTATAGACACACCTTTTTAACAAAAAGACAAAAATCATTTATATTATCTGTTTGATGATATCAAACAGTTTATTATTTTTATTTTATTAAAATAATAAATCATTTCATAAGAACTTTTAACGATAACTTTATATTTATGTTCAAATATACATTGGCCTCGTTTGGTAGATAATCAATCAGTTATTTTTTTAGCTGATTGATTGTCTTCAACTGTTTGACTCTTCAAACAGTTATGAAAGTTGTTTGGAGAGTAGTAGATTCGATAGCTGATTTAAGATAAACAACCAAAAATAAAAATGCTCCTATATAGGAGTATTTTCATCAATCAATCAAAATTTTAACTATCAAAAGTCAATTGTACCCTTTAATTGAGGTTCCTAGACACTTATATTATAGGAATAGTATTTGTTCTTATAATTGTTTTATACCATTATAGGTTATAAATAACATGTTAACCTAAAACGAAGATAAAAGTAGAAAGAGTTGCATAAATTTTTCATAGATGATGAAACAATACAGGTAAACATGACTTCTTTAAAATCTAAATTATTATAAGAACATTCAACAAAATAATAAGATATATAATATTCATACGTTTATAATTTTTTTAAAAATTATATCTTCATAAGTTATTTTACACATGAACAGCTAATGCTAACAACTAATTTTACCAAACATTTATAACAAACAGCTAATGCAATCTGCTGATCAAATCAACTGATATAGTCAACTATCAGTTAACAGCTAATGCAATAAGCTGATTGTCAAACAAGGTCATTATCTTATAATTTTATACACTAAATAATTATGTTTGAAAAATTGTACAACCTACTAATCACGAAGTTTTCCAAATTCACTAAAATATTAAACTAAACCAAACTTTTAAAGTTCACAAATTTATCGACGTAATTAAATTATTTGACATTTTTATTACTTATTATATCCAAATTAAAAGTATTACAAACATGACGTAATCTAGTTGGCATATATAATGGAAAAGACAAAGGTTTTAGCTCCATGTCCTATGAAGTTAAGTTAGTGCATGATAATGTAAAAAAAAAAAAGATAGCATAAACAAGAATTAATAAAATAGTTTAAATTTAACTAAAATTCATAATTTTAGTTTAAATTTTAGAAAATAATAATAATATCTTCAATTTTTAATTTTTATTGGGTGAATGAAATATAAACTTTAATTTTTATGATAACAAATTATAATTTAATTAAAAATAATTATAAAATACAAATTTTCCTTTTCTTCCCCTTTAAACACTTCAAAAGCACGAGATCATTTCATGCTAAGACATGACTTACAATTCTTTGTCTGGTGAGAGATGCACTTGCCAGGTTGCTTGGAAATATTAGCACTAGAGCAAATGTTTGTACTTTGATTATGTAAGTTTTTGTTCTTAATATTTCAAACATCAAACCATAAATCATGAATCATACGTAAATTATTCGTGTTCATTCAAATCTTTAATATAATAATAACCACATAGATGAAGTGAATAAAATACTTACCTCGAATGAAATTCGTCATGATGTTGAGACAAAGCTTCAACGATCACAAATTAGTTTCTTTCTCCTAACCCTCTTTCTATAACATATAGCTTGATGGATAGCTCAATACACAAATATGTTTGATTTATATTTTTTTAATTCTTAAATAGGGTAGAGAGAGGACTAGTTTATATACACTTTTCTATTGAAATTAAATCTTGTGGTCCTTTAAGTACTAAATTAATAGATAAGATTTAATATACTATTAAATAAAGAAAAAATCAAATTTAGTATGGCCTATAGAAAATATGGGCTATAACATCAGGCCAGATTTCTTATATTCTCCTACTTGGCCGGATGTTTCATCGTTACATTTAATAGTACAATATAAGGCTAGCAAAAATTAAATCTTATAAACCGTTAATATCATAAGCACCTCAACACAATAAATCACATAATCTAAGTTATGAGAGTCATATACAGTACAGTTATATACTCCCTTTCATATACTACTGCATTAAGAATTTATTATGTTTAGGTTCATAAGTTGTATATAAACAACATATAGTCCATATACTTGTTATGAAAATACATATACTACAAGAAATTGTATTTTTAGTAAACATAAAAGTTGTCACTAAAAGCAGTAATATGAGTCATTATTATTAATAGTGTTTAATCTTTGAAATCGTCACTTACCGTCACAATTACCTCCATCACTAATGAAATAGTGACTAATTTAAGATATGGTCACAATTATGAAACACTTTTGTGACATAAATACTACACTAAAACTTGTGAAATGTGTGACAAAACTATATGGTCACAATAACTTTACATATTTATGACAAGTTTATAGTCACAAATCATATAAAGTAGTGTCGAATTAAGCCGTAACAATTCTTCATCTTATTGTGACAAAATTGCCGACACTAAAACCTATCAAATGTGTAACAACACTATATGTCACAACAACTATACTTATTTATGTCAAGTTTGTCGACATAAATAATATAAAGTAGTAACGAATAAAGTTGTAACAATACGTTATTATATTGTGACAGAAGTGCCAACACTAAAACCTATGGAATGTGTGACAACACTATATGGTCACAACAACTTAACATATTTATGACTAGTTTTTTGACACAAATAATATAAAGTAGTGACGAATAAAGTCATAGCAGTACTTCGTTTTGTTGTTACAACATTATTGCCACTAAAATAATTATAAATAGTGACTAAATATTTGTCACTAATATTTTTTTCAGTGTTCATTACTTCTTGGTCACTAATATTTTAATAAAAAAGTGTCAACATCATTTTGTCATAAAAATGAAAATTGGTTCTTACAAAAAGCATTGTCACTAATGTGTTTATTATTATCACAAATAAAATTATCAATTCATCAATGGAATTACATTAGCTATAAAAGAAATTTACATTAGTGGCTACATTGTGTAACAGATTTCATCACAAGTATGAAAGTTATATATTACAATAATGTTGTCACTAAATAAAGAATATATGTTACAATAAATTTATCGTTAATGTGTTCATGTTTGTCTCAAATAATATTATTAAATTTAACAATTTAATTACTTAATCGATAAATTTTTTTGCATTGGTGGCCATAAAATAGAAGTTGTCACAAATGTTGTAGATTTTTAGTGCCAAGATTGTTAGAATTTACAATGGGTCTACAGACTTACACGAGAAGAAAAGTTACACCACATATAAGTTTAAGTGAGACTCCATCATAAAACTAATTGGCGATAGGTGGAGTAGCCCACTAGATTTATATGTTAATCTTCTTTCTTCTCTTTTTCTAATGTCTGACAAACTCCCACTCTTTATATTTCAACAAAGATATTATCAGACAAGAAAATAAAAATTATTAGTATATATAAAATATATAACCAAAATGTACAAAATTTGAATTTCCAATATATAAAATTGGCAATTTGAATATCCAAGAAAATTATTTATTACAATTATCTCAAACTACTATGTACTAATTTAAGCTAAAATTCTCTAAGGTAAATTTTCCTAGCAATTCTTCACGATGAAGTTCATTGCTGATTTGTTTCCTACAAAATAAATAAAAATAAAATCAGTTAATTAGTTTATAAAATATTAAGCTATAAATTTAGTAATAACATTTTATAATAGTATAATGATAATAACAGGAAGTGATACTAACTATTCTATATTTTATAAATTTATAAACTTACATGAGTAGTTGGGGTATTTAATGTTGTGACACTTGATGGATCTTCAATTAAGGTAGAAGAATTGAGTAACAAATAAGGAATTACTCCAGCATTTGCTAAAAGTGCAAAAACAACTTAAATTTGTTTCATTTCCCTAGCTTGCTTCTCAATAGCTGCATCCTAAGAAAAAAATTAATGAAGTCAATGATCAAAAAAATCAAGAGAAAATAAATATCTTCGAGTCACTTTCCACTCTATGTACTCAAATTAATGATAACAATAATAAGGTGACTATTACTGACACCATTGGCTTCCTCATGTCATTCTATTTTGTGCATTACCTTTTCTCATCCGTAAAGATTGATTGAAAGCTGGCTTTTGTTTAATTCACAAGCAGATGGGGAAGATAGTTCTATGCGAAACGCAGGTTCAATTGGTTTATATTATTTTGATTGCTTTCACTGAATTCCCTTTGATAGATGATGATCTTGTTTTGTACAAAAGACTTGTATCGGAGAACATCCATCATGCCTATTATACTTTTAAAATTAGGAAGACGTAAAACTAGGAAGATAGGTAGTGTGATGATCTAGTGTATGGTGGGTGGTGGAGGTCGAAAGAGAAGTAGTGACGAAGGGCTATAGAAATCTGTCAAGTTTCTGGGATTTTGACAAAGTTTTTAGGTTTTTAATAAGTAGTGACGAAGCAGTTTTGCCCACGGTAAGGTGAAGATGATGGAGGTTTCTGATAGGTGAAGGCGATGGAGGTTTCCGATAGGTGAAAAGGTGATGTGATAAATGATTTATATTCCAGAGGCGACCCATTAAAAGTGAACAGGACAAAGAGAAGTAGTCACGGGCAGTAGAAGCATCATAGCATCTCGAAAGATAAAATGATAGCAACGCAGAGTCTATTAGCAGAAAACGACATAGCAGGGACCAGAGAAAATAAACAAAACCACAGCAGCACTCTAGTATACTAAAACGAAAGCACACAGGAGACAAGAGCACAAGCAAGACGTAGGCAGCATAAAGGAGATAAAACACAGAGAGTGAGAAAAACGCTAGAGATGAGCAGTAGACCAAAACACCAACAACACAGAAGAAAACAACAGCTGGGAGTTAAAATGTACAGTAGCTGTTGGGAGGAAAAAAAAACGCAGCAGTCCATAGCAGAGAACGTCAGCAGCTACAAGAAAAAAAAAGACACAGTAGCAAGGTCCAGAAGAAGAATAGCCAACACAAGAGAAAATGCGGAGGTGGCATTAGCAACCTACCAAAACACTAGCAACACTTAACCAACAGAATAATCAACAAGCAAAACGAAAGTAAGGAAAAGAAATGCAGAAGAAGTAACCCAACGTTGAAGAAGATTCTAGAAGAAACAAAACTATTGAATCAGTAAAGAAGATGTAACGATGATGCAGCAGATAGATAGTCCAAAACACAAGCAGAGAAGGAAAAAATTTCATCAGCCAGAAAAAATAAATTTGTCCCAAAACGCAGTGGAAAAGAAAAAGGGAGGCATGGAGGGCTGGGCAGAGAAAAAGTAGCTCCATGGATAATTAAACAAACAACAATAGCTGTTTACCTTCTAGTATTTGAGTAGAGGAATTGGAAGATGTGGAGAGAAGATTGCAATGCCACAGAGAGGACAATTGCTTGAATAAGTGACTGTTCGTGGTTTCTTGAATAAGTGACATCACGTATAACGAGTTCATGAATAAGTGACTGTTCATGGTTCCTCTTCTTCCAGATATCAGCTCCTCTTTTTCTATTTTGTTGTTTAACTGTATGGTGTTAGTGTACAGTGTTGTCATTTTATTGTTTGACAATTAATTACTCTCTTAATGCAGTTCTTCAATTTTACTCTATCAATCCAATTTTAATTTTGGAAAAAATTTATTTTATGTTAAAATTTTTAAATTTTATGTCATAATTTAATTTTTATAATAAAATTTTATATTTTTTATAAATTTAAAATCAGATTTAATATTTTTACAATACGTAATAAATATAGATGACAATAATTTATTTTCTATCATAAAATATTGTGTTAGTTGGATATTTACAAAAATTTTGATTTTATTCATCTAATAAAAATAATTGATTT